>CM056378.1:121460748-121528248 GCA_029718625.1 Synaphobranchus kaupii
GGAGCCTAGACCACCCCACCAATAAACTCACAGATAATAAATATACTTCAGCCCAGCCTGAGCCAGGACCAGGAGCCTAGACCACCCCACCAATAAACTCACAGATAATACATATACTTCAGCAAAGAGCTATATATATATATATATATCATTTTTTATGAACATGCTTGCTTTGGCTATGTCTTTTTTTCTTTGACCTTTTTAAGATGCATTTTAATAATGGAAATTTAGGTCAAGATACAACACAGCCCTCTGTTGTAAAATGCACTTGTTCCATGTACAAAATTGATTGCGGTTGATTTTTGTTTGTTTAGTTGAATCAAACCTCGCACTTTAGGGATCAGTGACGGTGTGGTTTTGAAAGGACTGTACTCAGTCTTTTCAAAAAGAGAAGTCCAGTAACGATCGCATTACCAAAGTTCATTCTGCAAACCCTGCTCTGTTCTCTCTCTCTCTGTCCCCTGGACAGCATTCTGCTCTGAGCGGTCAGCACTGTGTGGTCAGTAGCGGTCTGCTCTGTGTGGTCAGGGGTGGTCTGTTCTGTGCGGTCAGTGGCGATCTGCTCTGTGTGGTCAGCGGGGGTCTGCTCTGTGCGGTCAGCTCATCTGCGCAGCAACACAGGCAGAGTAGAGCATCATTTGTACATTTACAGAACGTAACCTGAGACAGCCAGACACTGCAGAGACTGGCACCACACTGACCGCTGTAGTGCTCTTCAGTGCTGTGCAATTCTTACAACAAAATTACCCTGTATGTGCAGAAATACACACGCGCACACACACACACACACACACACACACACACACACACACATGTGGAGACAGTTTCTTCCAGTATAATTTTTGAATTTGTGAGCAAAGTGAGATTGTTTCATGTTAGCAATAATTTGTATTTTCAGCCATGATCACAGTAGAGGCTGAATGGCATGCAGTAGCAGGTGTAATCCTGATTGCAGTATCAGCCCAAAAATGGCATTTTAAATCTAATCTAATCCTGAACACCATCCATCCAACCATCAGTTTTAAGAAGGAACCACTCTGCTAAACAAAAAAATAGAAAATTTGCTTTATTGGCCATTTTGAACACATTTGATTTTGGTGATTTACACTCTTTACTCGTACCATACTTACTGAATATAGATCAGTGTCATTTGTGGAAAACACTTAAACACATTGAACACTCCACCCAACACGCCCCAGACCCATGTCACACGAGCTTCCCGGGATGTGCGGGGACACAAGAACCACGCCGTGTGATGCGATTTGATTGGCTGATCAGATTGGTTGAGCCACACACAGGGACAGAGAGAGATACAGTGATGGGTGCCGTTTTCCGTGCGTCTCTCTCCCGTTGGTGTACGCGGAGGCCAAGCCTCTCCGCATCTGTGACATTTCACAGCGATAAAGCCAAAGATACGCAGTCTTTTCATCGAGCGCCGCCGCGTGTGCGTGTGTGTGTGTGCACATACGGGATAATGGGTTGCTCGTGCCTCCAAACTTCTTTACACAAGTCTACCCTTTGCTCTGATTGGAGAAATACAATGTGTTACAACCAACCTGCATTTTAAATCACCCTCACACGCACACACACACACACACATGCACAGTCAGTTTCCTATAAATCAAGTCAGTTCAGGAAATTAATTGGAATTCTGTGCATTTCCTGAATTGACTGCAATGGAAAGGAGAGGAGGAACTGTTCCTAACTCAGAGATATACATACGCAGGATTATTAATTAGTTTTGCTAAGGATTCTCTTGTGTATGCTCAGGCTGTTGGCCTATAAATACAGGTACATACGTACAGTGCATCCGGAAAGTATTCACAGCGCTTCACTTTTTCCACATTTTGTTCTGTTACAGCCTTATTCCAAAATTGATTAAATTCATTTTTTCCCTCAAAATTCTACACACAACACCCCATAATGACAATGTGAAAAAAGTTTTTTTGAGATTTTTGCAAATTTATTAAAAATAAAAAAATAAAATTTCTCATTTACATAAGTATTCATACCCTTTGCTTTAACGTATTTGTAAAGTATCATATTTCATATTTCAATTACACTGGTACAGTATGGAACACATGGCTGGCTAAATGGCTGTAAGTTATCAAGGGTCTGAGCTATCAAACGAGCCCCAAACCATCACTCTGTTGCCAGATATGGAGTAGATGTGGATGGATCACTTTAAGGGTTGTTTCTCCTGACTTTTTTCCCCATAGAGTTCTATAGGAAAATGAGTCCGGAGAAATAACCCTTGCAGTGATCCATCCACATCTACTCCATATCTGGCAACAGAGTGATGGTTTGGGGCTCGTTTGATAGCTCAGACCCTTGATAACTTACAGCCATTTAGCCAGCCATGTGTTCCATACTGTACCAGTGTAATTTACAGCTGAATCTAGTCTCACCCCCCAATTTCCATAGAGATCCATTCACATGCAGAGAGGTTATAGTATCGCTTGTAACAGTACCTGAAAATAAGATATCGACAGTTTTTTGATGTTGATGGTCACAGACTTCAGGAAGTAACAGCATGTAAAGGATATGCGACCAAATATGAAATATGATACTTTAAAAATACGTTAAAGCAAAGGGTATGAATACTTATGTAAATGAGAAATTTTATTTTTTTATTTTTAATAAATTTGCAAAAATCTCAAAAAAACTTTTTTCACATTGTCATTATGGGGTGTTGTGTGTAGAATTTTGAGGGAAAAAATGAATTTAATCAATTTTGGAATAAGGCTGTAACAGAACAAAATGTGGAAAAAGTGAAGCGCTGTGAATACTTTCCGGATGCACTGTATATGGATAGTGCACATGTAGTTCTCCCTTCTCCGCTTGGACAGTATTTTAGGAATGACCGCGTAGTGGACGAATAGTTATTCTCAAACGCTGTTTTCAGATGCGTTTTATTTCCCAGCATGCTGTGGGGCCTGCCTGTTCTATCCTCTCAGCTTTTGTGCTGCACAGTTCTGTTTCTCACACAGAATACCTGCCCAACCCCACTCCGCCCACGTTTATTGGCGTGGGAGGGGTACTGTAAGACTACAGTCTTATTCATAGTCCATCTTATCATATTCATAAGTTGCCTCTGGATGTTTCGAAGTGTTTTGGTCTGCGCTGTTGATGTATGTTGAAGACAGGGATCCCCACTCATCCCTCGCCCCCCGGCCCCCGTTCCCTTTAATCCAAAGGAGAGAGTGAGAGGTCGATGGCCTGCATTTTTATAAAGACGCTGGAGACGGACATTCTGAATCGTTCTGAGGAAAAGATCAGAGAGAAGCTCTGCGCTCGCCCACCACAGATCACCTCTCTTCCCACAGAGGCGCTTCCTGGTCACATGAGAAGGGTCTAAAATAAATGCCTTTGTGTGGCATTTGCCCTTTACAGTGTGGGTGTGGCTAAAGGCTGGGTGGAGTCAGTCGTCCCTCCTCTGGGATATATTTTGAGACGTTGGGTTGAAAGGCACCATGTGATGCAAGGTGTTTTATTATGTATCAGTTAAATGCGGGCGTAACTGTGCTTATTCTTCTCCATGACAAAAGCCTTGCGTTGGTTTAACTTGCCTTAATGTTCACAGACATAGCTCGCTCGCTGTATTTTGCTAGAATGAAGTCACTGTTCACATTTAATTGTCCCAAGTCATTTCCAGTAACTGGTTTTCGTTTAGTTTGTGTTATATTTTAACCGAGTATCAATGTAAAAATACCAGAACATATCAGTGTTATCTTTCATGTGAACCTCTAATAGAGTGTGCGTGCGTGAGTCAAAAATAGAAAGGCTTTGATTTGAGTATTAATATAAATAGTGTGGGGATATAATGGTTACTGAGTGTGGCTTGTAACTTTGATGTTTTTTTGTTTTTTTCTATTAAGATCTGGAAGGAATTTTTAAGTTTAAGTTGAGTGTATTTGAACAAATAGTTGAAAATGGATGGAATTTGGGTACAATTTTTCTTGACAAAGTAATTGATTCTTCATTACTGTATTGATATCAGCAGAATTTAGACTATAGAGCAATGTAACAGTGTTATGAATTGTTCATATTTCATCTACAAGACAGTAAAAAAGTGTTAGAAAGGGAGACTGAATGTGGTGGACGCTTACCACGTGCTGTGTACATGCCAGGTATCTCTTAGTGGACGTCACCAAGTTTTAGAGGAGATAACGATGGGCTGTTTCTGTTCTCTGGGCTTTGGCGCCCCCTAGTGGGGAATCTTTATTCCGCTCCTAACCCCCATTTTCCTGAGTACTACAATACCATGCTTGTTACCTTCTCTGAACACAACGGCTTTGCTACCACCGGCATTTGTAAATAGCGTTAAACGACAGCAACGTTCAACACCAATGTGATTTTCACAAGCCCGAGTAATTATACCAACAATAGCGGAATACGGAAACGTGAAGCATGGCGTAGTATAGGGCCTAATATGCAGAGTCTGAAATGTGTAATTTCGAAAACACAAAACAAAGGTGGCGCGACCACTACAGTATAGATCTATGCATGAGTAATTCTATCAATATTATATTAGCAGGCTCGGTCTATATATGCTGCTGTCTAATAAAATAATGGCACAGAACAAATACCGTTGACGTATAATCCATATTGATTTTTGTATTAAAGTCCTAATCGTAATTAAAATTCTGCGCAATCTGATATAGGAAATTGCACAGATGTCTTATCTCCATTGAGGGATCTCTACAATACATACATGATTTTACTTTTTAGTGTTTCACTGCTGTAGCCTACTCCTTCCTCTAGTGTTATAATATGCAATAGCAATCTACAGTATACTGCTAGCGCAAATTCCCACGCACACACTGGTTTGGACTGAATAGATTAATAATAATTCAATGGGTCACAATATTGCCAACAAGAAGAGACAATAAAACATAAATATACGAGTGTATGTACGTGTGTATAATAATAATAATTGGAAACACAACCAGCAAGATTTAAAACCGCACTCAACATCAGCAGTCCTGTAGACTATGGTTTTATTTGTTGTTTTTAATATAAAAGTAGCTATATCGACCTCTAGCTCAGAGAACAGCCCATTCAATGTTACTGTTCGTGCGTTCCTCAAATTAATTAAGTCCCTTTCCCAGTTATATGGGGTCCAAGTCATGGTCCTATAGCCTAACGTTTTCCTCGTTTTCACAGAGAAATCAGTAAAAATGTGTCGTGGGCCTACCAAGAGCTGAACTGGAGAGGAGCGTGGCGATACCGTCATTATCCGTCGTTCTTTTTTCCTTTTTTTAGTGAGATTTTGTAAAATTGTAATGAAGTATGTGAATAGGCCTACTTCGGTTGGGTAAAAGGGGTCCCATAGCGATATCAGTTTGTGGTAACCATATGACTTTTTAAACAGTAGGCCTAGCCTATTTATTTAGCCTACGTTTGGATAAATACTTAGTATTGTAATCACAGCACAAATGTTTGAAAATAGCTGTGGCTGTGTGACCCGTCATTTTGTATTTCACATTTATGTTTCGATAACCAAAGATCACCGTACATTAGACTACATAACCTTGTCCTCCCCATCAGAGATGAAGGTGTGTGACGTATTTTTCTCAATCGTTGCGTCAATGTCTCCGTTGGTCCGCCAGTGCTGTGCAAGGCAGTATTGTCTGCCCCCGCTTTACGGGGCGGAATTTGTTGATGTTTGTGTATTCGGCCCGGACTTAAGTTTCCCTGAGTCAAGTGCTGTAGTTTTAATTATTTTTTTGGCTGCAGTATTTGTTACACATCAGCCTATATATTTCTTGTAACAATTACCCTGACGTGTTAGTTCTTTACACACTCTGCTCTGAACGGTGTTGGGTATTATTTGGTTTGTTTCAACTGTTTGTGGACACGTCAGACTCGAGCTGTATAAACAGGACGCGAAATGAGACTTATTAAACGGAGATAAAAAGCCATTGCATTGTTGCATGTCATTTTAGTAACAAGCGCATCGAAGTCACTAACATGGGCGACAGCTTTGGGGGAAGTCGGTCGACCCTTCCTCCCATCGCGCGCGCAGTATTAAAATACTGTACTGTAGATACATGTATAAAATCAGACGTTGTAGTCAGCGCCCGGGATTTCTTGATTTTCCTGGGATTTATCTCTGCGTCAATGCACAAATGAAGATTCTGTAAGATGTACCGAGCTGAAACGCACATGCCAATGATATCCCGAGGTTTTTTTAGTGTCGCATTCTGTCAGCCGTGACAGACGTTTTGGAAGCTGCTCCTTGTATAATGTCATGTAAAATCGTGGTCCGTAACCTCCATGTTAAGAGTTTAGTAGGCCTACGTAACGCCTCCTGTAAAGGCCTTGTACTGGTAACGACTGCGCAGGTTCAGTTGTCTATAGTTGTTTAGTAATGCTAATCAATGAAGAAACTAGAGCAGTGCTGTAGATAAGAATTGTATGTAGGCTATTTGAGTATAATATTTGCATATTTCCTGAAAAAGTTTATTTTTATGTTTTGGCCTTTGCATTTAATTGGAATAGTTATGATATTAAAAAGAAGTGTAATCCTATTTTTTTAACATGCACATTTTCTTCTGTTGATAAGAGTCCTATATTGAAGGATGGGAATTGTTTGCAATGTGAGGGGATGATACCCTGATATTAATCCTCATAGCAGACTGTACGTTCTCATGCTTTCTAGGTACATAATGGTTTGTCAGATATCTTGTATGTGTATATAGTCTGACCTTTGTATATATTAATGGTTGTGATCTCGTCTGCCTTTTCTTTCGGTTCAGTTCTGGTCATCGGCAGACATTGCTTACCGCATTGTGCTTGAATTCAGAAGGACAGTATGTACAGCTTCGATATTTATGAAATTAAAATAAATATTAATAAAATGATCAAGGTCTTTGTGTAATGTTTTTACGTCACGTTTATCAAGCATTTCACACTGGAATCGAAATGGAACAGTGACTATAGCTTAAAGTGCAGACCTTCAGCTTTAATTTGAGGGTGTTTAAATCCGGCGAATTGTGTAGCAGTTGTAGCTGCTTTTTATACATAGTCCCCCCATTTTAGGGGTCCAAAAGTAATTGGACAAATTAATATGAACTTAAATAAAGTCATCATGTTTTATATTTGGTTGCATATCCTTTGCATGCCATGACTTCCTGGTGTCTGTGACCCAACAAATTAATCTTGATAACTTATTTCCAGGTACTCAGATACTATTACAAAAGACTCCCCTGGTGAAATTAATAAATAGAAATGTTTTTCAAGACAAAATAAATGTGTTTTCGTTGAAAAACAGAAAAATACACACGACTATAGTCTTATGTCCAAAAAGTGACAAAATTGCAGAAAAATGTAAAATACCATTTGTTGATTCAGATGGATAGAAAATCATGTTTACTTCACACCCATGGTGAAATGAATAGATAGAAATGTGTTTTTATACATTTATGATGAAACATTTGTTTAGTGGAAAAACGGGGAAAACATGACTAGACTATAGTCTATATGTCCAAAATGTGACAAAAATATTTGTGAAAACTCCTTTTTAAAAGATATTATTCATAAAATATATAATTAATTCATTAATGTATCAAGAAATCTTGATTTTAGTGGATTCCATTAAAGGTCAATATTAAACACAGTGTTCACTGCTCCTGTGTTTTCTGTCCACTGCATCATCATCATCATCATCCTCAGAAGCATGAAGATGTACAACAGCAACAGGAGATTCAAAGTCCCATCCAATCAGATCACCTAATTAATGGGGTAAAGGTGTAACAGCTTACAGGTGTGCCTGAAGGTTATTGATGATTCGCTGGTTAAAATATGTATGCCTTTGAATATGTTTTCCTTCCCAATCAACAAACATGAGATAGACAGTTAATCTAGCCAGTAATGCATTTCAGGGAACATTCATCTCCTCTGCTTTCATATGTGTTGGGGGGCAGCGGTTTTATTTATTCATTATTTATTTTAATTTAAATAATGAAAGATATTTCAAAGCGTGTTTTATAAATGTATTGTGCCATTAAATTTCAGCCTTGAAAGTTGAATTGTGCTGTCATTGCTCAATAAAAATAATATATGATAAGAACAGTTTCAGTAAATCTTTATTATCCCCAGAGGGCAAATGGTGTGCAACATTAAAAATCCACATACATTTGACAACCATACGAAAATAGACTTAACATAACAGATTGCTGTTATCTTTTTCCAATTCGACTTGCTCTACTGTAAAGCCATTTTTTATCCAGCAGAGGGAGCCAAATCCCTCATCCTGTAGCGCAGTGCACTGAGAACGTGTGTATGTGTATTGTAATTGAATCCATTAAAAACGCAACCTCTTTCAAATGGAATTATTTGCCATATAGTACATACAGTGCAGTAAATGAAAGCATAAGTTGGTCTGGGATGTGAAAATGGGGCATTTATTTTTTAGGGCGTACATAGATATTTCTGGCTTAATGCGGTAGGGTAAATCATCCAATAGGCTGTAAAAGGGTCTAATTAACAACATACCAAACAGA
Source organism: Synaphobranchus kaupii (assembly GCA_029718625.1). NCBI lineage: Eukaryota > Metazoa > Chordata > Actinopteri > Anguilliformes > Synaphobranchidae > Synaphobranchus > Synaphobranchus kaupii. Next base: position 121,469,256 of record CM056378.1, read on the forward strand.
GCTTGTTATTATGGTTGTAAAAACAGCACACACAGTCAGGGACCATGGTTGCAGACACCTGCGGTAGATTTTTTTTGTCTTCAAGCCATAAGCAGACGGGGACCATTCCTCTGTTCTGCAACCACATCTGCATTGTCTGGTGTCTTGCAGACAGCTTTAGTACAAGCACGAAAACCAGTGTCAGTGTGAACATGGAGCAGATAACGGTCTGTTTTGTTAAGGTTTCAGGTAGGCCTTGGTCCATTTACAGATGTAGTTTAGGGAGGTAGCACCACACACATTCCACTGGTTTTTGTGTAGAATGAAAACTTGCACAAAGCATATAAATTGTCTGGACCAAATTTGCAACCTTATGTGACTGAGAAGCTAAACACTGTCATTCAATGCACACATCTTGGTTTGATTACCATTACCATTTTTAACATGCATAATACATTTTTATCACTAATACTACAAACCCCAATTCCAAAAAGGTTGGGACAGTATGTAAAATGCACATAAAAGCAGAAAGCAGTGATTTGTAAATTCTTTTCTTACATATATTTAATTGAAAACAATACAAAGAAAAGATATTTAATGTTTTACCTTATCAACTTTATTGGTTTTTGTAAATATACACTAATTCCAAATTTGATGCCAAAAGGATATCAAAAGACTCTTGATATCTTATTTTCAGGTACTCTTACAAGCGATACTATAACCTCTCTGCATTTGAATGGATCTCTATGGGAATTGGGGGGTGGGACTAGATTAAGCTGTAAATTACACGGGAATAGTATTGAACCCATGGTTGGGGGGGGGGGGGGGGGGGGGGGGTTGCCGGAGCATCTGTAAAAGGTATTGTCTTTTGTGCTGCTTTTAAAATAAGGTTTCATTTTTGTCATTAAAGCTTCGATGTGACATATTCACACAATGACACTTGTTTGAATTTACCGCTGGAAAGTATATGCATTAGTCTACATTTTTTTCCCATTTAAAACAGTAAAAGCCCTTTAGTTATTGTGAGCCACCATAAACACTGTTGTGCTTCCGTAAAGGAGGAGTATAGCAACAGTAATGTCAGATGTTCATTGTTGTTTTTTGGAAAATATTTCTGTTGGTCACAAAATGTAGATGAGGTTATGTCACATCATTGGCTCCCCAAAAAAGCATCTTTCTGGTGCTATAAAATATAGTTAAAATAGTAAATAATCTTATTCCTGTGCAATAGCCCTACTTAAAATGTGTGAACATGTTTGCCAATGTACCATAATAAAAAAAGATAAACAATAGATGGCCTTTATAACACCTTATTGAGAAGAAAAAAACAAGACATAATCCTGAAAGTGACCCTTCTATTTTTCCCCTTTTATTTCAACTACTAGTGAGATACATTTGTTGCATGCTCTTAAAATTCCCGGACAGATTCTCTGCATGTTTATGGCCTACTCCTTCCGATCATTCCATTCCCAAGATTGAGCCCATCTGTATTGTTAAAAACAGTGAAATGTGCCGACTCTGTGAAACTTGATAGTAAAATCAGCCACCTTTCATACGAATGTCTTATTAACCACTGCGTCTGTTTACTTATTAGAATTAGCACCTGTGAAACAGTCAAACTGGCTTGGGATTTTAAAGCAATACAGAAATAAAAATGTATGCAAAATATTATCTTTCGCAATTCCAAACAGTATATTTGGTATGCCATTTACCTCTGTTTGATCATATTTAACAATGAAAGTGTAATTGATTTTGTGATGTGATTAACATAAACCCATTATAATGAAGGCATTGGGGGGTTATTTTTCATATTTATCTTATATTCAAAGAACCCCTATAGGCAAAATACATAGCCTAAAGCAAATGCGGATGAACAACAAATAGATCACAAAACAAGAACCAACTTTACACTGGCTTAGTCAGTGGTTATTAAATGCATCTCTCACGTGTCTTTTATCTTTAACTAAAACTTTAAAACGGGTCAATTTGACCCACACCAAACAAGGGTAAACTTATCCTATTTTAATAGACTCCTCATAAGTGAGTGCTTTGTAGGCGACAGGAAAACAACATATCCCGTATGCTCTGGCGTAACGACGCCTAAATCAATTCAACTTTCTAGATATCATTCTTGATTGCAGTTGTGTGCATGCTAATATTTTGCAGCAACACTACCAGAACATAAATCAATGCGTGGCTTGTGGGTTTGCTCGTGTGGCACCACGTGGACTTTCCGTACTCCGCCATTAAACAAGAAAGCAGCGTAAGCTGTATTCTCGCGAGAAGAAGCCATTCTCATTACTACGTAATGTGCCGTGCTGCTTATGGCGGCGCTGGTGACAGTGCTGAAAGCTGTTGGGGTGAGTTTTTATTTATTTCTATTGTCGAAATGTCGAAAAAGAACGGGAAACGTTCGGATGTGAGGTATTTTTTAACATTTATTTCATCCACGATCCGTGACGGGAATGCCTGGAAGTGTTCCCTTGAGTTGTAGACGAGGCCTGGGCGGGGGCACTGGACCGTATTTTCGGGCAGTTTTCTCGTCGTAAATCATAGCGACAGTAGATCTACCGCTAAGCGAACCAACCGGTTTTTTTCAAACTTATTTTCATTCTCGTGGTAGTTTATAAGTATATATTTAGCATTCTATATACATTTGAAAGGGTTTTAAGTTGTATCAGGGCTAGAAAGCACGATAAGGGTGACCTAGCTAGCTAAGTCGGTAACCTGCACACTGTTATGTAAAAGGCGTGCTAGCCTGGGAGCTAACGTTAGCATTCTGTCGCATTTTTCTTTGTTATCAATGAGCCTGTTTCCATTAACGTTAACTTGGCTAAAATGGCAACACTAGCTTGCTGTCTTGATGGACTAACCAGATTAGCTAACGTTATGTTACACGTATGCCACAACAGTAGCTCACAAGTTGACCTAATAAATTTATATTAACTCGGGTAATGCTAGTTAACATTAGCTAGTATATTTTCAACTAGCTTGCTAACGTTACTAGCTACGTAGAAAATGAGACATTGCCATTATTGGGAACTATTCGTGTAATCCGTATAACTTGATCTTTTATGGTGACTTGATTTTCAATTTAAGCTCTCGTGTTGAAATGGGTAACATTAGTTGGCTAGCTAACGTTAGGTCGTTGGTTAGTGGGACTAATCGAATATTCTAACGGTAGTTTGCAAACGTTGGCTATAAATATAGCTAGTGCTAGCTATGTTGGTTGGTTTGTTTGCTAGCTAGCCGATGTCTGGGCTCGCGTTGTTTGCTAGCTAACATTATAATCAGTATTTAGCAAGCTAGCTAATAAGTTAGCTTACTAGTTAAGGACACTACGGGGCTCTTCGATGTGACTCCGTTAGTCAGTGTTATTCAACATTTTATTAAACTGATATTGTTAGCTAGTTAACTACACGATATAAGACAAGTGAATTCCCAAACAATTACTTCGTTGATGTAACTAGCTGGCTTTGAAATATGTTGCAACATAAACATCTTTCCTTTTCCGTCGAACTTTAAATGGAAGCATGATTGACTAGCTGCATGGCCTATAGATTTATAAGTTTTTGGCCCAATCAGCACTACGGCAACCAATCGGGGGGAGGGATGGTATGTAATGGGCGGGTCTAGAGTGCGGATATGTTTTTTGGTGCGTCATGGGCAGCGGAATAACACGCGCTATCAAAGTGAACCGCCAGGGTTAACGTGATAGCTTGTAATACTATATTCCCGTGTGATTGTTTTTCTCAGATGAGGCCGTACATTTCAAAGACATCGACCAGGCAACGTAATTTTCCTCTAAATCTATATTTGTCTCTGTCTGAGTTTAAAACACTGAAGCAACTACGGTCTGTTAGTATAGGCAAAGGCATAACACAGGGATATTGAAGTACAGAGTTAACAGACCCTCTAATCCACATGTTAGCGTGCTAAATATTTGTGTGTAATCTCCTTGGCTTTCATTTTTACTGAAATTAAATACATTTTTAGGTAAAGACTTGGGCCTAGTCTTGTCCTATTTGGGACAGTAAGACATATTCCTGTTTTGGGGAATGTGCATCTATTGATCTGTTGCTGGGTGTCTGCTTTGTGGTGGGGGAAAAAAGACAGTCCTTTTCACTTAGTTTATTTACAGAGCTGCATGTTCTTGTTATGTGCAAGATGTCTGATTGATCAATCTCCCACAAAACCCTCCCAAAAACCAGTGTTCAATGTAGATGCATGGGGAAACCAGCAATATGGCTTGTGTGCATGAACCTACTGCTTTGTTTGGAGCCTTTAATGGTTCAAATCCCTCCATAGGTCATGCAGAAGTTTTATTGGGGTCCGTACTCATTTAGGAAAATGCCTTTCACTTGGTCCGTATGTCTGCTTTCACCACCAAGTACTCACTGACTGTTTAAAGGTTATGCATTTCAAGATAGCTTGATTTGCATATAAAATGACAGTTGTAAGGTCGACTGTTCATTATGTTTATGAACATCCGTAAGGGAATTTTGTGGCTGATATGATTGACATCCGCAAAGGTTCTGGAGATGGTTGTTTTAAAGAATGCATTGACATTTGCCAGAGTTGTGTGAAAATCTGTGAAATAAATGTTTTACCAGCCACGTGGCTGGTGGCGGGTGTTAAATTAACACCCTGTCCTTCGCCCGAAAACACATTTGTCCCCTTGAGTTTACCTATTGATCCCAGCATTACTGTCTGAATGGCTTCCTCAGAGTTATAGCTTTGACTTTGTCCAGTGCTACATACAGTGTCATGTACACAGCCAGTGTGCATGTAATTGGGGTTATTTTCCTCAAGCATAATATTGAAATGGGGGAAGTGACCACTTCCATGGTCTTTTTAGATATGGTTTGATGTTCCGTCTCTCCGTCAGTCCTGAATTGTTTGCTGGCGAAGGACAACTAAGCTAGCGATTTTATGATGGCTATCAGTGGAATATTTTCCATAGATTATTTCTTCACGTATATGTGTTTGTTCAAGTTGGCTGATAATTTCTTAGGAACAGTCTCACCTCATGTGACTGTGCTAGTCAGTGTCCACTTGCCACCCTAAGTTATCTTTTTGATTTATGGTAATGCTTAATGCTGGGTTTTTTCAGAATTTAAAACCTTTTATGGGGCCAACCCTATCATTTGGTTTGGTTGGCCTTATTATTGAACACTAGCATTTTGTTCCTATTGCCTATTATTATTTTTTTTTAAAGGTCTGGTGTCTACTAGTGCATAAATAAAGTATTCTACCAGTTGTAGTCCATCTTTTGTTGGAGAGCCTGTAGTATAACATTAACCAGACAGCTCTAGCAGCTCTAAACTACATGGTGGAATCATTAAAACTTCTCCTCTCCCTGGAAGTAAATTTGACCCTCTTTGGCAGCACCTTGTTTAAAGTCTTCGGGGGTACCATGTTGACTAGGTTCTGTTGCCACGGAGCTATTGCAGATTACATTTCACCTTGTTTTCCCCACTTAGAGGGACTTTCGCACACACATTGATGCAATGATATCAATACTCACTGACAATGTAGTCCAGCACAGTTAAATATTTGATACATATTTATTTATGACCAGATAATTAAACGGACAGGTCTCTTGTCCACTTGGTCAGCGTGAGGTCGCTTGCTTGCTTGGTTTTACTGATCCAGTCAGCTGGTTGCACATGTGTGTACCGGCAGCTCCGGGAACTAGCAGTATTTTTAGGTCTATGAGGCTGTGTGTGAAGAATCTAAAAGGGCACTATTTGCTGGGGGGGGGGCATGGCCTGGGGTATGCTTTAATCCTTAGATGTTCGTTGCATTGTGTCCTCTGCCTGTCCCAGATGTTGATTTAGCCCAACACCTTAGAACAACAAAGAAAAGGAAAAGAGAGTAAATTACCATTGATGTGTTTATGGGCTTGAACGGCCCTGAAAAGTGGGGTACAAGCCTGTTGAATCGTCACATATATGGTACATGACCAAATGTAGTTCACTGGGTGTATTGTAGATTTGTTATAAACTCACTGTTACAATTGTCTTTATTGGGCCATTGAACAAGTATATCAGTATTTTCTCATTATTTCTTTTTATTATTATTAAAGGGTTTTGTTGTTTCGGTGAACTTGCATTTTCAGTTAGTAGTGCATCAATTTATCAGATTATTCAGCCTGTGCATGTAAAATTGTAAGTGTTAATATAGTTTTTCTGATTGCAACCTTTACTGTGTTCTGTCTCCTTTACAGTATGAAGTGTAACAGAACTGATTTTTGTACCATCTGAAACTGCTGCTTCAAGTTCAGATCACACCGAAGTAACAAAATAGAAACGACACAAGACAAACAAAAGTTGCAACCACGTTCCGAGACGACAACGACAAAAAAAAAAAGGATCATTTTGAAAAAAGGAAAAAGAAACCAAACAACGCAACCAAAGAACTTAAGAAGACAAGACTGCCCGTCGAGACGAGCTGAAGAAAGCTTACCAACACACGACAAAGCAAAAAAACAAAAAAAACAACAACGAAAAGACATTACTTGATCTGAGACCAGAAGTTTGTGCCTACTCAACAGCTTTGACAAAGCACACGTCCCAACGCTGCTCCCAGCCCTCCTCATCCTCGCTGTGCCTCAGTCATCCGGGGTTTGGAGAGGGCTGCTCTTTGCTAGTTTTGACATAGTTCCCTCCTGTCTCCCTCCCTCTCCTCTGTTCTTATACACTGTTCTTTATTTGTTTAAAAAAAAAAAACAGTGTTATTGCGCCTGTCTGCCTTCTTTTTTTTTTACTTTGTTTTTGTTTTTGAAACTTATCAGAACACGTGCCAGAAACGTGAAAATTGTGTGTGTGTGTGTTTGCGTGTGTGTGTGTGTGTGTGAGCGTGAGTGAATAGAACAAAAGTCTGCGGCACCTGTACGTCTCTGCGACTCTCCGAGACGTCACCCGAAGTTCCAAGACACAGAGCAAGGTAGGTCCTCGTCACGGGCGACGTTGTTCATCCACGTTCTTTTTGTTCGGTCGCGAGACGAGTCGCATTTGCCTAAACTAACTAAACGTGGATCTATTCCATATTTTGCAGCCAAGAATGGTTTCTGTCTGAACATGTTGAATGTTGGAGCATCAGTGGCAGGCGTAGACCTTTTTAACATTTAACCCCCTCCCTTCGACTCCCTATTTGTACCACAAAACGTTCAGTCACCCCCCCCCCCCCCCCCCCCCGGGTGAGCCTCATCCAACCCTGTAGGAGTAGTGGCCTTGTCTTTGGGGAAGTCCAACCGGAGAGTAATGTGGTCATGTTAGTGTACGGCTGAATCCCTTTCTCTGGACTCGCTAGCATTCCCGTTAAGTCTGAGCGCGGAGGGTTGTACCATTGTGAAAACGGCGTTTTTGGCAAGTGCTCGTATGCGGACTTTTCGCGCCCTCTACCCGCACCTTTTGCGAGTCAATGCGGACTTACCTGCCCTCGGAAATACGCCACTAAAGTATTCAGGTTCACAGTCCACCAGTCCATGATGGCTCTGTTTGGGATTCAGCCCAGGGCTCCCATGCAACGCCTCAAGCTGAAGGTCATAGGGTGCCATCGTTTGCTGGGCCCTACTATTGCCCCCTACAGAACGGTGCATAGTTCACTTTAAAAATCCAGTTGAAAACTTTGATTATGGAGTTACGCAAGGTATAAAACTGCGAGCACGATTTTGGAGTCCTTTCCTCTTGCCAGATCTTGTGCAAAGATTTGATAGGTCCTCAGTGTTCTTGATCTGTGGGTAGTTGATAAATAACACGGCTCCTGTTGCGTAACATTTGAGCAGCTGGGTCGGTGGTTGCGCAAGAGGTCTACATGAAATCTACTCTAATGAACCGTGTGGAACTGGCATATGAATACATTCAGGGGTCGATTTGAGGGTGGATGCAAGGGAATGCTCTGGATAAGAGCGTCTGCCAAATGACTAAAATGTAAAAATGTAAATGTAATGCCAGAACTAAAAAAAAAATATATATTTTTTTTTTAAAATTTGGCATCGACCCTTTCCTTCCCCCTTGTTTTAAGGGTTTTCTGGGGTATCAGACCCCACCGTCCCCCTTGAAAAACTTTTACAAATCGACCACTGAATACATTGATGTAAGTGAAGCCTGCCACTGTTCAGTCCCTTAGTGGAAGCATTAGCCTACATTTTAGTTTATATGAATCACTTTAGTTTATATGAATCGATGAATACATTTAATAGTCTCCCACCTAAATGCCAATGTTGCTTGCTTGTAAAACGGCATTTATACTATTGCTTGTGTTGTGCTTTTATTGTGAATGTCATGAATGCAAAGGTAGACGAGTGAATTATGTAAGATTTTACTTTAATTTTACTAGTTTTGCTAAACTAGTAAGAGGAATAATTTGCTATTGTGTGGGAAGCCAATTTCGGAATCAAGCGGGTAACCTTTTGAGAAATTCACATTTTGTGCAAATGTTATTTGTGTTTGGTTTGTGGTGTACGGTGTGATATTAATGGACTTCCATGATTCATATTAGGGATAATGCAATTACAAAACCATTTAATTCGATTTTAAAACTGTTTAAAAGGATAAGGAACTAAAAATTCCACATGAAATTTCAAGTATAAAATTCCCTGTGAAACTTTGGTGCTTGGGTGGTGTTGTGCATAGCAGTCGCCACCTGCTAGGTTGCCACACTGGCTTCACAGAACACGGTTTCTATTGGCTAATTCGTAAAGGATGTAACAGTCTATTTAACATGCATAAATATTATGCGTGGTTGGTTATAAGTAATCAATAAAATATATAAATATGTATAGTGCCAGTCAAAAGTCTTTGTAATTTGAATTTGGCAGCATGAGGAATTTGTCAAAGCTGTACTGAGTTGGCTCGCTAGTGTCTTGTCAGTGCTTATATTTGATGCAATTCGGCAAAGCTACGGTGCTGCCATAAGAATGTACCATTTTATTAAATGATTAATTTAGTCATGCAAGTACGTTTTTGTATTTTGGCTTAATTTTGTTTTGTGTTTACTTAAACTGCCTTGCATGTTATTGTTTTTCAGTTAACACTTTCAGACAACACTTTCTGCTGCTGTACAATGCTGTTTTTTTTCTTCTTTTGTTTGTTTTTTTTTGGCTTGGAGATGCTAGATTTCTCAATTGTGTCGCAACATTCATAGGAATTTGACTAAAATCCTGGCTTGAGGAAATCCTAATCTTTAGCTATCGCCTGTTTAGCTGGAAATGGCCCCTGCTTTGACATGGCCAAGTCTCACCCGGTTGTTACCCACCCCCCCCCCCCCACCCCCAGAGAAGCCGTTGCCCGTTTGCGTGACTATACTGCTTTGCTCACCGGCTGTTGTTGTTGCTTCTCCCTCTATCTCTCTTTGTCCCCCTTTCCCCCTCTCCTCCTTTCCTCTCTTCACCCTTGCAGAAATCAAGAGGTGTGTCGTTGGGTGGTTCATGTTATTCAAACAAACAAACAAAAAAAGCAACAAAAACGGTAACGAAAAAAGAAATAAGTAAAAAGAAAAAAAAAAAACATTTTTTTTTAAATAGTTTGCAGCAGAGGCAGACCCGAATACACACAGCACAAAGGGGGGTGGAGTTTGGCACGAGTGTATGGGAAAATATGGGCAGCCCCTGGAAAGGCTTTGTCGAGTTTACCTTGCCTGCGTCGCCACCCGCCGCGTTCGTTAGCGCTGACCTGGGCAGCACCTCCCCCGTCGGACTCAGCCTGTCTCCATACGGCCGATCCGTAAGTTTCACAGCCTCCCTTATCCCCCCCCACACCTGCTTATACCACCTTTACCTTTTACTCGCCATTCCATCAAACACCCACTCCACACCCCCCCAACCAATTTCACACCCTATTCCATGGAACCCCCTGTCCCGCGCTGTCTGGCCTAACCCTTTCCATCGGCCGGCTCTGAGACTAGCCTCTCTCCCTCTGTGGCCTGTGTTGTCAGGTAGCGGTGTGAGAGACGCACAAGGTGCCCTTATTTATAGCGGTTTAAGTCTCTGTTACTCTGAAATTGGAGTAGGACAACCAAAAAAAAAAACACAAAAACCTGTGAATGTGAAGAAGTTCTTGTTTTGGGGCAACAGATCTTTCCATTGCAGCTTTAAAAAAAAAAAGTACTTAAATTTCAGTTTGATTTTTAAATGTAGCACCTGAGTGAAAGTGGTTAATTCGCAAACATCAGATGTGTCATTCAAAAGGAGAGGATAAAAAAAAAAAAGGTTTCTATTTTTTCTCTATCTGGCTCAGATAAATGTGTCATTGATGTCGTCATCAACTCGACGACCCAAATTGTTAGCATCTCCTCTCCAGGTTCCTTTGCCTAGTCATCTGAAAACCCTTCAGCAAACCTAAGTCTCTGCTTTGCTCTGCATCTGGGACTTTTGTTTACTGCATTTCTGTGCACCTGCACAGGTGAGGCTGGTCTGGTACCCTGGTGTCTAACCCCCACCTGCGGTCCACTGCAGTGACCAGTCCTTTCACCCTCGCTTCTGCTCTGGGTTTGCTGATGCGTTTCGCTGGTTTAAAAAAAAATATTTTCATTTAGCTCTTGTCCTAATGTAAGAAAATATATATATTAAAAATATATATATAATATTTGCCATTTTCCTTGGTCTTCCTATTTCCATCTTTTGGCCTTCCATAACCACCTGACACCACTACCCTCCAGTTCGCCTGTCCTTTCAGAAGAATGTGTTGGGGGGGGGGGGGGGGGGGGGGGAGGGAATGCATGTTTTTGCAAAAACTGTTTTTGGGCTCAGAGCCATGTGTACGAGAGCCCTGTGAAACTGATAAATTACTTGGTCATCTCCATTCTTGTCTTATCCCCTGTCTGCGTCTAACCTTTATGTCCTAAGTTTACTTTTATTTATTTTTTTTAATTTTCAAGCACATACTGTTTCTCATTTTCTATTTGAGGAATTTGGCCATTTTGGGTTAGTGGACACGTTTGTACAGAAGGTGACCTGAAATATGAGCAATGTGTGTGAAAAAGCATGACTGGAGCGTTCTAAACTGGAGTGTTGAGACCCTAGAGTTGATTTTTGAGCTTCTGCTGTGTCACTGTAGGGATTGACGTGAAAAATCGCCTCCCTGCTTGGTGTTTTTGTCCACGATGTGAGTTTTATGGTTCGAGGCGTTGCAGCGTCATGTGACCCCTCCCCCCCCTCCCCCAGTTCCCTTACTTGTGCCTCCCACCTATGTGTGTGTGTCATGTGACACGCTCCCAGGCATTGACGTTCAGTATGAGCTGGAATGAGTCCAGGATCTGGGAACGCCTTGGATCTGCCCTGCTTGTTTTGATGTTACTGAAGCTGGGAATAACATGCATTGGGCATGAGGAGGGAGGAGGGGGGGGGGTTGCTATTACACTGCAGGGACAAATGAGTGCGTGAGACTGGGTGCTGAGCTGTTCCCTCCCCCCTGCCCTTCCGAAACAGTGTGTCCCAGTACTCACCCCATTGTTTGAGATGGAGCGGGTGTATCCTGACCCCCCTGCCCCACCCACCGGTGCCCCGGCACCTGTACCTGCCCAAGCACCTGCCCCCGCCCCCACCGCTGCCGCCGCCACGGCTCCGCCCATCCCCCGCTCCTCCTCCATGTCCTGCCACGGCTCGCGTGGGTCCGGGAGCAAAAAACTCAAGCGGACCCCTTTGTATCAGAGATCAGTAAGTGGGCATGTGCGGGCCTCTGTCTGCACCCCGTGTGGATTTGGGGCTGGCGCTCCCCGGTCTCGTCTGCCCATAGCTAACTGCATGGTTTGCAGTGCCCATTAATAGATTTACTGGTGATCACAGTCCGGCCAAATATAGGGGACCATTCTCCCTTAGTATTAACTGGCCTCAGTAGGCCTCGCGTTCATTGACGTGCTAGTTTTAGTCCCGTTGGCCGTTTCCTCATACGTGTGCTGAATAGCATGTAACCCGCTTTTTGCATGCATGTTCGTTTTGAAACAAATAGGCTGGGTTTATCTTGAAAGGCTTCACACAAAACTTGAGTGTTTGCAGAAATTCCAGTGAAGCTTTTAGCATAGGTCCTTTTGTTGTCACCCTGCTTAATGCAGTGATTGGTATAATAAAGGTAAATTTGGCCTGCATGTGTTGGACTGTAGTCGTTAACTCTGTTTAAGCCCTTTGTTTTTCAGTCGTTGCCAGCGACAATGAAGTTGCAGGTCTATGATGCGCCAACTGGAAACCGTTGTGCAGCCCGCTCTTTTTATTGATTGGTGAAAAGTCTGAACAAGCTGGAAAAGCTTACCTGCGTCTGCATTAATAGACTGTAGCTGCAGGCAGATTTGCTAAAAAAAAAAAACAGCTGGTGGAGTTCATTCTCTCTAGCTCTCTGGAGCCTTTTGAAGGTTGCGTGGTTGAGCGGTTTGACTAAAAGCATGCCTAAACATACAATCTGCGTCTTTACTTGTGTGATCGTTCTGCTTAGACAGGAAACTTCAGCAAGAAGTTGTCCTTCACCCAGTGCTTTAATGCAGTTGTCTGTTCCACTTTCTGTTCAGAATTGTTAAATTCCCACACAGTGCAGGCAGACGGGACTCAGTTTTCAGGCCTACAGGAAGCAGGAAGAGAGAATGGATGTTGGTGCTAAGCTAACGTGCTAACGAACATTTAGTGACCCGTTAACTTCTAGTACCATTTATTTAGTAGACGGCCATTGCTAGTTATGTGCTAGTCATAATGAACTATTATAGCTTACAACCAACTTCTTGTTTTGGTAAACTGAAAAAAATCTAGCTGGAGCAGATTGCTTTGTCAGTCTCTGACGTTGATTGATAATGGCAACTTTAAGAATTGAGCTGTGAAGAGCTCAAGGTAAATGCTGTTTGGAACCGTTTCGGCAAAGAGTATTCGGTTTTTCTGTGTTGTGACGTCTAGCAGATCCTGTCTAATGAACGTGTTAGTTGTCAATGAGGGCATAAAACAAGCTTGCAGACTTGATTTAATGCCACCGTGGCCTTGTATAAGTGCAGCCCTTGCAAGTGTTTGAGTGTTGGTGAGTTATGGTCCTTGTAGACGTGTTCGGCATTCTTGCTCCAGTCATATGTGCAGGTCAAAAAGGCACAGCAACATGAGCACACTGACTGCGTATATGTTTACTGACATCAGACTATTGACATATTTGTGATCCGTAAATAATTTTTATTTTTTTTCCCCTCCATAATTTCATTTTTTTTTTTTTTTTTTCCTTCATTTTCCAAAGAACCTTTAATTTATTGATATTTCAGTGAAATGATTTTGGCTCGAAGTGCCACGGTAAAGTGATTTAACGTGCTGTTTTCTGTTTTCGTCCCACGCCCCTACCCCCCCCCCCCCCCCCCCTTCACGGTCTGCACATGCTCAGATGAGTTTTGACCCCGGCCTGCTTCATAACAATGGACACTCTGCCTTTGCCAATGGCACGGGGGGAGGCCTGAGGGAGACCGGCGTGGTGGAGAAGCTCCTGACCTCGTACGGGTTTATCCAGTGCTCCGAGCGCCAGGCCCGCCTCTTCTTCCACTGCTCCCAGTACAACGGTAACCTGCAGGAGCTCAAGCTCGGAGGTGAGCGCGAAACTCAGGAGGGGATGTGTGGGGGAGCGGGGATGTGTGGGGGAGCGGGAATGTCATGTTTGCGGGCGGTTTAGAGTTGGAGGCATCAGGTGTGGCTCCTCAACACTTCTCTCTCCCGCAGACGATGTGGAGTTTGAGGTGTCGTCAGACCGGCGCACTGGTAAGCCCATTGCAGTGAAGCTGGTGAAGATCAAACCGGAGGTTTTGCCAGAGGAACGCATTTCGGGGCAGGTGGGGCCGTACGCCTCTCCTTTAACTGTGCTGCATGGTTTTATTCATCCAGTTAAGAAACACCATTTTACTTTTGGTTCTGTTTGTCTTCGTCTCGTCCTTGTGCCGTGCTAACTGTTTCATGTTTTGTGTTGGTCAAAGCTCACACTAATCCTCTTAACCTTGTGGATTTATTGAGGAAATGTACACTGCCTGGCCAAAAAAAGTTGCGCACTCTTAATATTTTGTTGGACCGCCTTTAGCTTTGATTACGGCGCGCATTCGTCGTGGCTTCGTTTCGACAACCTTATGCAACGTCACAACATTTATTTCCGTCCAGAGTTGCATTAATTTTTTTGACCGAGATCTTGTATTGACGACAGGAGAGTCGAACCGCTCCGTAAAGTCTTCTCCAGCACATCCCAAAGACTTTCAGTGGGGTTAAGGTCAGGACTCTGGTGGCCAATTCATGTGTGAAAATGATTCCTCATGCTCCCTGAACCACTCTTTCACAATTTGAGCCTGGCATTGTCGTCCTGGAATATGCCCATTGATGGGATAACCTGGTCATTCCGTACATTCAGGTACTCAGCTGACTTCATTTTATTGCTGCATAACGTTGCTGAGCCTAGACCTGACCAACTGAAGCAACCCCAGATCATAACACTGCCTCCAGAGGCTTGTGCAGTGGGCACTATGCATGACGGGTGGAACGGCGACTTTTTCTTTTGGCCAGACAGTGTACAGTTGAAGTCGGAAGTTTACATACACTTAGGTTGAAGTCATAAACTAATTTTTAACCACTCCACAGATTTTATGTTAGCAAACTGTAGTGTTGGCAAGTCAGTTAGGACATCTACTTTGTGCATGACACAAGTAATTTTTACAACAATTGTTTACAGATTATTTCACTTAATTCACTATATCACAATTCCAGTGGGTCAGAAGTTTACATACACTAAGTTGACTGTGCCTTTAAATTTTTAATATTTGGTCGCATATTCTTTGCATGCCCTGACTTCCTGATGTCTGTGACCCAACAACATCAAAAGACTCTCGATATCTTATTTTCTGGTACTCTTACAAGCGATACTATAACGTCTCTGCATTTCAATGGATCTCTATGGGAATTGGGGGGTGGGAGACTAGATTTAGCTGTAAATTACACTGGAACAGTATGGAAACACATGGTTGGCTAAATGGCTCTCAGTCATCAAGGGTCTGACGTATCAAACAAGCCTTAAATCATCACTCTGCTGCCAGAAATACAGTAGATATGGATGGATAACTTGAAGGGTTTCTTCTCCTGACTTATTTTGTCCATAGAGTTCAATAGGAAAATTTGTCAGGAAAAACAACCCTTAGTGATCCATCCATATCTACTGCATATCTGGCAGCTGAGTGATGGTTTTTGAGGCTTGTTTGATACCTCAGACCCTTGATGACTTAGAGCCATTTTACCAATCATGTATTCCATAAAATTGGCAAGGTACTTGCCAACACTAAAGTTTGCTAACATGAAATCTGTGGAGTGGTTAAAATGAGTTCTAATGACTTCAACCTAAGTGTATGTAAACTTCCGACTTCAACTGTATATGTTGGTGTCTTCTGCTGTATGTATTGAATAAATCTGTACTATAGACTGTTCACAGGGCTGTAAATTTAAAAAAATCATAGAGTGGGGGACAGAAATGTAGCACAAACCTTAAAGATAACTTTTATAATGAAAATATCAAACCATTTATCTCCAGAATAAATTGATAAATCACTTCCTGAAAATTCTTCTGTCAAAACATTTTGACACAGTTTATACTGTATCATTGCATCTTGTCTGGGGCATCAGTATCCAAGCATATAGAAAAGCTAGGCTATAAGCAGGATGTGGCCCTCTTTGGTAGAATTTAAACATTTACACACCCTGCTGGCCACTCGCTGTAAGTGCGACTCTTTCTCCTCTGGACTTACTCAATATGACCAGGTTTTTAAGAGAAGTATTAGGTTTTTTTTCTTGCAATATATATCTGTCCTTCAGTGGACAAATAAATCATGACCATTTTAGGCTAATAATAAAATACCTGGTGTGCGTTTTAACGATCGTTGTTATGATCATAATCTTAAGTCGTTGTTTTCAAATGCAAAAATAACAAACTTCATTTCAAAAAGCAGCTCTGCCGAAATAAAAAAAATGTTTTAAAAAAAAGAGGGCTATATTTTTGATTTAATACGATCACAATATTAGCAACACTGCTTAAACACTGTTTTCTCAAGCTAGCTGACAGATTGTAATGTGCTCAAATGTGCTATCTCTCAGTGTAAGGCAGGAATTTGTTCTAAAAGTATTACTATTCATGGGGCACGCTACAGAATAATACTGACAAACTTGAACTACATCTCCCATAATGCAGGCAGTCATGTTGAACTTTGAGTCCTGCAGATTTAACTTTAATGATAAAACTCGATTGAACCAAGCAACTTGTCGCAAAGGTGCGATCGGAATATTTTCTATTCGTAAGGTAC
Organism: Synaphobranchus kaupii; assembly: GCA_029718625.1. NCBI lineage: Eukaryota > Metazoa > Chordata > Actinopteri > Anguilliformes > Synaphobranchidae > Synaphobranchus > Synaphobranchus kaupii. The sequence continues at coordinate 121,485,513 of CM056378.1, forward strand.
ATTTATAAAATTGCTCATGCGGCAGTATTGTCACGTTTTACGGCCCTGGTACTGCTCTTGGTACAGGTTTATGTTGAGCTTCACTGTGGTCTTTGTGATGCATGTATGTTTGTTCTTGTATGTCTATAATGTTAAGAAAGTAATGACGTAAAGGCAACAAATGATGGACATGCATTCCTAAAAAAAAATTTTTTTTTTAAAAAGGTTAAAAATGTACTTCCTTAGCTAGCTACCTAGCTAGGAAGGAAAATATTTATTTATCTTCATTAAATCATCATCATATGTATCATTTGTGAAAGAACTAATATTTCTAATACAACTAATATGAGATTTATTATTATTATTATTATTTTTCCCACCCTTCCCCTGAGTTAAGGAAAATAAACGTTTTGTAAGGATACATGTCCAGTGAGTGTGTGGTCGTATGTTGACGTTCTCTCATTCGATTGTTGTTCCTAACCCTGTCCACTCTGTGGCTGCCACTGTGCTGCAGGTGGTGTCGGCTATCCCTACTCACCTGGACGGAAAGTCGGCACCTGGGCAGGTGCCAACGGGCAGCGTGTGCTACGAGAGGAACGGGGTAAGAACAGGCCGAAACCGCCCGGCCCCGTGTAGATTTTCCCCGCTCGCTGACGGCCGACTTTTCATTTGACGGTGAACTCTCTTCTGAGCAGGAGGTCTTCTACTTGACCTACACGCCTGAGGATGTGGAGGGGAACTTGCACCTGGATACAGGGGATAAAGTCAGCTTTTACATGGAGACGAACAAGCAGTGAGTATCCGGCCTTTTACATTTGGCATTGGAAATTTGCAGAAGCTATAAATGCTGTGATGCATTGCATTGGACAATTGTTGTGCAATTCTCCATGTATACTGTATCCGTCCCTATCAAATAGACATTAAAATAAATAATAAAATACATGGAGACGAACGAGCATTGAGTATCACTTGCCTTGTTGTGTATGATATTGTGTAGCGCATATGCTGTGTGTCTTTGTGTAGCAGCGGGACGGCTGCCTGTGTGTCTTGTGTAGCATTGGGGCGGCTGCCTGTGTGTCTTGTGTAGCAGCGGGACGGCTGCCTGTGTGTCTTGTGTAGCAGCGGGACGGCTGCCTGTGTGTCTTGTGTAGCAGCGGGACGGCTGCCTGTGTGTCTTGTGTAGCAGCGGGACGGCTGCCTGTGTGTCTTGTGTAGCAGCGGGACGGCTGTCTGTGTCTTGTGTAGCAGCGGGACGGCTGTCTGTGTGTCTTGTGTAGCAGCGAGACGGCTGCCTGTGTGTCTTGTGTAGCAGCGGGACGGCTACCTATGTGTCTTGTGTAGCAGCGGGACGGCTGCCTGTGTGTCTTGTGTAGCAGCGGGACGGCTGCCTGTGTGTGTTGTGTAGCAGCGGGACGGCTGCTTGTGTGTCTTGTGTAGCAGCGGGACGGCTGCCTGTGTGTCTTGTGTAGCAGCGGGACGGCTGCCTGTGTGTGTTGTGTAGCAGCAGGACGGCTGCTTGTGTGTCTTGTGTAGCAGCCGGACGGCTGTCTGTGTCTTGTGTAGCAGCAGGACGGCTGCCTGTGTGTCTTGTGTAGCAGCGGGACGGCTGCTTGTGTGTCTTGTGTAGCAGCGGGACGGCTGCCTGTGTGTCTTGTGTAGCAGCGGGACGGCTGCCTGTGTGTCTTGTGTAGCAGCGGGACGGCTGCCTGTGTGTCTTGTGTAGCAGCGGGACAGCTGCCTGTGTGTCTTGTGTAGCAGCGGGACGGCTGCCTGTGTGTTTTGTGTAGCAGCGGGACGGCTGCCTGTGTGTCCTGCGTTTTGCACTCCCGCACATGGTCTCTGTGTTGTGTGTTTCAGCACTGGTGCGGTCAGCGCTCACAACATTGTTCTGGTCAAGAAGAAACAGATGAGATGCCAGGGTGTTGTCTGTGCCACAAAGGTAACCTCTTTCACTCACCAAAATTAGCCTTTGCTTTATTATTAGTTTTTTTTTTTTTAAAGCAGTTAACGTTTGTGTGCTGGAAACCGCTAAACGCTCGCCTCACTTTACCGGTGTCTCACAGGAAGCTTTTGGGTTCATCGAGAGGGGTGACGTCGTGAAGGAGATCTTCTTCCACTACAGCGAGTTCAAAGGCGACCTGGAGGCGCTTCAGGCGGGGGACGATGTGGAATTCACCATTAAGGAGAGAAATGTAAGCTGTGCGGAATCGGGAATGAGCGGGGAAACCCGTCTCCGTGAGCCTCTTTAGCAAGGCCTTACGCTTAGCAACGCTTCACCAGCCTCAGTTAACACATTCCGGAGCGCACTTTTAAAGATTTACACAAACATTTTGGTCACATAAATATGACGTGAAGCTTCGTTTAAAAAAAATAAATAAAATGAGGCGCAGCTTCGCTGACGTTTTCCTTCAAATGCAACAAAAACAACACGTGACATGGCAGCGCAAGACGGGCGCAGGGTTGCCAGATCTTGTAAGACTCCCCAGCCAAATGGCGACTCAAAACTAGTTCCCCATCAGATTTCCTTTAAGCATTTACAGTGTACAAGAAAATATGGAATATTTAAAATTTGGTCAGCAATATTTAGTTGCCATGTTTGTGTTTTGTAATGTGTGGCACCGTTCTGGTAGCCTTCCGGGCCTCTGCAGCCCGCTGAAATGCATTCATACCGAGGTGCTGTATTTACCCGCAGGGCAAGGAAGTAGCAACAGAAGTGCGTCTGCTCCCACAAGGAACGGTCATCTTTGAGGACATCAGCATTGAACAGTTTGAAGGCACCGTCCTCAAAGTTATCCCCAAGGTCCCCAACAAGAACCAGGTACAGTGTTCCGTCTGTTCTGCAGTCAACGTTGCCGTGGCATACAAACATGATGGGGGGGGGGGGGATTTGGTCCAGAAATAACTTTAGCGTAGCACACCATTCTCTTATCCTGTCCAGCCTTATTTGATTTCACAACATGCCTTACTTTAATGGTGAAGCTACAAAGGATGTGTCCAAGCATATAGAAGGATGTTTCAGGGGTATTGCCTTATAAATTTGACATGTACAGATTTTATCTCAAGGTTGAATTTGAAGATATGCAGGGTACATTTAAATCTTGCCTGGGTCTCTGAACACACGTTTGACAGCTTATAATCCTCATGGGCCCACTCTGCTGGTGTTTATTTTCTTTTCTCCTTCCTGCGGTATAGAACGACCCATTGCCTGGACGAATCTGTGCCAGGATCAATTTCACTGAGAAGGATCTGCTCTTTGGGGAGAAAGACACTAAATCTAAGGTGACACTGCTGGAGGGTGACCACGTGCAGTTCAACATCTCCACGGACCGCAGGGACAAGCTGGAGAGAGCCACAAACATCGACATCCTGCCGGACACCTTCCACTTCACCAAGGAGACTCGCGAGATGGTGAGGAGCGTAAACGTCAAGTGCGCTAAGTTTGGTCGTGGCTGGGTAAACGGGCGCTGGTGTGGACGACTCAAACCAGGGTGTGAGATTAACACCTGCCACCAGCCAAGTGCAGCTGGTAAGATGTCTACTCTAGCAGCCATTTTGGCAGGTAACCAACCAGGTTGTGTTATATTGTAAAAGGTAATATGGCTGTGTAAAATGTTAAAAATGGCTGGTGTTTTTTAGGATTCGCAAGCCACTCTGGCCAGTGGGTGAGAGAGTTAATTTCATGCCCTGACTCAAACCCTCCTGTGTCCTCTCTGCACCTCTCCTTTCTGCCCCTCCCCTCTCTGCACCTCCCCTCTCTGCATCTCCCCTTTCTGCACCTCCCCTCTCTGCACCTCCCCTCTCTGCACCTCCCCTCTCTGCACCTCCCCTCTCTGCACCTCCCCTCTCTGCACCTCCCCTCTCTGCACCTCCCCTTTCTGCACCTCCCCTCTCTGCACCCCCCCTTTCTGCCCCGCAGGGTGTGATCGCTGCCATGCGCGATGGTTTTGGCTTCATCAAGTGCGTCGACCGGGACGCCAGAATGTTCTTCCACTTCAGCGAGGTGCTGGAGGAGAGCCAACTGCACATCTCCGACGAAGTGGAGTTCACCGTCGTACCTGTGAGTTTGAAGCCATACACGCCTCCCTTCTCTCGCCGCCGACTCTCTTTCTCTTTTCTCTCTTTTCTCTCTCTTCTCTCCTCTCTCTCCTCTCTCTCTCCTCTCTCTCCTCTCTCTCTCCTCTCTTTTCTCTTTCTCCTCTTTCTTCTCTCCTCTCTTTCTCCTTTCTTTTTGTCTCTGTCTCTCTCCCTCTATCGTTACTCTTCTGCTGTCTGTTTCTCTCTCCGTTTGATCGATTTCTTCTCTTGTGAGATCAGGAATGCATTTCCAGCCTGACCTCTAAGTATTATGAACGCCAAATATAGTTGGCAAATATAATTGTACACCATGCAGATGTGGCTAAATTACGTTTTTTTCAGATTTTATGTTGAAGGTCAGTAGTCCTATACGTTTAGCACCTGGGTTTTCAACAGGGGATCTTTGATGGTACTGTAGGGGGTCCCTGGACTGACTTGATGTTCAATGACTATATATAGATTTGGGGAAATATTTCAAAATATAAAACTTGCTTTTAAATATAACACTTAATGATGATGGCGGGTCCCCTGGATGCCTTTGAGCCTGAGTGGTGGTCCCTGGATAAGAAAAGGTTGAAAACCTCTGGTTTAGCCCAATTGGTCTTGTACTATTTGGGCAGGTAAAGGGTAGAAATGGTAGGATGCAGTCTGATTCATGTCTGTTTTGTGATGTGAAATATGGGGTATGATTGTTTGATTTGAAGAGGGATCAAAACATCATTTTAAATTGACTTTGTGGATATTCTCGACAGATGTATGTTTTTGTTCAAAAGAATAAGCACTCACAAATTTTCTATCACCACCAGAAGGCTCAGGAATGCCCAATGGATTGACCATAGCTGCAGCTATGTCCTTAGTAATAACTTGCTACCTTTGTCATTAGATTATGTTCCTTTCTGTGAGTGGAACGGATTAGGATGAAACTCGGAAGTTGCAGCCTTGGGACAGACAGAAAATGATTTGATTTTAGAGCTGCAACAGTAACCTTTTCAGGTTGGAGGAGGTGTACACTCCCTAGTGGTCTTTAACTTGGGTTTTCTTATGCAAAATCCCAGCTTCATAAGTAATATTCAAAGAAAGGATATGAGCATTTGGCCACACTGGACCGTAAAGCCTTGGATAAATCTGTGTGTAAGTAAGTGTACGCAGAGGAGATGGTAATTTTTCCAATTTCTTTTCCCCTTCTTTGTTATAGGACATGCTGTCGGCCCAAAGGAACCACGCAGTACGCATCAAGAAGCTTCCCAAGGGCACGGTGTCCTTCCACACCCAATCAGAGCAGCGTTTCGTGGGCGCGGTGGAGAAGGAGGCCACTGCGGCCTCTTCCAGCAAGAACGCCAGCCCCAGCAAGGCAAAAGAGAAGGTGAGCGATCGTTCAGACCAGTCACGTTGGGACGAGGGCAGTGGAACGCTTTTTGCATCCATCTGTGCGCTGACACCTTAAAGAACAGGTGATTAAAATGTCCGTACAGGTACTGGTTTTATGGAGTCTCAGGACATCGTTACACTATGGAAAATAGATGGATATTTTTTTTACGGTGTAAAGCCTGCTTTTTCAAGCCTGGGAGTCCTTGAAGGTACTTGTAAGACTTGACATGCAATGACTATATATAGATTTGGGAATATTTCCAAATATAGCGCACTTAAACATTTTTATAAAAAAATTTTATGTAACCCTTTTTTACTTATTATGGGGGTCCCCTGGATGCCTTTGAGCCTGGGTTGGGGGTCCCCGGGTCAGACGAGGTTGAAAACCGCTTGTCGAAAGAGAAACATCTCATTTCATACGTACATTTGTCACTGGATTTCTCCACCACATTCACAGGTGGCACACAGCAGGTCTGGCACACTTTTTCACCTCGGTTGACTTGCCAATGGACACATGGTCACATTGGGATATATTCAGGTGCACAGAACGGGGCACCACATCAGACAGCAAATAATTTATTTTTCTTTTCTTTTTTTGACCCCGGTCTCTCCTTCACTTTAATCCTTCTTTCTGCTCTTTCCTTTCCTCTCCTCCCCTCTCCTTTCACGCTTCCTCTGTCCTTCATTAGAAAAAAGAGAAGGTAGGCTCCTGTTCTTTGCTGTGCATGGCGATGCTTACTTCGCCTCGGCTTGCTTCCCTTTTCATTTGTCATAAAATTGCAGGTTTAGCGCAGTGGCTATCAGGTTTAGCGCAGTGGCTATCAGGTTTAGCGCAGTGGGTATCAGGTTTAGCGCAGTGGGTATCAGGTTTAGCGCAGTGCGCATCAGGTTTAGCGCAGTGGGTATCAGGTTTAGCGCAGTGCGCATCAGGTTTAGCGCAGTGGGTATCAGGTTTAGCGCAGTGGCTATCAGGTTTAGCGCAGTGGCTATCAGGTTTAGCGCAGTGGCTATCAGGTTTAGCGCAGTGGCTATCAGGTTTAGCGCAGTGCGCATCAGGTTTAGCGCAGTGGGCATCAGGTTTAGCGCAGTGGGTATCAGGTTTAGCGCTAAAATGTGAACGGTAGCGAGTAGGTTTAATACATAGGTTTGCTGTCGTCCTGAAACCTTCAGGCATAAACCGCTGTTACCCTTTTCCATCCATTAAACTTTCTCCCTTATCACCTGGGAGTAGCTGTCCCTCTGTTACGCCGTCCCAACCCAACAAACCAGTATCTTGTCATCGTTTGTAATCTAAATCTACAGGAAAAGATCTCCGATTTCTATTAAACTCAATGTTGAAGCATCAGGGCTTGAGGTGCCTCTCTGATGTTTATAGTTAAATACCCAAATAATTTATTTCTGGTTTTGTTTTAAATGTGATATTTGAAAGGGGGAAGCCTCTAATTACTTCTTTTTTTTTATTTCTTTTTTTTAATTGAAATTTCTCAAGAGTAACGTTGAAAAGGTGAGTGGTGTGCGTTTGTGGCAAAACTTACTAGCCGCGTATGCTTTTCACCTTGGAGCCTCTAACCCTTTTTCCACTAGAACACAGGCTGTAGAGCTAGGCCTGCTTGCTACGATCAGGTTCTGAGTGGTTATCCAATCATCTCTTCCATTGAATCTAAGGAGTGCCATGTCACCGTGGCACTGCGACCAATCAGGCGCATAGTACAGGACTGTAGTCCCAGGACTCATAAAACTAATAGTGGCATTGCATCAGCCAGCTGTAAGTCAGTCAGGAAGGTGCCAATGTTATGTTTTTTTTTTTTTGTTTGTTTTTTGATGTTCTGTGAAATGTAGCCATCAAAATAAGTTCCTGAAGGGTTTTTTGACTGGTATTTGTACGTCACGCAATTCATGTAACTGCGTTTCAAACAAAGGCGCAGGTTGCTGATAGAGGTGCTTTTGTAGCTCTGGGGGTATTTCACAAAGCAGGATTACTGCGTTGGCTGTATAACTGCACTGAGTAAAATTAGTGAAGACCCTCCCAAATCTGGAACATGGACTGTTAAAAGAGTTATTCCGGATTTTACTTACTGCAGTTATCCAGCTAACTCAGTAATCCTGCTTCTTGAAATACCCCCAGGTCTCAATGAAACGGGTTGTTCAGTTTAATTTGAGCGGTGACATTCTTGGCACCTGTGGAAATCCCAATGGCTGTACTGAGACTGGGGATGCCAGTCTAAAAGTGAAGTTGATGTGTTGGTGTTAATAACCAAGCGCAGAACCTGCACTGGTATACTCACGCTTGTACATTGACCTACTGTATTGCTAACCAAGTGCTAATCATTATTGAGGATCAGTGACCAGCTTGTCTGGCTTTATTCATCCGCGTTCTTTAGGAGAGACAAGTGACGCACACAATTTAACTTTTGTGTAATGAGCAACTATGTCCTAAGCAGTTTTCTTCCATAGTGTGTTGGGTTTGTTGAAGTATTGCCCTTACTCCACCAGAAGCAGTGCATTTGAAAAGTAGCGTTTGCTAATGCAGAATTCAGTGCTGTAACCAAGTCCCTTGAGCAAGCCGCAGCGATCCGCTTTGTTCTGCTGCAGTGGAAAACGCTAACGGCTCTAACTTCCTGCATTGATGATGTCACGTGCACTACAAACGTTTGTAATGATTCCCCTTCACAGGATGCGGAGGAGGGTGTTATCGCTTATGAAGACTGTGGGGTGAAGCTGACTGTGGCCTATCACAGCAAGGACCTGGAGGGCAGTGCTCTTCCACAACTCGGAGATAAGGTACGAAGAAAAACAAACACGGAACAGGATGACTTGTCTGTTAGGATAGCAAGGCAGATCCTAAGTTAAAACTCTTCTGTACTTTGTTCTGTTAGAATCTACACTTGCTATCCTTACGGAACAAAGTACTGAGGGTTTTAACTTAGAATCTGCACTTACTATCATAAGTTAAGACTTTCAGTACTTTGGTCTGTTAGGATAGTAAGTGCAGATTCTACAGATCCTTTCCAAAAAATTAGAATATCATGGAAAAGTTTTTTTTTTTCCATAATTCCATTCAAAAAGTGAAACTTTCATAGATTATAGATTCATTACACACAAAGTGAAATATTTCTAGCCTTTATTTGTTTCATTTTTCATAATTTTGGCTTACAGCTCCAGAAAACTCCCAAAACAGTATTTCAAGAAATTAGAATAGTGTGTCGAAAATCAGCATTTACTTCAGTTATTTCAGAGAATGAGTGGAGTGGCTTGACTCGAGGAATCCGACAGTTGTAGCCCATGTCCCGGATACGTCTGTACGTGGTGGTTTTTGAAGCACTGACTCCAGCCTCAGTCCACTCCCTCTGCATCTCCGCCAAATTTTGGAATCGTCTTTGCTTGACAATCCGCTGAAGCCTACGGTCATCTCTTTTGCTTGTGTACCTTCTCCTGCCACATTTTTCCCTTCCACTAAACTTTCTATTGATATGCTTGGACACTGCACTCTGTGAACAGCCAGCCTCCTTCGCGATGACCTTTTGTGGCTTACCCATCTTCTGGAGGATGTCAATGATGGTCTTCTGGCCAATTGTCAAGTCTGCTGTCTTCCCCATACTGAACCAAACTGAGATAAACTTTGCAGGTGTTTTGAGTAAATTAGATGATAGTGTGACACTCAGTCTAAAACATTAATTCTCTGAAATAACTGAAGTAAATGCTGATTTTCGACACACTATTCTAATTTCTTGAAATACTGTTTTGGGGGTTTTCTGGAGCTGTAAGCCAAAATTATGAAAAATGAAACAAATAAAGGCTAGAAATATTTCACTTTGTGTGTAATGAATCTATAATCTATGAAAGTTTCACTTTTTGAATGGAATTATGGAAAAAAAAAAACTTTTCCATGATATTCAAATTTTTTGGAAAGGATCTGTAAGTTAATACTTTCAGTAAGAGGATAATATGACGGTACAGCCAATGTTTCTTCATAGTTATGTCAGCCTTGCACACAGTCCACACCTTGAAATTTAGGATTGAATCGTTTTTATTTGTGTGAATAAACGGTTTTATTTCTTGACTGCAAGATTTAAAAGAAACAAAAAAAAAAAAGAAAAATGTTAAAGATCTAGGAGAAATGCTAAGAACATTGGGCCTCATTCCCCAACCATTCTACGAACAAATTTGTTCATAAGGCTTTATTTAAAACATTTTTATGAACATTCTAGCATTCACCAATGTGTTCTTATTTGGGATTTCTTTTTCTTGGGTAGAACAGAAGCTCAGAACGAAAACGTCAGTTAATCCCAAAATGTTTGTAAAAACGTTTTAAAGAAAGTCTAGAGAACTTAAGTTGGCTGGTGAATGAGGCCCAATCGTGTTTATGTCCAGGTCATATCATTAACAGTATTTTGTATGTTACATCCAGCAGAAAAAGTCAGCCCTCTCTACAGCTGTGATGTCACCTAACTCCTCCCCTTTTCCCAGGTTGAATTTTCCATCAGTGAGGTCAAAAGGACTGGGCAGCAGAGTGCCGTGTCCATGAAGATTCTCAACCGCACTGTCAACACCAAGAGACTGCTGGGATACATCGCCACGCTTAAGGACAACTTTGGGTTCATCGAGACCGCCAATCACGACCAGGAGATTTTCTTCCACTACAGGTGTGGCTTTCGGAACTATGCAATATTGATTATTGATTTATTATTGATTCCTGTCTGTTGTGTTGAACGTGGTCTGCCTGTGCACGATTTGGCACAGGGTTTGAATTCATAAGTGTGAAGTGTAAAGACCTTATCATTGTTTGTGGGGTCATTTTGAAACCGTGTTCAGTGCAATCACGCCTTTGAAATGTCATTTTCTTTCTGTTTCTGTGGAATTGTTTGAATTGGTAAAAAAAAATTAAACATTTGACTCCCATTTTAGGTGCTCATGAAGAATCATCCTTAGTTATTATCATTGAAGCGCTACTGTAAATGTTGACGTCTGTATTTCTGTGCGGCCCTGACGATAGGTCTGCGTTTGTATGCATCTGCTCTGAATGTTGGCTCAGAATTACCCATCATGCTGTGTGTGTGTGTGTTTGTGTGTGAACAGTGAGCTGTGTGGGGACTTGGAGAACCTGGAGCTTGGAGATACTGTGGAGTACACTCTATCCAAAGGCAAGGGAAACAAAGTCAGCGCTGAGAAGGTCACCAAGGTGGCTCCAGGTGAGGGCCGTTACCCATCAATCTAATCCTTATTTGTGTCGCACATTTTACAGGTAACTGTGACACAGAAAAACTACTTACAACATTCTACTGGATGTATTCTTCTGTTCATTGCTCATTTCTTTCTCTGTCTCCACCGTCCTCTCTCTCTCTCACTCCACCCCTCTCTCCCTCTCCTCTCTCTCTCTCTCTGCAGTGAATGGTGTGGGGGAGGATGTTGGTGCCACTGTGTTCCTGGGGAAGGTGTTGCGGCCCCTGCGCAGTGTAGACCCCTCTCAGACCGAGTACCAGGGGCTCATTGAGGTCACTGAGGAGGGTGAGTCACCAGCTGCCGCCTTTCTTTAGCTCAAAATCCAGCTTCAGAAAGTAAAAGTCCACGCCAGTATTTTGTTCCAATCGCCTGGATTTGCTAATTGACACAATTCTTCAGCCAGGAGGTAGAACTATTCAGTGAAATTAGCCGGCTGAGTTCATGGGTGGAAGTAAAAACCTGGCAGGGACTTAATTTCTGACCCCTGGACTTTCCACCTCTGGTTGAAATGTGGATCTCTGAAAATGTTTGCTGGAGGTGAACATGGCTTCCTCCCCTCCCCTCCCCTCCACACGCAGGGAATTCGAAAGGCCAGAGCTTCCCGTTCGGCATCGTGGGCATGGCCAATAAAGCGGACTGCTTGCAGAAGGGAGAGATAGTGAAGTTTCAGCTGTGCACAGTGAGCCAGACGGGGCAGAAGATGGCCTGCAACATTATTCCACAGCGTCGGGCTTTAGTTGAGTGCGTCAAGGACCAGGTACTTTTTCTTTTATTTAATTTGTCATTTTTTTATTTAACTTTTTTATAAAATAACAATTTTTTGGGTGAGGTGAGACATTATTCTCTTTGGTATGATTATGGTGGAGTGATATTGTTCATGGAATCAATAGGGGGCATTAAACGGGACGTTGCTGTAAAAGTCAGCCTAACCTGTATAAATAAAGGTTAATGAATAATTCAAATTGCAAACAGTATTTATTTCTGGGAAATCACATGAACTATAAATGCACAAGTAACTGCAATGCCCCCCCCCCCCCCCCACACACACACACACTTTGAAGTGCAAAGATTCAATAAATAAATAAATATGTTGATCATTTGTAAATCTGACTTCTGATAAATGGTTAATATACATTTTGACATGTTTTTCCTGTGTTAAAACTTTGTCCACCAGTTTGGTTTCATCACATATGAAGTTGGAGAGGGTAAGAAGCTCTTCTTCCACGTAAAGGAGGTGCAGGACGGGCTGGAGCTCCAGGCTGGGGATGAGGTGGAGTTTTCGGTCATCCTTAACCAGCGCACGGGAAAGTGCAGCGCCTGCAACGTGCGCCGAGTCTGGTGAGCACCGTCTCTGAAGAGCGTGTGTGAGCGCGTGTGAGCGCGTGTGAGCGCGTGTGAGCGCGTGTGAGCGCGTGTGAGCGCGTGTGAGCGCGTCAAACTGGGACGTCCCCGCTATAGCCACATTAACCGCGTCTGTACCTCTTCCTCCCCGCTATAGCCACATTAACCGTTCCTCTTCCTCCCCGCTATAGCCACATTAACCGCGTCTCTTCCTCTTCCTCCCCGCTATAGCCACATTAACCGCGTCTGTACCTCTTCCTCCCCGCTATAGCCACATTAACCGCGTCTGTACCTCTTCCTCCCCGCTATAGCCACATTAACCGCGCCTGTACCTCTTCCTCCTCGCTATAGCCACATTAACCGCGTCTGTACCTCTTCCTCCCCGCTATAGCCACATTAACCGCGTCTGTACCTCTTCCTCCCCGCTATAGCCACATTAACCGCGTCTGTACCTCTTCCTCCCCGCTATAGCCACATTAACCGCGTCTGTACCTCTTCCTCCTCGCTATAGTCACATTAACCACGTCTGTACCTCTTCCTCCCCGCTATAGCCACATTAACCGCGTCTGTACCTCTTCCTCCTCGCTATAGCCACATTAACCGCGTCTGTACCTCTTCCTCCCCGCTATAGCCACATTAACCGCGTCTCTTCTTCTTTCTCTTCCTCCCGCTATAGCCACATTAACCGCGTCTCTTCCTCTTCCTCCCCGCTATAGCCACATTAACCGCGTCTGTACCTCTTCCTCCCCGCTATAGCCACATTAACCGCGTCTGTACCTCTTCCTCCCCGCTATAGCCACATTAACCGCGTCTGTACGTCTTCCTCCCCGCTATAGCCACATTAACCGCGTCTGTACCTCTTCCTCCCCGCTATAGCCACATTAACCGCGTCTGTACCTCTTCCTCCCCGCTATAGCCACATTAACCGCGTCTGTACCTCTTCCTCCCCGCTATAGCCACATTAACCGCGTCTCTTCCTCTTCCTCCCCACTATAGCCACATTAACCGCGTCTGTACCTCTTCCTCCCCGCTATAGCCACATTAACCGCGTCTGTACCTGTTCCTCCCCTCTATAGCCACATTAACCGCGTCTGTACCTCTTCCTCCCCGCTATAGCCACATTAACCGCGTCTCTTCCTCTTCCTCCCCGCTATAGCCACATTAACCGCGTCTGTACCTCTTCCTCCTCGCTATAGCCACATTAACCGCGTCTGTACCTCTTCCTCCCCGCTATAGCCACATTAACCGCGTCTCTTCCTCTTCCTCCCCGCTATAGCCACATTAACCGCGTCTGTACCTCTTCCTCCCCGATATAGCCACATTAACCGCGTCTGTACCTCTTCCTCCCCGCTATAGCCACATTAACCGCGTCTGTACCTCTTCCTCCTCGCTATAGCCACATTAACCGCGTCTGTACCTCTTCCTCCCCGCTATAGCCACATTAACCGCGTCTGTACCTGTTCCTCCCCTCTATAGCCACATTAACCGCGTCTGTACCTCTTCCTCCCCGCTATAGCCACATTAACCGCGTCTGTACCTCTTCCTCCCCGCTATAGCCACATTAACCGCGTCTGTACCTCTTCCTCCCCGCTATAGCCACATTAACCGCGTCTGTACCTGTTCCTCCCCTCTATAGCCACATTAACCGCGTCTGTACCTCTTCCTCCTCGCTATAGCCACATTAACCGCGTCTGTACCTCTTCCTCCCCGCTATAGCCACATTAACCGCGTCTCTTCCTCTTCCTCCCCGCTATAGCCACATTAACCGCGTCTGTACCTCTTCCTCCCCGCTATAGCCACATTAACCGCGTCTGTACCTCTTCCTCCCCGCTATAGCCACATTAACCGCGTCTGTACCTCTTCCTCCCCGCTATAGCCACATTAACCGTGTCTGTACCTCTTCCTCCCCGCTATAGCCACATTAACCACGTCTGTACCTCTTCCTCCCCGCTATAGCCACATTAACCGCGTCTCTTCCTCTTCCTCCTCGCTATAGCCACATTAACCGCGTCTGTACCTCTTCCTCCCCGCTATAGCCACATTAACCGCGTCTGTACCTCTTCCTCCCCGCTATAGCCACATTAACTGCGTCTGTACCTCTTCCTCCCCGCTATAGCCACATTAACCGCGTCTCTTCCTCTTCCTCCCCGCTATAGCTACATTAATCACGTCTGTACCTCTTCCTCCCCGCTATAGCCACATTAACCACGTCTCTTCCTCTTCCTCCCCGCGATAGCGAGGGTCCGAAACCCGTGGCAACCCCGCGCCCCGACCGGCTGGTGAACCGCTTGAAGAGCATCACGCTGGACGACGCCAGCGCTCCACGGCTGGTCATCGTGAGGCAGCCCCGTGGCCCTGACAACTCGAAGGTATGCGCAGCGGTAATGGCGATATCGCGTTTTCAGCACGGCGTACGCTGTGTGCGGTACAACTCTGAATAATGCTGTGGTATAGTCGCTCATCACCTCAGACCTGTGGTTTTAGAAACGTGTTCTGCATAATGTATGTAACGCTTGTAAATCTTCTCTCGTTGCTTCTGTCCAGGGCTTTAATGTGGAAAGGAAAATCCGCCAAGCTGGTGTCATTGACTGAGTCCCCCCTCCAACCCCCCTACTCCCTCCATGCAGTGAATTGCAGGGTTGAGAAGTCCAGCCCCTGAAATCTGATTGACAGGGAACAGGGGAAGCTGCATTGTTGCTGGGAGATCTGCATGCGCAGCCCCCTATTAGTCCCGCCCCCCCTTTGACACGGTCCCCTCTTATTCCATTGGTCCTCTGCTCTTCATGTGGGTGTGGTCTCCTGGATACCAGCTGAGCTCAGTGCTGCAGTATGCGTGGGAACCTCCGCTCCTCCTCTCTGTGTCTGTGTGTCTGTGACTGAGAGACTGAGTGAGTACAAGATGGAGGAGATGTGGCGAGTAGAGGAAATGTTTGGAGAGGGTGCTGTAACCTCCCAGAACAAGGATAACTATCTCGCAACTTCTCTAGTCCCCATCTCGTCTGGAAACTGGAAAGGTTGTTATTGGCAAGTGTGGAATTCTGCACCCACAGTATATGTTTGGTTGTGTGTGTGCGTGTGTTTTGTTTTGTTTTATAATTTTTTTTTCCTGATTTCTTTTTTTCTGCATCCTCTTCACCTCATGCAAGAGATGAGGGATTCATTTATTTGATTTATTGTTTTTTTTCCAGTGTAATGGGTGTTTTCTAATAAATAAATGAAACAAAGCTTAGCTGTGGAGTCGCAAACGGAGACTTGATGTATTTGTCTAATATATGGATGGACACACACGAAGGTACTTCCCTGCTCGGTTTTCAGAGCAGTTTTAAACCTATACCTGCGACCTGGCGTGAGTGCAGTGTTTGTAAAGTCAGTCCTCCCATGCGTGTGATTGTGCAAATGCTTCCCTTTTCAGGATGGTTTTTTTTCGGTTCCCATCCCTCATGTGTGGCGAGAAATTACAACCATTTTATCTCAATTACAGGTGAGTGTTCTGGTGCATACCTGCAGGTCTCAATATTGCC
The DNA here is from genome assembly GCA_029718625.1 of Synaphobranchus kaupii. Lineage (NCBI taxonomy): Eukaryota > Metazoa > Chordata > Actinopteri > Anguilliformes > Synaphobranchidae > Synaphobranchus > Synaphobranchus kaupii. Next base: position 121,501,016 of record CM056378.1, read on the forward strand.
ACGCCCCCTGGTGATATTCCCCCCGCCCCTTCTTCCCCGGGTGCAGAATTCTAAAATGCGTCTTATAGCCAGCGATTCTTGTGCTTTTATACAACATACTTTTTCTTTGCACATGTTTTTTTTTTTTTTTTTTTTTTTTTTTATTATTTTATTTCATTGGAACTTTACATTTCTGCTAATTACAATAAAAAAAATATAAAAAAATAAGGTGCCTAAAAATACATAAAATAAAAACAAAAAAAAGTAGTAATGTACCCTTCTTTCCCCAGTCAAACGCCAAAATATAAAGAACAATCTTAGGACGGCTTTTTTTTGGGGTTGGGGGTTAGAATAAATGCAGGTTTGCATCCCAATAACTGTGGGTTGAAAATATACTGTATGTAATGTGTGCTTTTTTTTCTTAGTGGAAATTCCAACATCATGATAAAACAAATAGAAAATAAACAAGATGTTAACTTGCTTAAGATAAAGCAAAAGTAATAAGAAAAACAAAGTATTTAAATAAGTACAAAATCATTACGAGAATCAGGATTTCAATTAGTGATGAAGAGGAATTGGAAGAGAGGTATCTGTTGTGCCTCGACTGACACATGGAGTCATTACTGTTAAAATTAAACTCTGGAGAACGCTGGGTTCCTGTCGAACCGCGTACAGAGGTTCTCCCATGTACTTTTGTTAATGGTCAAGAATGAAAGAAATAAACGTTTTACGAAAATTGAGGAGTTCTGTCTTTTTTTATTTGTGAAGACCAACTAGATTCAGGTATGACCCCTGTAAAGTGCTTGCCTGACCAGAAAACTTATTTACAAGTAGGGAGAAATATTTCCTTATTAATGCGATTCCGTATGGGCGTGGTGCTCTTTCCTGGTGCAGTTGGACAGGTGCTAGTGATCGTGACAATTTCATGATGCTCTCTCCAGTGTTCAGCTTCCTATGGTACAGACTACAGATTGGCCATTTACATTTTCCAGTCTCACACCATTATATTGATGATAAATGGTATTTTTTCACAGCTGAAAATGATTTTGTTTCTTCTGGTTCCAACCAGACTGGTGAATGGTAAAGGCATTCACCCATTAAGGGGCAGGTAATACAGACTGGTGAATGGTAAAGGCATTATAAATGGCCAAAGAGGGAGAGATATATATCCGGTCAGTAATTAATTAAAACAAATTAATATTTTCAAGGGTTCCTCCATGTCCTGGAAAATAATGGGTGGATTCGTTTTGCAAGCGGGAGGCCACCCATCCATGACCAAGTGGGGCGTGTTCTGCACTGGTTTTGCACAAAAAGCGGCCACCTACTGTTGCCGCTTTGCCCGAAAAAAAAATTTTTATAAAAATTTGTGTAAAAGTCAAAGCACTTGTGCCAACCAGTGGTTTCAAATTAGCCATGCTGGTTTTTGGATCGCATGCTGCTGATTAGGGCGCCCGTTTGTACTCGATTCCAGCAGCGAGCTCCGCCCTAAGCCGCCACGTGATGCGGGATAACCCGACATGGTCAAAACGAGTCCGCCCAATGTCTTGGGGGAAAAACTGGGCACCCTGATTTTAATTTGATGACGTCACAAAAGCTGAAGTGAATGTCATTGGGTGAAATTTTATATGTGGCGGTTTAGCTGTATAGCCCCTCCCCCTTCCTGCCCCATCATCCCTGCTGGTCTCAGACTCTTGTGCTGCTCAGCTGTATGGTTATCTCCGAGCGGTGGAGAACCGGCGCGGTTGGTCTGGTTCCGGATCGATTTTGGGCATCAGACCAGCGCGCCCACCGTTCCCGGAGCTGCCCCCTGCCCTGAGAGCCTGTCGTCTGGGGTGAGAAGAGCCGAACGTGGGGGCGAAGAGAGGCAGCAGTGGGGATGGGCCTCTTTTCACCCTCTGCTCTGTTCGATGCCAAGCGCCTCGTCCGCCAGAGGTCCACGTCCTGCATAGCTGTGCCACAGTGGGTACTGGCGTGTGGCTCGGTCCAGCTTGGGGCAGCGGGGTTCTGTGGTCCCGAGGCAGAATCTTGCCCCGGTTCCACCAGACGTTCCGCCCCAGGAAGGGTTCTTTTACCTCTGGTGAGTTCCAGCCCCTCTTGCAGCCGGCATTTGTACTCCTCCAGCTTGGCCTTGCACTCCGTGGCTCTCTCCCTCATTTCCAGGAACTGCTCCTGCAAGTCTCTCTCGTAGCCTTCCTCCGCCCGGAGCTCGTTCTCCCAGTACTCGATCTCCTCTCCTCCGGACTCTTCGTCTGCGGGTTTCCCCTCCGCCTCCCGGTTGGCCCGCGCCGTCCGCCTCTCTTCCAGCTCCCGGATCTGGGCGTCCGTGGAGTCCAGCTGCCGCTGGAGCTCGTGCAGACTGGTCCGTTGGTGGAACAGCATCGCCCGCAGTTTGTCCTCCATTTTGAGAGCTGGAGGAGGAGTGACTCTGGCTTTCCTTGCAGGCTGTGCTTCTGCCTTTCTTTCAGCCTTGGCCTGGACCGTATTAAGTTCCTGGTCTCTCTTAGCGTCTCCGTTTTTGTTTGCTTCCCCCTTACGGTTGTCATTGTCGTCCCTGACGTGCCCTCTTCCGCAGTCGAGGTCATCCGGGCAGCTTTTCCTCTGCTGGGTCAGAGTTACTGCAGTTCCCTGCTGGCACGCCGTACCGCACGCCGTACCACACGCCGTACCACACACTCCACCAGGAGACCAGCAGTCCCTGGGAGAAGCGGGAGGAGAGCTGTCGGACGTCCAACCTTTCCTCTCTTGGGGCTCCTTGCTCTTCTCCTCCTGCCCCCGGGGTGGCTTTCCGCTCCTGCTCAGGTTCTCCAGCCATCCGAACGCCTCCTCCACCAACGTCAAGGACTTGCGCTTGGGTTTCTTAGCCTCAACCGCCTGGGGCGGCTCGGTGCGGAGACGCAGCCGGGACAACGGGGGCAGGCTCTGGCGGCGCGAGGCGCAGCTGCCGCTTCCCCGCCGACCTCTGACCCCGATGTCCCCCCTTCTCAGCGGAGCGCAGGCCTGCTGGCTGCCCCTCCTCGGCGCATCCCCCCCTCCACCACCCCCGCCGAGGGATGGCCCGTTGTGCAGCAGCGTGAGCCGCACCTCTCTGGACTGCTGGCCGTACTTCGCCAGCGACTCCAGCAGCCGTTCACCAGGCGTCACGTTTCGCTCAAAATCCTTGAACTTCTCCTTCAGCGTGTAGCGGCCCGTGCGACCTATAAGCACAGAAAGATACGTTTGTTTTTTTAAAAATTGGTTTTATTGCAGGGGATGGTTGAAGAGCGAACTTTTAAGCGTTAATTCGTATGTCAATCCATGATTACTTTAAATCGTGAAGCTCAGCGTCGGGTCTTACCCAGTGCTTGGGCCAAAGCAATGACCACTTCCTGACACGTGGTTTTATCTGTGACACCACAGACGACTCGTTGAACACCGTCCACCGACACCTTCAGCTCCATTTTTATTCAAGGGAAGAACTTCTCTACAGGAGCAAAAAAAAAAAAAGAAAAAAGACTGGTCATGTTTTTTCAGCAGGGTCTGTTTAATCCATTTTTAACAGTTAACCTTGTAAATTGGAAGTAAAGGGCAGTTGTAGAAAATTACAGGCTGGATCAATTGATAGGCACCTGACTACAACCTCAGTGGTCCACTGAAATGGGTCCCCAGCACCCCCACAGGAACGGGCTTTGTAACTGAATGGTTGCAGGTTCGATTCCCAGGTAGGACACTGCAGTTGTACCCTTGAGCAAGGTACTTAACGTGAATCGCTTCAGTATATATCCGGCTGTATAAATGTAATGTAAATGTAATGGAGGATATTTTAGATGCTTAAAGGAGTTTCTGATGAAAATAGCCATCTTTACGATGGCTGGTGTAGTTGGGGCATTTGGGGGTTGTGGTTTCAGTAGGAACATGCACTTTTTAGCAAGCATTGAAAGAAACCTGAATATCTATCACACAGCTACATCCTCAACAAGTATATCATACTGAGCTATGAAAATGATATCATACTTGCAGATGCATGCCTTAACTTTAAATTTCTTAATAGTCTTCCTCCACTGCTTTGAGGCTGTTAACTATAGCATTCTATGCATTAATCCAACAACTGATATGTTGACTGAAGTGCACTGTCCCTTTTTAACTAAATAAATAAAATGAGACAATCGTTTTAGAGTTGTTAGACTAATTTAAATGTAGACACTGAAATCTAGCCTTTTTTTAAAGAACAAATTGAGATGTTGACACAGAGCTCCCTTGTCTGGATTGTTTACTGGGGGTTTTCTGAAGCTTATCTTTCGTCATACCATGTTTCCATGGGGAACTGGTAAAGACAGACATAAATTGGACTCATTTGCGTTTACTGTAATTGGTTCTAATCAGCTCTGTCATCTCCACGGGCTCTCAATTTGGCCCCAGTTTGAGCAATCTCGCTCAGATCTCTCTGTCTCTCTCTCTCGGTAACACTGGTGGTAACATAAGAAATTTCGACTGTATTGAAGCAATCATTCTAGGAGCCTATGTAATTAATTCCTAACATAATTTCATTCACCGAATAGGCCTACGAGTGTTTTGGCAAAGGTTCTTGTGTTCCTTTCGCCAAGCGAATAGACACCATGAAAGCCACTTACCAACGGTATAAGAAATCTCAGAAAAGTTTATTTAAAAAATATGTTACTTTAATTTATCTAAAGACCATTACATATCCTAGACTATTAACAAGAGTGTGATTATATGTTGTTTGATCTAAAAAATAAATAATAATAATAAAAACTTAGCACTCGCTGCTATATGAAAATTCTGAATAAGTGCTATAGCTACGTAGGCCTACAGATGTGTTGCGGAATCCTTCTCGTATTAAAATTCTAACATTCTCTAAAATGTAAATTGTCATTTTTCTTTTTTTCTTACTTGTTTTGGTGTTAATAGCTGGTATTATCCTCTTTCTTATCTTTGTCTTGAAAACATGCGTTCAGCCACTTGCCGGGACGTCCTGAAGTTCGCCTTCAGAGTTGTGCTTTGACGGTTATCCTGCAGGTAGGCTATCCGGTGATGAAATTGGTTACCTGGAGAATTTCTGTATAACGACCTGAACATTCCCAGCAATGATGATGGTGCTTTTGAGTTGTGTGGAAAGTTTCGATGACCCACCCTTCTGTTCACAGTCAGTCTGATCTGGGGTAGATATAGCCTACTAGGAGTGCCTAGTGCGAGTTTTTTATGCACATAATTGGTTTCCAAGGCACAGCATCCTGTTTATGTCGTCGAATGTGTGTATTTATACATTTAGCCTGTCACTTTGTTGTCCACGTCTATATAAACGAATGAAAAACGAAACGTGTTGGCCTGTTTGAAAACCTCTGAATGACAACATCACTAATTTTACCAGTCTGGGTAAATAGACGATATAAGCCATATAGCTGCGGTAATTGTTGACTGCAGAATTGTAAAAAAATTTTAATTTAATTAAATTGACACTGGAAATAGGTAGCCTACGACTCACGTCTCAGCGGTTCAGACTTTAAATCAAACCGTTCGTTCGAGCACGCTTGGTCCACATAGCCTAACTTTAATTTAGATGGCAACACCTGTCTTAGACTAAAGGAGGCTAACTTCACGAACCGGATCATCAAGGGCCATTCTTGATTGTTTTCTGGGGGGTAGGCTCTCCCAATTCCACAGATATCCATTCAAATGCATAGAGGTTATAGTATCGCTTGTAAGACTACCTGAAAATAAGATATAAAGAGTTGATGTTGTTGGGTCACAGAGATCAAAAAGTCGTGGCATGCAAAGGATATGTAAACAAATACTAAACATGTCTAGCCTACTTTATTTAATATGTGAATTTGTCACAATTTAATTGGCCTGAAATAGGGTTAGCTACACTGCCCGGCCAAAAAAAAAGTCGCACACTGTAATATTTTGTCGCACACTGTAATCATTTGTCGTGGCATTGTTTCGACAACCTTATGCAACGTCACAACATTTATTTCCGTCCAGACTTACGAGATCTTGTATTGACGACGGGAGAGTCGAACCACTCCGTGAAGTCTTCTCCAGCACATCCCAAAGACTTTCAATGGGGTTAAGGTCAGGACTCTGGTGGCCAATTCATGTGTGAAAATGATTCCTCATGCTCCCTGAACCACTCTTTCACAATTTGAGCCCGATGAATCTTGGCATTGTCGTCCTGGAATATGCCCATTGATGGGATAACCTGGTCATTCAGTACATTCAGGTACTCAGCTGACTTCATTTTATTGCTGCATAACGTTGCTGAGCCTAGACCTGACCAATTGAAGCAACCCCAGATCATAACACTGCCTCCAGAGGCTTGTACAGTGGGCACTATGCATGACTGGTGCAACTGCGATTTTTTTTGGCTAGGCAGTGTATATGCCTATGTAAATATGTTCACATTTCTAAATGGTGAATCAAATATGCATACAAATACCCTCTAATAAAAGCTGAAAATCTATACGTTAACCTCATATGAATGGGTTGATTTCGAATTTGAATTTTTGGAGTATGTAACTAAATGTCCCGCTTCCTTGTCCCAATACTTAGGCCTACGTAGGACACTGTAAGCCTATAACTGATTGCTTGAAATTGCCATCTCATTTCTGAAGTGAGAATCCTAAGCCTACTGAAAAATCTAAAGACAGCCCACGTCAGAACACACAATATGTATAGGCTATGCACTCTGATAATCAAGTAACAGGGATGAATGATCCCACCCCTGTAACTTTCTTAATCTTCGTCGCAAAAGTGGGGTTGGGTTTGGTTAGTATTTGGATGGGAGACCTGGTCAAACCTGAGGAATCTCTGAGGAAGTTGCATTGATCGGCCAGAAGGGGGCATCCTTCCCCCGTGCATAATCTTGTTAATAAGGCGTGAAACTGCTGTGGTCATTATCATGTGGCACCTGGCAGGTAGGCTATGGCAAAGAACAAGGGTAGGGTTGTGTCGGCTACTGGCCAGGGAAATCCTTATCTGACTAAGTCCAAAGTTTGGCTAGAGGTTTTTATCAGTAGGTCTAGGCGACTTTACACGTCTTATATTAGATGATAAATTAAAACATTAATTTAGCTCATTCAAATACAATCCTGTCATAAATAAACAATCCTGTGTCTCACTCTTTTTGTGTTTACTTTCGAGCAAGAAGGCCTGATTGGACCGTAAATGTATCCCTCATGAATGACAGTATAATGCTCATTTCTACGGATAAGCCAGCTGGCTTGTCCGGAGAAATGTTCTTGGTGTAAGCGACTCCACACTGGGTCCGTCAAACTTGACTCATAATATAGGCTACACAAATCTTCAGCTAGACATGTGCACAGCTTCGCTAAACGATACCACGTTGAATTAATCTACATCTAGTAAACATTTGATTATTATCTAGGTAATTTATTGAAGCACCCCTACTGCCAGTCGTTTCTGAGAGGAAGACTTGACATCCTTGACATACAGTATTTCGGCAATCAAATCGGATGGCAATAAGCCGTTATCCCGTGTGTACAAATAACTAGCCATGATTCAAGCGCATAGTAAAATATAGCTGGGACAGACGTCGTTTGGGTCGATTTTGTTTCCTCATAAATCCTCATAAATTCAGGATATGGGATATTTTACAGGTTTTATGAAAACAGGCATGGTGGTAGACATTTAAAAAGCAGGGTCCTGACTATGCGCGATCCTGGGTGTGTCCGCATGAGACAGGAAGTTTAGCTAGTTTCTTAGCTGTTTGGACGTAGTGATCACTAGTTTTAGTTCGTAATTTTCGTTCTCAGGAACACCCAAAATGCTTGTTAACTTTTTATATTGTTATATACCCCGTTGTAGTTAGCTTAGCTAAAAAGCAAGTGTCACCGTCGCCCTAACCCGGGGTAGAGCCACACTCAAAGTCGGAAACAGAACGGTGAGTTTCTATCAGAATTGTGATCCTCTGTTTTGTGACGTAGCTAGCTAATGTTAATGCTACTATCCAACATTTTGGATACGAGGACCTAGCGGTCCGTCTAGTTCTGTTTTGAGATATCTAGCGACCAGTCCAGTATGTTTATTTTGCTAGCTAGTAATGTTAGATTGGCTTTACATCAAATTCGAATTTGACAGTTGTGAAAAAATATTTTTTATAATCAGTTTGTCTTAGAGAGCTAGTTAGCCAGCTAAGCTACCCGCATTTGAGCGAGCTAGCATGCTGTTAATAGTTAGCTAGCTTGCTAAATTGGGAGTGACATTGGGCGATGTATGATTGTCACAACTGTCAGCATTCTCGACCAATTTACACTTCTAAAAGCTAGACATTTAGATTTGAATTGGCTTTTATGAATGTTACTAGGACTTTTGTTATTTGTCGGTGTAATAATTTAAAAGCTTAATTCGCCGTCAGAAAGGATAGCGTGCCAAATTGCCACCCTTGGTGTTCAAGCTAACGTTAGGTAGCTAGCTAGCTACTGTGTAACTTAGCTAACTGATCTCGTTAAGTTTGTTTCTATCAAACTATCGTGTGTATGTTCATCCGTCGGTGTAGATGACAAAACCCTGCTAGATGAACTCACACGTTCATTATTCATGTGTATTTTATTGTGGTCGCTAAGTACATAAAACTTTTCATTTTTAATCTGTCCTGATGGTTTTAAAGTGACTAAGTGACAAGGGGTATATTTCGTAAAATAATCTTGCTGGTTTTTCTTGCTACATTTCTTTATTTTTAGACGATTTATCAACATGGTAACCGTTTAATATGCTCCATACATGCACTGGATCTTAAGCCTCGATTTGCCCAAAAAACCAAACAAAAAAGGCAAAGTTTGGCGTTTGGCATTTGGCAAGTTACTTGCCATTACTATCCCTGATGTCGAAACATGCCAGACTTGCATCAATGACAATGAGCAATATCAACATACTGTAATCTGTGCATTGGAGCCTTCGTTGTCCTCCTTTTTATGCATCATATATTTATGGAAATGTAATATACTGCAGTATATTTGAAATATATTGTGAAGATAATTTTGATATATTTACAATATACTGCAGTATATTCTTTTTCCATAAGGGTAAACAGTTGGATCAAACACAGCCCCACAAGCACAAAGCAATGCGTATTGTCTTACATTTTATGTTATTATTCAGCTCTCAGAGCTAAAGGCTGCAGTTTCTGAACTCATTGGAGCTAAGAAGTCATAGTAAAATACAAACTAACAAATCGACTTTTATTGAAGGAAAGTACCAAGTTACTAAATGCTTTCCTGCCTCTCACGTGACTGGGTCTAAACGTATTAGACGGACTAAGCTGGTTAGAAATGGCGGGATTGTCTCGAGGCTGCATGTGAAGCTTGCTAATTCTTTCACCAGCGCTTTATTTGACTGTCGTCCTTTAACTTCTGTTATGGCATGTTATCGTTATTACTTATTCTGAAACATTGTTGCATATGGTGTTGGCCTATGTGGTTTATGCATTTTGCCTTTTAAAAAAAGAAAAGAAAAAGATTTTTACGACCACAAACGAAGAGGTCGCCTGATACCCTAGCAAAGAAAGCTATTAGAAGAGAAAATTAGTTAGAATACTCTAAAGCAGGGGTTTTCAACCTTCCCTGACCCAGGGGCTCTTACACAGACTCGAAGGCACCCAGGAGACCCCCAGCATAAGTTAAAAATATATATATTTTAATATATAAAGGTTTTATATTTTGAAATATTTTGCCAAATCTCTATATAGCCATTGCATATAAAGTCTGGCCAGGGACCCTGTATAGTACCCCAGGGGTCCACGTTGAAAACCCAGCCCCTAAAGTTTGGTCTCATGTCGTACCTCTAGCACTCGATTAAAGCTACACAGCTGAACAGCGCCTTTTCTGCAAACACATTCCAAATGTTTTTCTACTTTCTGCTACACTGCATGCCACAATTGCATTGTTCCCACATTGCAACTAGATCACATTTGAGGCCCTTCTGTTTAGCCTAACTACAGTGGACATTCTCTGGTGAATAACATTATGGAAAACACACATCATATGTGCTGTTGTACTTTCCCTGTGCATTGGTTGGTGCTTTTACCAATATTGGCTTAGCAGAAGTCGACCCTTCTTTGTTGACTATCTGTGGAAGACACTATCCTTGTGGGGCTATTCTTGAGTGACATCTAAAGAAAATGTAGCAAACTGAAACTAAAAAAAGTGGCTTCAAGTCTGTCGTCGTTTTTTTTTTTTAGCATCTTCTTACCTGCATACATTTTCATGAATGCTGTCCAGATCTCTGGTTGTCAAGGCACCAACAGTCCCTGGCTACCCACCATGCAATCTTGGTTCCATTGTTTTAATACACACCCAGGTGTGATTGCATTACTTTCAGGGGCTTAAATTTCAGTTTGAATCAAACCATCAAACCCAGGAGGCTTCTCTTTTTATTCAAACAAGCCAGGTGTGAAAATTCCTTAAATGCTCGTCTCATGGCACCCAGGTGCTGGTATTTCAAAAGTGTTGATACATTCTTCAGGTAGTTAACGGGTATTTTGTGTAATGACAATTTTTGGGTCAAGGTATTTGCAGCTTGTGTTGGCAAGTATAAAGTCAACCTCGCGGAGATTATTGACATTTTCACGGTTCTTTACTTGACGTACAGTATGGGCACAAATACCGATTATTCAGATTGGTGAACGGGCCTCCTAAGTGTTTGGCTATAGAAGTGTTTGCTCTGAGTGTAGGCTGGGCCCAATAGCTTGGACATGGAAAGGGAACCAAGAGCTCTATGTACAGGAGGGAGTGTGTCTGGTTGAGACACCAACAAGTTAATTTTAAAGGTGCACTGTTATTTTCGTATTCTACAGAAAGGTACTGGTGAAATGTTGTAAACTGTATAAAAATAAAACAAACAGCCTCAATTGCGTGAAACAATGATGCCGTATGTTTAATATTAAGCTATGCTAGGCATGCCACAAAAATGTACCACAGAAACGTACAGTGACTGGTTAACTTTAGCCAGCACACCATTTATAGGTTCTGACACACAGCACGATGGCGGAAATCTCAACTGAAAGGCTATGGTTCATTTCCTGCATGAGATGGAGAGTACTGGCTCATATGTTCAACCAGTTTTTTTTTTTTTTTTTTAAAGTTTTTTTTTTTTTTAAACAGATGGGGACAGCCATTTCAGATAGTCAAGGTTTGAGTGAGCTTCATTTTGGTTGTTTTCCTAAAGACACTTTTCTAATAAACAACCAGTCATGCAGAGTGTGTAAAAAAAAAAAAACATTTTTTAAAAACACTACTCTGGTTTGTTGGTGTTGTTGTATCGCCCGTGTAAGGTTTTTCATTTTTATGACTCCGTAGTTTGAAAAGGGAAAACTTGTTGCGCTCAGTAAATTGGTGTTATCACAGGTGCATCCAGAGAATGTCAATGTAGAATGACTCTGTAGTTCCCATACTGTTAAAACAATATCAGCGCTTCGCCCACTCCAGGTATCAGGACCACCGCTTCTCAACCTGCACCTGGCTCTCACATTAAGCTGTAATAATGCTGTAATAACACTGTAATAACAGTGTGATTATTGAGGTGAAATGGAGACTAATTCTGAGCAAAGAAAATCTGAAAATATAAAAGTAGATGACTAGCTAACAGTGACATTGTGATGGGCAATGGGCTAAGAAATTGCTGCACAATGATTTGGCCAATGACATCACCCTGATGACAGCTATTAAATATCATGGTGTTCCCCAAATATCTCCCTATCACATGGAAGTCTTCATATTAGCTACACCCTAATAATTTGTACCATGTCAAGTTAAGTCGCTTACAGCCCAGCAACGAATCTCTTTGGAGGGGTGGGAGTAATGCTATAATTCCGCCCACAAGATGGCGCCAAAGTTTACTTTTTGCCTGGGTATGTCAGCATCCCCAGTGTATAATGATGAATGAGGCTCCTTGCTGGAATTCTTATGCTTGTTTTCAGTGTGTATTTCTAGCGTGTTAAGTCAAAGAGCTTCTAGATCACGAATGGCAATAGAAAGGTGAATGTTGCTGAAAGCATATCTGGTCATACCTGCTCATGGTAATAAGTTTAGCATGAGAGAATGGAGGACTCATTTAGACATTCCATTACATGAGTCATTTAGCTGACACTTTTACCAATGCAACATACAATAAGTGCAAACAGAAAGGTCATCAAAGTAACTACAGAACAGATGAGACAAAGCACATCCTTCCCATAACGTAGCAGCTATCTCTAGTAATGAGCATTGAATGTAGTTCACAGTAAGCTGTGGGTAAATCAGCTATACTATAATTCTATTCTAAATACTATTATAAACTATAACATCAAGCAGTTATACAAGAAAACACAGGGAACAAGTACCATGAGAAAAGGCCCTAGATTAGTATATCAGTCAAGGTGGAGTCTGAAGAGGTGTGTCTTCAGGCCATGACGGAACGCAGGCAGCGTTGTAGTAGAACGTAGGGGAATGGGGAGTTCGTTCCACCACTGAGGAGCTAGGGTGGAAAAGCTCCGCAGTCGGGACGAGCGAGCGCTGTTGCCACGGAGGGGGGGATGGGGGTGCGAGTCGCCTCATTGTAAGAAGAGCGAAGTGGTCGAGCAGGTACATAGTGCTGGATTAAGTCCTGCAGGTAGGCGGGGCCTGTCCTATTGGCTGCAGTGTAGGCCATGCCTGGTCTTAACCTTGCCCCCAAAACCTGTGCAAACAACAACAAGAAAAAATGAAGTGGGTGAGCAGTGCAGCTGTTAATGGGCTTCAGGGCGGTGTCGAGGCCCCTCCCCTTTAGGAATCTCAGCGAGAGGGTAATGTGAGAGTTTCTGAGTCTCTGCCAGCGGTCAGTCTCCAGTCAGCTGATCCACATGCAGCACCTGTGATGGCGGGCGTGCGCAGAGCGCCATTGTAGAAGGGCAGGTGCTCCGTCTGTTCTTCCGCAGACAGACGTTTCGATATCCCGCGCGGCAGCGATGTGTGCTTGGCGTTCGGCATGCGTCGCCTGCGCCTGTGCGTCCATGGTAACGGCCAGCCTAGCGACAGAGAGAAACGTGCGGGGTGAACTGAACTAGGATGGGAATTCGTATAAATTTATGGTGGATTTTCTTTGGTATCATCGGTCACTGGGGTTCACTGAGGTGGGCTAAGTGAGGTGTAATGGCACCAAGCAATGCTGATTTAAACAGAATTGGGGGTGTTTTACAGCAGAAAGGTGATACCCAGAGGGGAAACTGGGCACAAGAATTTTTAGCCACCGATGGTTTGGGTACGCTCTGTACCGTCCTCGGTTACAGCCTCGCTTGGACAGGACGTGCGATGTGCATTATTTTCCTTAGGTCAGTGTTTATAGAGCCTGGATGAAGGGCAATTCAAAAACGTATAATAACTGTAATTGCCTCCGCCAAGGAGCTTATGTAATCACAACCGCCCCTTTGTCTGGCTGTCCGTCTGTGACAGACATATCTGGAGAAGTAATGGGTGGATTACCATGAAATTCCTGCGCACATACAAATTCCCAAGAGGAAGAAGGCTATTGATTTCGATAACCCCATAACCTTTCCTCTAGCGCCTCCATCTGGCCGAACTTTCAATTTTAGTTTGACGCATCTAGAAAAGTAATGACCAGATTGCCATGAAATTTACTGTGCCCAATCATGTTCCCAAGAGGAAGAAACCCATTGATTTTGGTAACCCCATAACCTTTCCTCTAGTGCCTCCATCTGGCCGAACTTTCAATTTTAGTTTGACGCATCTAGAAAAGTAATGACCAGATACCACCACCATCCGCCCAGGCATATCTTGAAAAGCAATGACTGGTGGTTTGTGTTATTTCAACATGAATTGGCTGTGCACAAGGAGGAATGTTCCCAGGAGGAATAATCAAGCCTGGATGAAGGGCAATTCAGAAACGTATGATAACCTAAATTACCTCAGCCAAGGAGGGCCAAACGTATCTTGGAAAAAGTAATAACCAGATTGCCAAGACATTTATGAGGGGTCTGCACTCTGAGTGCATTCTTTCTGGTTTTGAAATTATTTAAAACCACATTTGCATTAAAAAATGTTTTTAAAAAATGTGGAAATAAGTATTTTCATTAAAAACACCACTTGCAAGAATATATAGTCACAGTAACTAAGAAGGCCGTTGAGTGCGTCAGCGTTGATGTCTCTGCATGAGTGAACTGAAGCAGGTGTCCACTCCGCTCAGCCCGGGGATCCTACACACTAAATCACAGAGCTCGGTATTCAGTATGCACCTGAGTATGCTGCAACACATGCTAGCTGGGATCCTACACACTAAATCACAGAGCTCGGTATTCAGTATGCACCTGAGTATGCTGCAACACATGCTAGCTGGGATCCTACACACTAAATCACAGAGCTCGGTATTCAGTATGCACCTGGGTATGCTGCAACACATGCTAGCTGGGATCCTACACACTAAATCACAGAGCTCGGTGTTCAGTATGCACCTGAGTATGCTGCAACACATTCTAGCTGGGATCCTACACACTAAATCACAGAGCTCGGTATTCAGTATGCACCTGAGTATGCTGCAACACATGCTAGCTGGGATCCTACACACTAAATCACAGAGCTCGGTATTCAGTATGCACCTGAGTATGCTGCAACACATGCTAGCTGAGCTGGCTGGAGACAGTTTGTTATTTCTCCTGAAATATGAAACGTCACTAAACCAGATGTCATGATTTATATTGTCTTTAATTTAGGCTTTTTTTATTTTTATAAACCACCCAGAAGGCCAATTGAAGTTTTTATGGAGCTTGTTACTGGGCAACGATCCCAACCTCTTATCCATTGCCATTTATTTTATTTGGAAAAATATTTCTTAATACGTATAATGAACACTGGCAACCTGTTACAGGAACCTCCACAATTATGCTTCTAAAGTGAGTTACGCTGAAGTTGCACAAGCTCCACAAGCTCATTAGATACAGGCTAAGCTGATTCATTTACAGGGTGCAGCTATTAGGAGAAATGTCAGTTATGTGAAGTCTGTTCACGCCATGTCCTGAGTTCACGGGAGCAGCTACTCTGATGGGAACCAGATCTTAATGTGAGCTTCCAGACTATTGATTAAGGAATCTTTAAGAGTGTAGATGCATCTCGTCTTGAGGAAGCATTGAGGTTGTTGGAATTTCTGACAGGTCATCTTTTGTGGTTTGCTGAACATTTCTTGTTGTGTGTGTGTTCTATGGCTGCGCTCGACGTTGTGTTCTCCACTGTCTGTCCTCCGCCCCCCCTCTCTTTTACTTGATATTATCTGAAGGGATCTTTGACATTTGTCGCAGCATTCCAGAAATAGATGCCACGGATAATGTCCACTGGGTTACCATGAGCAAACTGTGTTGGGGGAGACTGACCAATGCCCAGTGCCCGCTTGTGTGTGTGTGTGTGTGTGCGCGCGTGTGTCCGTGCGTCCGTGCGTGTGTGCGCAGCACGCGTGCATGTGTCTGTTGGCATGTGCCTATAAGACCATGACTGACATAACCTATGGAGGTATGCAGTTGTATGAAAGAGATGAGTTTTCCATGTGTGTTGGAGATGAGAGCTGCTCTGCCTTCACATGAGAAAAGGACCCAATCCGTACCACCTCCATACAGAAGGGCAGCAGCATGTGGGCCCTTAAACGAACGCTTGAGTGGTGTCTCCCTGTAATGTAATTAATCATTTATTAAATCTGACCACATTTTATCCCTCTGTCTCCCCGGCAGGTCCTTCATTGTGTCTGGTCTTGGTCTTCAGTAAACACGCTTCACTTTAAAGAAGCTTCAGAAGTATGTTGTGGGTGTAGAACTGAAAGAAATCCTCCCGTTTCAGATTTAAACTGCTCTGTGGACGATGGAGTCCTGGTGTGCACGCAGCAAAATTGCACAATCCATCTAATCTCATGAGGACATGGTCTACTCGGCAGTACCTCCTAGTAAAGACACGTATAACAGCCTAAATAATGACTTCATAAGCATTAAATGGATTTGGAAACACAATGTGCGCATTTCTAACCCAATACGACAGCTATTGGCGTTACCATAGCGATTTAGTAGGCTATTTCCTGGAATAGCCACACCCATCTTGAAGGGTGTCATAACGCACCCCATGACACAGTCTATGTCAGTACTTATACATGTTTACGAATGTTTATACTGACCTTAGGAGGGTATAGTAACTATAATATAAACTATAAACTATAATAACTATAGTTATTCTGAAGCCATTTATAGTTCCTATGTGGGATCTGTCATAGAAAGATGTTACTGTTCGTTAAAAGAGATTATTCTAGAAATATGATTTTAAAATACTGGCCATTTGTAGGCTAAACGCGATGGACGATCACATAAGAAACATGTCTGCTGCTTAGTCCTGTGGGTTGGTTCAGGTTGCAGAAACGGGCTATTCACAGCGGTGCAAGATAAACACCTTTGCTGTGTGGCCTGTCAATCATCCTTTAGATCGTGTCATGTGTCCCAATAATGAAAATGGCAATTGCTGACTTCTACCAAAAATCCCTAAGGGGATATTTCAGTACCTGCTGAACAGGGACCTTGTCTCAGCACCTTGTGAAAACATTCAAATTGTCATTCTTCAGGGTTTGGAGATTACTGGGCTATAACTGGGTTACCCCTTAAAATGTTTTTCAATACATATTGTGAAATTATTTGATCATAAGAAAAACCAAGTTATAGTCTATATTATCTAAAAAATAAAATAATTTGAGTAACATTTAATAGAAATGTTTTTTTATTATTTTTTCTATGGCACTGGAACTTTGAGATGAGCGGTGGTGGTTTTAAGAAAGCTTTGATATTAAGTGGACTGGAACTGGAATAGTAGTGGGCTGTCTCTGTTGTTCACACTTCTATTTATGCCTTGTCTCAGGCGTGTTGGTTTCAATGCTTTGATATATGGGTGAGCTTCTGTTATGCCAGCATGCTCGGTGTGATATTTACTCCATATCCCAGTGTGCATTGTGTGTTCATCCATTTTACGCCCCTTCCTCCACAGGGAGAGCCGTCAGAGCGAGATGACAGAGTACAAGCTTGTGGTGGTGGGAGCTGGTGGCGTGGGGAAGAGTGCGCTCACTATCCAGCTCATCCAGAACCACTTTGTGGACGAGTACGACCCCACTATCGAGGTAGGCCGCAAAAATCCCGCCTTGTCCGGCCCGTTCGCTCAAGTTTTGCGTACGTGTGGGTAGGGCTGCACGATATATCGTAACGATAATTATCGATTGCAATAACGGCCGTTGCCAGCATGTGGGGTATATTCTTTTCGTCTTTTTTTCTTTAGTTATACTTGATGTGGTAGAAATCTAAACTTCAAAACCCGTGTGAAATTCTTCTGGGAAAAAAACGTCATCACTGTCTAATGCGTGTTGATAAGACGGACAATCACAGAAAGGCGTTGCACCTTTCATGCGATTGACAAAAACACATCACATGATCACGTGAAAGCTGTATGACCTTGCTGCTGGTTGGCTGTCTTATCAACACTCAATAGATATCAGCGGTGATGTTTTTTTCCGGAAGCATTTAACGCAGCCTCTGAGGTTTGGTTGTTTACTGCCGTATATTGGGTATACTTAAAGAAAAAAAGACGAAAAGAAAGGCGCCCCACACGGTGACAACGGCCGTTATTGCAATCGATAATTATCGTTGCGATATATCGTGCAGCCCTACGTGTGGCGGGAAAACTGCGGCGATGCTGACGCACCGATTGGCTGGTTTTCCCTGGGCAGGACTCGTACAGGAAGCAGGTGGTGATTGACGGGGAGACGTGCCTGCTGGACATACTGGATACGGCGGGCCAGGAGGAGTATAGCGCCATGCGCGACCAGTACATGAGGACCGGGGAGGGCTTCCTCTGCGTGTTCGCCGTCAACAACAGCAAGTCCTTCGCTGACGTCCATTTATACAGGTGGGAGACCTGATTGGTTGACTATGACGGCTGTGTCAACGTTCATGTTGACTGTACATCCGAAAGAATTAATTCATCATTGGCACCTGTAATATGAGAACCCTTAGGCCAGAGGTTCCCAACCCTGTCCTCAGGTACCCCCAGCCAGCTCCAGGTATTCTATATGGTCAATCTCAAGCGCACCTGATGCAAATAATCAAGGGCTTTATTAGTTGTATCAGGTGTGCTTGAGGTGAAACACATCAAATACCTGGATCTGGCCGGGGTAACCGAGGACAGGTTTGGGAACCGCTACCTTCGTCTTTTTTAAACACGGTCTTTCTGCCTCACAGGGAACAGATCAAGCGGGTGAAGGACTCTGACGATGTTCCCATGGTGCTGGTGGGAAACAAGTGTGACCTGGTTCGAACCGTGGACACCAAGCAGGCCCAGGAGCTGGCGCGGAGCTACGGCATCGAGTTCGTGGAGACCTCGGCCAAGACCAGACAGGTGAGCTGCGTCCACCACGGCTCCGGCCCGTGTGCGGTTTTATAACCCGGGTTTCTCAAACGGGTCCCGTCTTTACCTCTCTCCCTCCCTCCCTCTCTCCCTTGTTTTTTTTCTGTGCAGGGAGTGGAGGATGCCTTCTACACGCTGGTGCGGGAGATCCGCCATTACCGCATGAAGAAGCTCAACAGCAGAGAAGACAGGAAACAGGGATGCCTGGGGGTCTCCTGTACGGTCATGTGACCAGGGTGAGGACAGAGAGCAGCTTGTCTGTCACAGTCGTTGCCATAGCACTGTGGGTAGCAACAGTAAAGTTTTAGGGCCCGAAACATACCTCACGCAAATACGTGAACGTGGACGCTTCGAGCTACGCAAACCGCTTTTTTTTTTTTTGCCGTGACATTTGTGAAAGACAGACCTGAGGAAAGCACACATCGAACAAGAAAGTTGTTTACTGCTGTTGCCTGCTATAGCGTCCCTCGCTGCAACGCTATGGCAAGGATTTCAGGTGGCGCATTTTAGAACGAAATCAACTTTGCGTAGTTCGAAGCGTCCACGTTCGCGTATTTGCGTAAGGTATGTTTCGGCCCGTAGTGTTCACCAACCGATCACTTCACCTGCTCATTTCACTAATTAGGTCCTCCTCTCTGGTTGAAGGTGTGTTAATTAGTGAAATCAGCAGGTGTAGTGATTGGAATGAAACCCTGCATACTCTACCCTTTTATGGCACATATTTGGGCACCACTGTGCTAGAGGAGCAGTTTGACACTGTACATTGTGTAATATGGTGCGCGGGTGCTGTTTTGTGCATCTCTAGGTGTGCCTCTGCAATGTGGCCCCCTTCTGGCCAGTCTGGGTCAGTGCAGAGCCTCTGCACCTGCAGAAGAGGAGAGCTTTGGGGAGGGAATCGCGGAGTCTGCCGTCATCCCGACGGACACGCCCCCCTTCTCCCTCCTCATCTTCATCCTCCTCATCCCGGACCCTCCCCCCCCCCCCCCATCCCCCCTCCTGCCCTCGGAACATTTGACGGGATTCCATACCTGCCTTGGATCCTAATGCACAAAGTCTCAGCTGGGGGCTCGCTGTGGAGCCTGCCACTGTCGCTGTCGGGAGAGGTCCCCGCCCACCACCTGTCTCGCTTTCCCATTGGCTCTTCTCTTTTTCAAGGGCTTCTGTTGGCGGGGGTCAGCCCCGCCCCTTTCTCCTCACACAGATGCTGTGCTTGGCTGCTGTCCCCCACAGAGGACAGTCCGGTCTCCCGGCATCACACTGCATGTGCCCAAGCAGCCACTACACATGCCTTATGTGCTCAAATTAGTTTCAATATTTTCCTTTTATCTTACTGTGGCCACTGAACCTCGTACACTATCGTTTGATGATGTTCGATGTTAGGGTTTTAGGTCGCATCCTGTGTGAATGTTTAATTATTGTTTTTATTTTTTAATCTCATTTTACTTTCAGTGTACTTCTATCCCTCCCAATTAACTGAGCAACGAGGCAATTTATGTGCATTTTCTAATATTGTTGAAATACTTTTTATAACCAGGACACGTTAAAAGTGGTGTTTAAAATATTTCCACATCCATGTCAGAGCAGAGTAGACAGACGTCTTTCTCAGTTATGATAAGTAGCTCATGTAATCTTCTCTGATCATGTTTCCATGTCCAGTAATATTCTGTTTAAATATTCTGGGAACCCAAATATGGTTTGACTGTGTCCACCTGTAATTCATAATGCAGTATTGTGATTGTGATTTATGAAAAGTGGTTTATTCCATTAGTATGCTGGCTAATTGTGGGATATTACTAGTGTAAACATATTTGGGGTTCTCAAATTACTCTTTTTGGGGAAAATGTACAGCATATGCACTTGCAGATTAGTGTTTCCCCTTCATTTCATTGCCTTATGGGAGATGATTTTTGTTAATAGATTTTTTTTTTGTCTGCCTGCAAGTGTTTTGTGCAGAATATTAATTCAGATATAATGCAGCACAATTTTCTCTTGTCCCTGTGAACTTTGGATGCCTTTAGATGTGTGTTTGTGACCATTATCACATCCTGGAGCCCCGCCAGACCTGACATTTAATCCTTGGATGGACTCCATGCATTAGGGTGTGTGACCCAGTGCCTCTCGGAATACCTACCAAACAGTAATCCCATCCCCAAACCCAACCGTATTTCTTTATCCTTTTTTAGTCTTTTAATATTTAAGAAAATGGTTTACAATTGCCTATGCCAAAATCCGAGGGAACGCGTTGTTTCTCAGTTGAGGTGCATGTCCGTAGGCCGTGTCCACTGCAGTTGTGGAGGCTGAGTTTAAATAATTCACAAAGGGAATGTGGTCTTAATTGCTTTATTCCTGTGCTGGAGAGACTGGTTTGTGATTGTGCTCGTTGATCAGAAGTGGCTCCAGGGGGCCTGGTTGTGCACATACAGTGCCAAAGCACCTGGGTACAGGTAACAGGTCATGTGTCTGTTTTCTCCATCTCTCTCTCTCTCTCTCTCTGCATTGCCCCTTGGAGCAGAGAGATTTCTCCAGTGGGCAGCAGCAGCAGCTTTCCCTGTATCTCATACATCCTTTGTCTGTAATGCAGTTCTACTGTAATTATATATTTTTAATCTACTGACAATTACAGTGCATACTGGGTGGATTATGTAAAGGGCTAAACTTCTACCCTTCTTTTTATTTTGGGAGAGTTTAGTAACCCCTTTAAATTAAATTTTACTGCCTCTGTTGAAAGTAATTCTGTGATCATGTTATTTTGTGGCGGTCTTTAGTGATTGGTAACCTGGACATTTGTAATGTGCATACAATGATCCAGAAATAACACTTTTATTAGTAAATTAATTTGAAACAAATGGTCTGTCTGTAATTATTCCATACACCTGGATATGGTATGCCAAAGCTATCTTTCAGACAGCCTCCTCATCTAAGCATCTAGCTGATGTGTATGTCAGTTTATTATAGGCCTGGTGACTTGACAACCTTTGCTGATCAGATGACAAATTATCACTGTTCTTGGGGATGTTAAATACTAAACTTTTTTTCCTTGGCTAGTCTGTGAGCAGTCATAATCGTCTTTTAAAAGAGATTTGGGAAGAAAGAATGTAGCCTCATTGGTAGCCTACTGCCAATCTATTGACTCCTTCAAATATTAGATGTCAAATTAAAGTGTATGAATTATGCATTGATATCCTATATTTTTCCTATGCAAACTAATGCTCCACAACTGTTAATGTTAAAACAAAAAAAACTTAACGTTCTTAGTTTAATAAGACGCAAATGAAAAGTGAAGTGTGTGCGCTGAATGGGGTGGCTAAGCTAACCGCACGTCCACCCCCCAATCTGTCCCCTCTCGCCACTTTCCTGTGCGTGTTCATAGGCTGCCTTTGAGGGCTTAAAATAGCGTTAGATGCGCACACACACTCCCCTCTGTCGCTCACACACACAGTCATCGTGGGGGGTGGGGTGGGGGGTCCATGGCTCTGATTACAGGGGGAACAGGGGGAGCTTAATATTTCACCAGAGGGTCTGGGCTCCACTCTTATTCACTGCATCGCCCGGCCTCTCTCCAGCTCCGCCAGTCCTCAGGAAAAGCGCTTTTTCACGGGAACCAGGTGCCAACATGTCTAAAGTTAAAATGCCAGGTGAGTGGCCGATAGGTGCCCTCTTCCCGGGTCCAAACGAGGGGGAAAACCGTTAAGGGTTTGCCGATTCACACAAGCGTTCCATTTATTTTCACAGCACAGCCTGGTGTGGTGGGTGTGGTTTCAGCATTTAGAGTAATTCTGTTGATTGTTTTGGCCACTGTGTCCTTATCTCAATACAGTCAGCAGGAAGGGTATTTTAAAATGGAAAATGTCTGACTTTGGATCAGTAAAATTCCCATCAGTGTTGAGTGTCCCTCTTCATTGGGGCAACTTCCACGGATCTGGGTTTACCTGCTTTCACATGAAGGTTTATTATGGGAATATACTTTCAAATCAGGTATTCAAATATGGCCTGCCCTAAATGCATAATGATAGATAATAGTGCAGTTATACAAAGGTTAACTATCTGAAACTGCATAATACTTAAAATTTCCATAATCACAAAATGCTGCTATATGAATAAAAAATACATCTATATTATTTTGCACAATGTAGCAATGAATTTGAATATGCCCCACAAAATGTATTCGTGATTCCAGAATGTGGTACTTTTATTTTGACAGAGAGACTAAGAAAATGGGAGACTGGGAGACAGTTGTATCTTGAAGGTTGTCTGTCAGCAAATTCTTTTGGCTCAAGTGTTGCTGGATCCTGCCTTTCTGTGGCTAGCTCACTCCTCTTGTATGTGCTCAGTTTGATCACAATGAATTAATAATTAATAGTTGATAATTAGAATTAATTAAGATTAGTTATTGGTATTTATGTTGGAAGCAACATATTTATATTATGAAGACATGCGCTGATTGGCTTCTTGAGGGATGCAATATGCGGATGGGTTTTGTCTCTCCAAACATCTTCTTTTAAAGGCTCATATTTGACAGATGCAAACTAAAACCAAACGACATTGTCCAGTATAGCAGTCACTATTATTATTTGTTTTGCAATTTAATTCAGTCTTATTTGTATAGCGCTTTACAAAGCAGCTTTACAGAGATCTAGGCTTGAACCCCCCCCCCCCCCCCCCCCCCCACAAGAGCATGCCTGGGGCAACAGTGGCAAGGTGTGGCAAGGAAAAACTCCCTGGCTGGAAGAGGGCGGCAGTGTAGTATAATGGTTAAGGAACTGGCCTTGTAACCGAAAGGTTGCAGGTTCGATTCCCAGGTCGGACACTGCTGTTGTACCCTTGAGCAAGGTACGAATCGCTTCAGTATATATCCAGCTGTCTAAATGGATGCTAAAACGTTGTGTAAGTCCCTCTGGACAAGAGCGTCTGCTAAATGCCTGCAATGTAATGTAAGAATTCTTCAGCAGAACCTAACTCAGAGGGGGGGCCCCATCTGCTGCTGGCGAGGACCGGTTAATTACGTAATACATGTATAATAAACAGAAAGATGAGACTACATAAATGTCAGGGAGAATATGTAATTGAAGCTGGGGCAAGGAAGACTCTGTTCATGATGAGAATGTGTCCTAATTTTATAGGGACATTCACACAGTATTAATGTCAGATATTTAGGCAATGCCAGGACTCCAGTCCGACGTGTGGCCTTCCACACTCGTATGTGCGAGTTAATCTGCCCTCCATCACACCATTACCCCCCAAAAAATCCTGAAGATTTTTCATCCACTGACAGGACTCGCCAAGAGGGGGATGACCACAGATCTTAGTCTCCCAAGATTTTTCCAAGGGAGAAAAATAGACATGCTATCAGTCACTGAGACAGCTGGGTCCTCCAGGCGAGGAAGCTATTGACTGACTGCTGGGGAGAAGGGAGGGAGGGGGGATACTGCTCCACTGCATTGTCACTGGAAGAAAATCTGCATTAACAGACTTTATAAGTGGATATAGTGGTTAGTTTGTTCACAACAGGGTGCACATTCAACCACGTGATGCAGACTTCAGAATATTTGTTTTACGCCACCCTCCCCTACCCAAATAAATGTTTTGAAATGCTGGTTGGTTAGGTTTCAGTTTGGTAGGTTTGGTTTGACTGGTATAGAAAGTGTGAGCAAGGTATGTCAGTTCAGTATAGGCCACCAGTGGATGAAACACTAATATATTTGCAAATGGTTGCTTATACTGTGGAAAATAGCTTTGGTTTGCCTGGGTACTCTTTACTGGTCATCTGTCTTGGACGTTTCTTGTTGGTGGATAGTAAGTTGCCTTGCCTTTACATCCATCCAGGTTTGAAGCCTCTCTTATTTGTAGAAATGACAGGAACTACCAATAATAATTTTTTTTATCTTGGGGGAAAAGGTAGTTGTCTGTTTTTGTCCAGTCATACATCATTCATTCTCTCATCCAGTCTCTTCTCTCTGTCGAAATATTTTGTCTGACCAACAAAGGAAGGACAGTGTGACCTGTCTAAAGCAGCCACCCAGCCCAGGGGAGAAATCTAAAATGGCCGTCACACAAAGGTGCCGCCAAGACAGGTTTCACTGTATTTGTGGGCACGTTGCCTTTCTTTTTGCACATTGTGCAAACACTCCACCTCTTAATAATTTCAATTATCAATCTAACCATGTACTGTCCATCTCTCCATTACATTACATTTTACATTTCTGTCCATCTCTACATTACATTACATTACATTACAGGCATTTAGTGGACACTCTTATCCAGAGTGACAGCCTTAGCCTTTTTTACTTGGTATCCTTTTATACAGTTGGATATATATTGTAGCACTGCGGGTTAAGTACCTTAACTACAACTGCAGTGTCGTACCTGGGAATCGAACCTGAACTGGCCCTCGGGGCCAGTTCCTCAAACCCACTGTACTACACTGCCACCCCTCACCATCCATTTCAGGCTGCTTGTGTCCTCATGAGATCTAAGCAGCTATTTACCCTGACTGCGTGATGCTGGACGATAGTATTCTCTCTCATTCAGCCCGTTTCATCATTGTTTCAGCATCACCATCTCATGTCCCCGTTTGAATCCATGTGTCTGTTGTGTTCCTGAATGGAAAGGAACCGCTAGTGTATGTTGTCAGTGAGGAAAGAGCCTTCGCTGAAGGGTTCTGTTTGGGATGGGGTGTTAAAACGGCGCAGGTGTACAAGGCCCTGTCCTCTCCTCTCATCTTGTTTTTAACTGAAATCCTCCTTTTTTTTTTCCTCTTCTTCTTCTTCTTTGTCGTCGTCGTTGTTGCCTTTTCTGCTTTTTTTCGGGGGACAAAATGTTTCCAGCGGAGAGTAAGTATGAGGTCATGTGATGAGAAGGTAGAATGGAGACTTGGTACCCTGGGGTGAAATATTAGCTGGAATGCAACCAAAGTCAATGACAATGTGGCAAATACCCTTTTTATTCATTTATTTACAGTACCAGTCAAAAGTTTGGACACACCTACTCATAGAAGGTTTTTTTCCGTTATTTTTACTGTTTTCCACATTTTGGAATAGTAAAGACATCAAAACTATGAGATAACACAAATTAAATTATGCAAAGACCAAAAAAGTGTTAAACAAATAAAAAAAGTCATATATTTTAGATTCTTCAAAGTAGCCACCCTTTGCCTTGATAACGGCCTTGCACATTCTTGCCATTCTCTCAAACAACTTCTGTGGTAAACAGGTATTCCACAGGTAAACAAGTGATGCCATCATGACTCTATATAAAAGGATATCAAAAGACTCCTGATATCTTATTTCCAGGTACTCTTAGAGGCGATACTATAACCTCTGCATTTGAATGGATCTCTATGGGAATTGGGGGGTGGGACTAGATTTAGCTTTAAATTACACTGGAACAGTGTGGAACACATGGTTGGCTAAATGGCTCTAAGTCATCAAGCGTTTGACGTATCAAACAAGCCTTAAAACCATCACTCTGCTGCCAGAAATACAATAGATATGGATGGATAACTTGAAGGGTTTCTTCTCCTGACTTATTTTTCCATAGAGTTCAATAGGAAAATTTGTCAGGAGAAACAACCCTTAAAGTGATCCATCCATATCTACTGCATATCTGGCAGCAGAGTGATGGTTTGAGGCTCGTTTGATACCTCAGACCCTTGATGACTTACAGCCATTTAGCCAACCATGGGTTACATACTATTCCAGTGTAATTTACAGCTTAATCTAGTCCCACCCCCCAATTCCCATAGAGATCCATTCAAATGCAGAGAGGTTATAGTATCGCTTCTAAGAGTACCTGGAAATAAGATATCAGGAGTCTTTTGATATCCTTTTATATAGAGTCATGATGGCATTACCTGTTTACCTGTGGAATACCTGTTTACCACAGAAGTTGTTTGAGAGAATGGCAAGAATGTGCAAGGCCGTTATCAAGGCAAAGGGTGGCTACTTTGAAGAATCTAAAATATATGACTTTTTTTAAATTTGTTTAACACTTTTTTGGTCTTTGCATAATTTAATTTGTGTTATCTCATAGTTTTGATGTATTTACTATTCCAAAATGTGGAAAACAGTAAAAATAACGGAAAAAAAACCTTCTATGAGTAGGTGTGTCCAAACTTTTGACTGGTATTGTATATCTAATTTATGTTAAATATATTGGTATTTCTCAGTGAGTCTCCCAGGGGAAAGGGGAAATATTGATATTGAACGGATAAATGAACAAACAGGTAGCCCTTCTTTGCGGCTAGTGCATGAGCAGCCTGGATAGGGATGTGTGCCTGACCCCAGATCTCTGTAATGCCACCAACAGGATGTGTACCGTGTTATGCTTCCTCTTGAAGTTTTGTTGGTGCTGAATTATGAGGAAATGTTTTACTGTGTGCTGTGCCATGTCCATGTCCATGTTCACGGGTCAGCGGACTTAGCAGTGACCTGTGCTCTGCTCTCGTGAATGCATCGTTGAATATTATAAGAACAAACATAACTTTAGCTATAGCCTGATACACCAAGCATGAGTTTCATTTGTCATATAGCTGTATGTTTCTTTGGTATGTCAACCGTATTTGATCTTTGAATGGAAGGGGTTACATTTTCTGTGTGGCGCATTACACATGATACAGTATATTTGTGGCTGACAAATATGGCATTGATATATTTGTGATGTGACATTTATTTCGCGAAAGGCTGTATGTGATACAAATGAAGTCACTTTTTTCTCTCTGTGTCTTTCCCACATCCTATAGAAGTGGCTCTGTCTTGTCTGCTTTCAACCACTGCCTGGATAGCCTGCTGCTCCTTACTATTGCTATTCTTAAAAGATTGCACCATTGGGTTTTTTTTTTTTTACACTGCATCACATTGCATT
>CM056378.1:121532191-121549691 GCA_029718625.1 Synaphobranchus kaupii
GTGGTTGGAACAAAAACCAGCATACACAGGGGTACTCCAGGACCAGGGTTGAGAACCATTGCATTATACAATATAATAATTAGAATATGCATGGTGATTTCCTTTTTATTTCAACGTGTTCCTGTTTTCAGAGGATAAATGTTTTTGTTCCTGCTTTTTATTCTTTTGGTTTGATCTCCTTTTTGAGAGTGTGTCCTACACAGGAATGGCCATTTGTGCTTGTACAAATCAAAAGGTTTTCTGTTACCTATTGTCAAAATATACATTTACACTGCTTGTGTTATTGGAGGAAAGACCAAAAGAGGACAATTATATAAAGTAGAAGTTTTATTCATGATCAAAATAATCATATCTGCCAGTTCAACATGTAGACCTGGGGCCTGTATTACAAAGCAGGATTACTGTGTTAGCTGGATAACTGTACTGAGTAAAACCCAGAACCCTCCCAAATCTGGAACATGGACTGAAGTAAAAAAGAAGCTGTGCCGGGTTTTACTTAGTGCAGTTATCCAGCTAACTCAGTGCAGTTATCCAGCTAACTCAGTAATCTTGCTTCGTGATACAGGCCCCTGGTAAAGAATTTGCCAGACATCCCTTCACCGGCTACCGTGTCTGTCCTGTTGCAGGTCGACACCCACATCCACGCGGGCCGCTTGTATGAACCAGAAACACCTGCTGCGCTTCATCAAGAGGTCGTACCGCGTGGACGCAGACCGCGTAGTTCAGCACATTAACGGCAAAGACATCACGATGAAGGAGCTGTTCGACAACCTCAAGCTGCACCCCTACGACCTGACTGTGGATTCGCTGGATGTGCACGCCGTGAGTATTACGCAGCCCGCCCCGCCCCGCCCCGCCCGCACCGCCCACAATCACCGGCATAGCTTTGTGTGTTCTATTTGGCAACAGCTGTCTAAGACAATACTTTATTCTCCCTGAAACGACAAAACTGACATTGCTATGTGAAACACAATCACCCTCATCTATTCTTATTATCGTTAAATGTTTTGCTCACCAATCATTACCTGCCATAAGACCACTGAATTTCACCTAAAAAAAAAAAAAAAACAAGAAACAAATTGTAGTAATTTGGCTCGTCTGCAGGTCTGGGACAGTAACAAGCCAGAGCCAAGTGCAGCATTCACAATCTGAGCTGAAGGTGATAATACATTGTTGGGTCTAGGCCAGGACTGGTCCACGTATGCTCCAGATCCGGATGCTGGCTCCGCCGCAGTACTGGCCTGTATTTGCATTTGGAAGCTGTGCTGAATAAATCCTGCCAGACACATTTTGCTGTCTGGGTTAGAGCAAATAAAAAATATGCTAACAGGAAGTCAAGAAAAAACCAATTAATGTTCACAAAAGATTAGCAAGAAATGCATCAAATCTATTTTCGGCTGCTCCTTTCCAAACCTTTAGACTACTCTCCCTATTTTCATCAGGGCAGACAAACCTTCCAGCGTTTTGACAAGTTCAACGCCAAATACAACCCCGTGGGTGCCAGTGAGCTGCGCGACCTCTACATGAAGACTGAGAACCACATCAATGGGGAATACTTTGCGACTATCATTAAGGTATCAACCTGCCATATCCTCTTCCTGTTCTTTTCTCAATATACTATAGTGACAGATTCTTTAGACTTACCACACACTCATCTCCTGCATTCCACCCACCTGTCTGCTTCTTAATGACAGGAGGTTCCATTTGGTAAAGGGAGCTTTCAAAGTAATATCACAATACAGAACAGCCATTGCCACGGTATGTTTCCTTGTTCACGCCCCACAATTCATTTTCGGAAGATGCCTCAAATTAGCTTTGGTTTGAGCTTTGGAAGACTTTCAATGTTATGAATATAGAGCTGAGTTTTTAAGATCTGTGCTAACATAGAAGGAAAATGATTTGTGCCGTCTCTGTCTTCTGCCCAAACAGGAAGTGGCCAGTGACCTTGAGGATGCCAAATACCAGTATGCTGAGCCCCGCTTGTCCATCTATGGGTGCAAGCCTACTGAGTGGACCAAGCTGGCTGGCTGGTTCAATAAGCACCGAGTTTTCTCCCCCAACCTCAAATGGATGATACAAATTCCCAGGATCTAGTACGTCCCGGTGCACCCCCCTATTTGTGACGGTGTCTGTGACTGCAAGCATGTCTCTCTTCTTCTTTGTTCCACAGCTGTTGTTCCTCCTTCTGTCGAACCTCCTATTCAACACCACAAAGTAATGCGTCTTATTTTCTGTCCAGTGACATCTTCAGAGCTAAGAACTTTGTGCCACACTTTGGGAAAATGCTGGAGAATATCTTCCTCCCAGTCTTCCAGGCCACTATCGACCCCCAAAGCCACCCGGATCTCAGCATCTTCCTCAAACATGTGAGTGACAGCTCAATATAAAAGTGAAGAAAATTATCTCAGATTAAGAGGCAAAACTCATAATAATCTCCCAGTGAGCAACAACTGGAATCTTGACGTCTGGAAGGGTGGAAACCTAGGTTGAGACATTTTTACATAAACAGACTAGGCTAACCCCAATATAGGTCAGGATTTAGCCACATATAGCCTGGCTACATCCTAGTCGGCTAGAAAACTTTCACTTTTCAACCAAATGTTGCAGAATTTTCACCGGAAAAATGTTCAAGGGGCTATAATAAAACTATCAATCCATTTTTTCCATCTCCTTCCACCTGGTAGGTAACTGGGTTTGACAGTGTGGATGATGAGTCCAAGCACAGTGGACATATGTTCTGCACCAAGAGCCCCAAGCCAGAGGAGTGGGGACATTGCCAAGAACCCATCGTACACCTACTATATCTACTACATGTATGCCAACATTATGGTTCTGAACCAGCTGCGCAAGTGAGTATCACAGGATCCTAATGTTGAGTAAAGATTACATATTAATTACAGAAATTAAAAGAATATGACAGTGACCTATGCCCTAGTACTTTGTGACCGTGGGTGTGTGTGGTGTTTTTTTATTTTTTTTATGGTAGTGCTTTTATGCACTCATGGTTTTCTGTATGTGTGTGGCTAACAGGCAGAGAGGGATGAACACCTTCCAGTTTAGGCCTCACTGTGGAGAGGCGGGAGCTGTCACTCACCTTCTGGCCTGTTTCATGACAGCTGACAACATCTCTCACGGACTCAACCTGAAGAAGGTCAATCCATCGCAAAGCGCTTTATTACACCTCAAAATACCTGATGCCCTCTTAAAAACACCTGTTCAAAATCCCAAATCACCTCTAAACACACATCAGCATGTCCTCAATGCACCTCAAAAAGCCTCACACATCTCAGTGCACCTGAACCACACCTCAACGCCTGATGCCTACCTCAACATTTTCAACACGCACCTCAACGTGCCTTAATATACCCATTTCCTGATGGCATTTTACAATGTACAATGTGTTTTTCTGATGTCTCATCGACAAGCCTTCCCATTTCCCTGCCTTAAATATGTGCCTGCCTGTCTTTTCTCCATAGAGCCCAGTCCTGCAGTATCTGTACTACCTAACCCAGTTACCCATCGCCATGTCTCCACTCAGCAACAACAGCCTCTTCCTGGAGTATGCCAAGAACCCTCTCCTCGAATTCCACAAGAAGGGGCTTGTAGTGTCTCTGTCCACTGATGACCCTATGCAGTTCCACTACACCAAGGTGAGCCCGGAGAGTCTTTATCTGACTCTGAAGTGTGTATTGGTGATATATTCGCCACTGTTTGAGTGTTTTTCTCCCCACTGGGGAGTTTTTACCTCATTTGCTTTTTGGGGATTCAGGCCTGGTTTTTGCACAATTTTCCGTATTTCTGTACAGCGTCTTTGAGAGAGTTCTCTGTAAAAAGCACTATACACGTAAAACTGAATTTAATTGAATATATGACTGACCCAGGAGCCTCTGATGGAAGAGTACGCCATCGCGGCTCAGGTGTTTAAACTCAGCACCTGCGACATGTGTGAGATCTCCAGGAACAGCGTCCTGCAGAGCAGCCTATCTCATGAGGTACTGACCATGCCATCTTACACTTGGTTGACTAAACTCTGATGTATTTGATTGGAATACAATCCACACGCATGGTTTCTTTAATATACAGGCACTATACACCAACCAAAATTATTTAGCGTTAAGACTTTTCAGATTAAAATGGCCTCATGTTCTGCTGTGTGTCCTGACACATTGCCTTGTTCCATTCTGCGTTGCTCTCCAGGAGAAGACTCACTTCCTGGGCAATAACTACCTGAAGGATGGCCCGATGGGCAATGACATCCGCAAGACCAATGTGGCCCAAATCCGCATGGCCTACCGCTACGAGACCCTGTGTTATGAACTCAGCCTTATCAAGGAGGGCGTCAAATCTGAGTGAAAGTGTGGCACACGCCCCAGACGGCCCATGGCACAGCACACCTGAAGGGGGGTGGCTGGGTAGCCTCCAGGTGTGCTACTCAAAAATCCAACGCATAATTCCACTTTCATATTAAAAGCAATGAAAGATTCTCAAACTATACTACAATCTGAACCACTTCACGGGCGGGGGTGGTCTTGTACTGTCATCATTACACTTGTCTCCAGATATTGTGCTGCCATTTTGTCATTCTTGTTTATTTGTTGATTCATGCTCTGTTTTGTAATGTTCAAGAGGCAGAATATAGCGTTGCATGAAGTTGGCTAGTCAACAGAAAATATGTCACTCAGTGGAAAACACACTGACAGTGAGATTCTCCCCACAAAGTCATGGCCACAATCAACCTGATCACTTTGTCACCCGCACACATAATCTGAAAACGTTAATTTAGCATTACATAAATCTGGTAGACATAAATGTATAAAGCTCTTGAGCAAGTCCCTAACAGAAACAATCAGGTTATAATCACAAAATGTGACTCAACTTCTGACCAAAGTTCCATGCATGAATCATATAGCTACTGTGGTGCATTGCCAGTAGTTCCTTATTTTAAATCTATATTTTGTCTTACTGCACGCAACAAAAAATTATATTTAATTTCATGTATTATATAATTCATTTTCCTTTTACAGAAAATGAATGATATAATGCATTAATTAAGCTGGTTTCTGACAGAGTGGTTCGCAACCGGACGATGTTGCAAAGAAATCTGCTTGGTTCTGAAAGTCACCATGCACTGTCGTAGCACACTAGACACTATCGTTGACACTCCAGAAAGTTATAGCTACTCCATTCATATGGGTTCAAAATGGTCCTTATAACCCGGTTTGCCGTTTGTTGGTCGAATGCATAAGTTTTGGTGGAAAAAATGGTCACAGTGAATGACGTCTTCGTTTCCCAGTAGATTAGAAACTTCCTTCAATTTGCAAGAACCATTATTCTCTGGCTTTCGGCCCAACTGTGTCTACTGGTGGAAATGAATCAGACTGATTACCTCACCTCACTGGATGTCTTACAATTTGAACAGCCTTGGACTCAACCACAAATATTTTTCTCTTTAGGCAGAATGAATAGAATTAATTTATAAGTGAGCAACTAGCTGGCCAATGTTAGCTAGCTTGCTACAAGCTTCGCTAACGGGAGTCCATCCTGAGGTGCAAGAGCAACGCTGAACATAAGGGAACACTGCAGTCTCTAAAGTTATACTCCGTTTATCATATCGGATCAGTTGGCTTGCTAACTGGCTAACGAAGATTTTGGTCTTGAAGTAGTTGACCAACTAGCTAACTAATCTTCGAAAACCAGAGGTGAGTAACGTTGGCTAACTTAGGGGTTAGAATAGCTAGCTAGTTCGTTATCCTGTTCTTAACAAAGACAGCTGGCTAGTTTTAAATTATATCAGCTAGCGTTAACTTGCTAACTAACGTTGCAGTTACTAACGTTGTCGTTATCGCCGGCTAACGTTATTGAACATTAGATACGCTTAACTAAATATCGTTAAGTTAGCTAAAGTTACAGATTAAGTTAAATTAGTTAGGCTAGTCATATAATTTATCAGTTAATGTTAACGTTATCTGCTGTTGGATCGCTATCCAAGGTGGTTCGACGGGTAGTCTGTAACGTTATCATTCTTTCACGTAACATTTTGAAATTTTAGTTAGATTGCTAGTAACGATATGCTAAATTGGTTGTAGCGAAGTGGAATGGGGGTAGCGAATGTTACATGTAGGCTTTTCCAACGTTCGCTGACTTACTATTTGGCTATCTTAAGTTGGCTGATATTCAAAATTAATATCAACTAGCACGTTATGTCCTACGTTAGCCTGCTAGCTAATTTTCATTTGAATAAGTTTGTCTTGCAAAAGACTTCATAGCTACAGTTGCTGTCTAACTGAACTGTCGCCCAACCATTTATTTGCCACAAGCCCTATCGGGTGTTTTTGATACTTCGAATATATATATATATATATATATATATATATATATATATATATATATTACAACATACTCTATTTGATAGTCTAACTTAATAGGTAGATAATAGATACCTTTTCTAACTACCATTTACACACACACACACACACACACACACACACACACACACACACACACACACACACACACACACACACACACACACACACACACACACACACAATAACGTTACACTAAGTTGAAATGTACAAATAGCAGGCTTATGCTACACTTCAAGAGCCCATTCATTTAAAAATGTGCCATCCAGCAAATGAATGGACATTACTTAACGTTAGTTACAGCTACTGGAATGCATATGGCAGTAATTTTATTCTGACGGCTTGCGAACTTAACCATATGGAAAAATCTGCCACAAGGTGTGAAAAATGACGCCCAAAGAATCTGCCGTTTATTTGACACTTGGAATGATTTGTAAACTGACTGATACCTGAAAATGGTGGTAGCCCGTGCACGCCCTGTGGTTGTACTGCTTCTTCTTAATTCCTGCAGCCACAGTCCTATTACCAGCCTGGCTTTCCCAGAGCATTGCCGTGAATCTTTTTGGTTATGCGTCGTGGGTCCCGATCTGATGTCGCATACATACAGAACACTTTGATCTATATAAACATGGGCAAACTGACATATTCCAACATTTGGGTTCCTGACAATCATGTCGTTTTCTTTTCTACTTTATATTGTGTCCTTTCATATGACCAATCGAGCACAACATTTGCTTCACTGTGTTACTCATGATATTGTCAATAGTTTCTAGTGGTTCGAATCCTACTGAGGTTGACTTCATGTCTGGGCCCCGTTTCCCAAAAGGATCTAAGAGTAAAGATCATCTTTTTTTGTTGTTGTATTACTTTCATTGTTTAGTTCTTTGTCATTTGTTTTTGTCTTTCTCCCTTGATTTTTTGTTACTTTTTAAGTAATGCCAGTCATTTTTTATCATTTTAATAATAAAATGAATAAAGCACAAACTCAAAACACTCTAAGATGATCTTAGCTCTAAGATGCTTTTGGGAAACAGGGCCCCGTTCTATGTAAGAATGGCCAAATTAAGCAATCTGTTCACTTACTGAGATCAAGTTGGAAGATTGACCCATGTATTTGTATACATTCAAAATTCAAAAACCGTCATTGCCTGCTGTTTCTGGGACAGGGTTGACCCCCCCTTATCCTGTGGTGAAGAATGAACCCTGTCTCTAAACAGGTGCAATTCTGGACAGCTCTATGTCCCAGAGCTGTTGGGTCCCTGTGGGCTTTTCTTGGAGCCTTTCAACTAGCGATTGATTTAAAACATGGGAAAGCAGAGCCTCTCTCCCTCCTCTGGGTCATTAATGTGGGAATGGCTGCCGAGGCCCCCAGCAGCCTCCTGCTGTGCATAACGCTGTGCGTCGGAGAGTTGGACATCTTCTGTTAGGGTTGCTGGTGACGGAGGGATCGTGTGTGGGCCTTCGCCGGCAACCTTGCTATGACCACAACTTGCCGCCTCTCGTTCTGACATTGCGTTTGGCCGTGCCTTCCGCATTTGGGGATGCGTGCGCACAAGAGAAGTAGAGCGTTTCACTTCACCTGTTGGAGTTGTTCTTGTGAAAATACTTGTCGGTTTTAAAAGCACAGTACAGCTTGTACCTGTGGAATTTCAAGTGAGCAAATACGGTGGGCATAGAAGAAACTGGTTTATCTTTATTTTATGAAATTAACTTTTTCACCCACTGGCCAGAGTGGCTTATGTTTTCTGAAAATCACCAGCCATTTTGAACTTTTTACCAGCCACATTACCTTACAGTTTGGTTTGTTACCGTTTAATTTCACACCCTGATTGGTCCACTAAGTGACTGCATATTTTGCCCCCTACGCTAATCGGAACATTGCAGTGGTTTTCCTGTGGGACTTTGTCCTATAAAGCATGTGGCGTTGGATTTCTTCTGGATGAGGTGGTTCTACCTGCTCAGCCATGAGGGGTTGTTCGTCCCCCGGTGCTGGTGGTCAAACTCCTCTGTGGCCAATTAATGTGTCATCCTCAGCTTTTAATAATACCTTTTCTAATTTTTGCGCTTGCTTTTTAGATTTTTCTCTTTGCTGAGTCTTTTTATTCTCCAACGCCATCATGTGCCACACCTGTGCTTCGGCTAAGCCATATTTTCTTTGTTTCTTTTTATTTGCACCAGCTTTAACTTTAATTTTTTCCACTAGTTTTGTCGTACTTGCAACATTCAGTTTCCCATCAAAATCAAACTTCTTTTTCCATAAAGTTTCTGGCAACCCTGCCCCCTCCACGCGGTTCTCTACAGCCGCTCCATTTACTGAGAAATACACTTCCTCTGTCTTTTTTTTACAACAATAGCAACAACAACCACCTTTACTGGCACACTTTCACATGATTACAGCTATATCATTTGCACTTCAATCAGCACGTGTCTATTTTTCAAAAGTTTTAACTCGGAAAAATCGCGTCACTCACCCAGTCCGTTGAGGGATTAGATATGCCTGGCCTCGCTACTTATCCAAAGATCCTTCTCGATCCGGACCGAGGACTTTCAAAAAACTGTTCCTAACAGCCCCGTGCTCGGTTTCAGACGTCCTTACTCCCTCGCAGCGCCCAGGGTGTTGCGATCCCGGACGAGCCCCCAATTTGTTGGGTAAATTCTGAGTTCAAGTCACTGTTGGTAAGAAATAACACTGTGCAGAATGAGATACAAATTGAGACAGCTGCAAAGATATAAAATACAATTACTTTATTATCAAAGAACCAAATGCATATGGGGTTCAGTGTCTCCCTGTCAGACAATGAACCAAGTTTGCTCAGTTTGCATAGTTTTTATTCATTTCATATCAACTGGGCAGATAGCTCTATTCTAGGAGTGATCTCTGCGCCACTGCTCAATCACCAGTTCTGCATTCCGCCCACATTACCCCAATTTGTATCATTTTGTTTCACACAGTTCGCATAAGAAATTTTTATCAAATGCACAACGGTATCAGCTCATAGCACATTCTGTAGTTAGGGCAGTTCCGCTTATTTTCTAAGCAAAGCACATTAGTATTCATCATAACATTTTGAAATACAATGTACACAATGTTCTAAAAACTAATTTAAACAAATTTCTGTATCAAGCCAGTGCAAGCCCGATGTGTGGCGCGATATTAGAGAAATCGTTAGCTGTAATGTCTCCCTCCCTGCTCCGCCCAAAACAAGTCTGTTCATGCGACCATGCCTAGAGAGGGCGAGGTTGTGTGTGCATTCTCAGCGTACAATTAGGTTTAATTGAAGTTATGATAAGGTGTGATTTTGGGGGGCTGTTTTAATGCCAGTGTCTGGGTCCAGGGGGAGGTGTGTGTGTGTGTGTGTCTGTGTGTGTGTCTGTGTGTGGTGTGTGGTGTGTGGTGTGTGTGTGTGTCTGTGTGTGTGTGTGTGTGGTTTTCGTGCTCGGTGGTTTGATGGATAAAACGTGATTGCAGCCCACCGGCGTGTCACTCGGGAAGAGGGGCTCTTACCCCGGCTCTCTTTGATTACTACAGACTAAAGCCGGTCTTCTTCCACCCTATCACATTAATTACTGTATTTACAACCAGGGGGATGAATGAACTGAGACATAAAACGAGGCCTCTACCTTCCTTCACACGGGCCAGATGCAGTGCAGGTCTGATGCTAATCCTGTCCTGACCAAAATATCTCTGTGTGGTATCTGTACCTTTTGGCGCTAGCTTGATCTGCGTAGCGTAACGTTAACAAGCTGACGTAGTGGATATTGGCTGGGTAGCCAGAGTTATTCCGCCCCCCACCACCCCCCCTCCAAACTCAGGAAATTTTGTTTTCCTCTGCA
The DNA here is from genome assembly GCA_029718625.1 of Synaphobranchus kaupii. Classification (NCBI taxonomy): domain Eukaryota; kingdom Metazoa; phylum Chordata; class Actinopteri; order Anguilliformes; family Synaphobranchidae; genus Synaphobranchus; species Synaphobranchus kaupii. The sequence continues at coordinate 121,542,391 of CM056378.1, forward strand.
AAATTGTAATTGTTACCATAAGCGAGTGAAGCCCTTTTTGCGATTGTGGGTGTCTCATTAATAGTTGAATGTCTTGTGAGGTATTGCAAGCTGATGGTAAAATGTAACTCTGTAACTCTGTGATCATAGGTGATGTTGGCAAGTGTGTGACACTTAGTCTGTGAGTGTTGCCTTTGCCATTGCGAAAGCTCCATTTTGTGTGTGTGTGTGTGTGTGTGTGTGTGTGTGTGTGTGTGTGTGTGTGTGTGTGTACGTGCGCACAGGAGTACACAAGTGCGACTGTTTGCCTGTGTCATAGTAGAACTAACTAAATTAGGGGAATTGATTGATGTTTAGCCCGTGAGTGCATGAGACTCATTATTTACCATCTGTCTTTGTCTTTGCTGAATGAATGCAGGGATCGCCCTGGAAACGCATCATCTTTGTGTCAACATAGTTTAATGGACAATATTTATTCGGCTAAATTAAGTTCCAAACAGCGGCGTGTGGGATGGAAGCTTGGAATGGCGCATGCTGCATAGGCAAGCATTTCCCCTAGTCTGGATGTAGACAGTCTGGTGATCCCCTTTCCTGAGAGGAAACATAGGCAGGAGTTTCCTTCAAAACACAATTACACACACACACACACACACACACACACACACACACACACACACTTTGATCCAGACATCCACGCACACAGACCAAAATAATGTCCCAGCACACTGCTTGCTCACTTACTCACACCATGTGCTCTTACTCACATAATCCAGTATGCGCACTCTCGCTTGTGTGCTTGGCTTTTTTTTCTGATGGCACTTTTTTCTGATGATCTATTCCCCTAGCTATCATTTACAATAATAAAAATATTTCTGTAGGCTTGTGAATTTGTCCCATCCAATCAGTGTCTCAGAAAAATAACTACGTGTTAAAACCATAGCAGATGTATGTAAATCCAGCCCGTGTTCAGGACGGGAAGCAAAGTACCTTAGCCAGTGGGATATGAGAAAGCTGTCCTCCATAAACACAAACCAGTGCTTTTATTTGTACTTGAACATTTAAAGACTCATGCACTCAATAATTTTTCTCAGTTTTGCTCTCACTTTCGCTCTCACTTTTTGCTCTCCCAGAAAGAGAGGGTGAGATTTCTCACTCATTACTCCCAGAAAGAGAGGGTGAGACTTCTCACTCAGTCATCCCAGAAAGAGAGGGTGAGATTTCTCACTCATTACTCCCAGAAAGAGAGGATGAGACTTCTCACTCATTACTCCCAGAAAGAGAGGATGAGACTTCTCACTCATTACTCCCAGAAAGAGAGGGTGAGATTTCTCACTCAGTCATCCCAGAAAGAGAGGGTGAGATTTCTCACTCATTACTCCCAGAAAGAGAGGATGAGACTTCTCACTCATTACTCCCAGAAAGAGAGGATGAGACTTCTCACTCATTACTCCCAGAAAGAGAGGGTGAGACTTCTCACTCAGTCATCCCAGAAAGAGAGGGTGAGATTTCTCACTCATTACTCCCAGAAAGACAGAAAGAGAGGATGAGACTTCTCACTCATTACTCCCAGAAAGAGAGGATGAGACTTCTCACTCAGTCATCCCAGAAAGAGAGGGTGAGATTTCTCACTCATTACTCCCAGAAAGAGAGGATGAGATTTCTCACTCATTACTCCCAGAAAGAGAGGGTGAGACTTCTCACTCAGTCATCCCAGAAAGAGAGGGTGAGATTTCTCACTCATTACTCCCAGAAAGAGAGGGTGAGATTTCTCACTCATTAATCGCAGAAAGAGAGGATGAGACTTCTCACTCATTACTCCCAGAGAGAGAGGATGAGACTTCTCACTCATTACTCCCAGAAAGAGAGGGTGAGACTTCTCACTCATTACTCCCAGAAAGAGAGGATGAGACTTCTCACTCATTACTCCCAGAAAGAGAGGGTGAGACTTCTCACTCATTAATCCCAGAAAGAGAGGGTGAGACTTCTCACTCATTACTCCCGGAGAGGGAGAGGGAGAGGGAGAGGGAGAGGGAGAGGGAGAGGGAGAGGGTTTCTGTGACCGTTGAGGACGTGGATGGGTGATGGTGCTACTCTAGTGGGATTTCAGCACACGCATTCGATTTGGGTCAGACAGAACAAAGGCGTCTTTAGCAGCCCTGCCTGACTCCAGTGTTTGTGCTCAGATCTGTGCTCTGGCCCCGCCCTGGTGCCGCTCTTGGAATGCGGCGCATAGAATTATTATCATCATCAGCAGTGGATGATGCTCAGTGCTGAGGAATTTCACTGTGTTTCTCCTTTAAAAGCATTCAGCGTCCACTGTACTGCCTGCAACGTGTTCTGCATTCACTGTGTTTCTCCTTTAAAAGCATTCAGCGTCCACTGTACTGCCTGCAACGTGTTCTGCAGTTTTAGGCCAGGCCAGGTTTCACAAGGAACCAACGTGCACACACGTGCACACACACACACACACACACACGCACACGCACACGCACCCACACATGCGTGCACACACTCACAACAGCAAACACGTACACACGCATGCACATGCGCACACACACACACACACACACACGCATGCACAAACACGCACCCTAACACACTGACACACACAAACACACAATACATTTAAGTTTTGTTTAGCATTTGACTTATCTCTCAGTACCACCGTATGGTTTTTTCGTCTGTGTGTAAAGCAGAAGTGGTTGTGTTAATATTTCAGGGTAAAGTAAGTGATTTTTGTAATGTGCCGTCTGTTGGGCTGTGAACGGGCAACAGTGAAAAATATAAAGGTGAATATATAAATTGTTGGAATATCCTGCACTAGGTTTGTGACGGAGGGCCTTGAAATGAGACTGATTCTATTACATTTCATTAAGATGAAGTTTTGAATGTGTGAAGAAAGGAAGAGTGAGTCTAGAGACAAGGGCAGATTAAGGCGGAGGATCCAGACTCCTAGCACAGTGTGCTAATTAAATGAATGCTCCATTGTAATGTTACCACCATGAATGCTCTACTGTAGTGCTACCCCTATGAACGCTCCAGTATAATGCTATCACTATGAACGTTCCAGCGTAATGCTCTAGCATCTGTCCTCCAGCACAATGCTCCGGCGCCCTGTTCCTGTCGTTGTCTCTCTTTCGGTTTTATTTTTGGCTGCTGACCTTGAAAAAGGCGATCCTGTCTAACTTCCTCCTACATACATCCGCACATCCCTTCTACCACTGTGTGTGTGTGTGTGTGTGTGTGTGTGTGTGTGTGTGTGTGTGTGTGTGTGTGTCTGTGTGTGTGTCTGTGTGTGTGTCTGTGTGTGTGTCTGTGTGTGTGACTGTGTGTGTGACTGTGTGTGTGTGTGTGTGTGTGTGTGTGTGTGTGTGTGTGTGTGTGTGTGTGTGTGTGTGTGTGTGTGTGTGTGTGTGTGTGTTCTGTTTTTAACCTCCTGGCATCTTTGGTAAACCCTAGGCCTTCCTCTGTATGCGTCTCTCGCTTGCTCCTTCTCTCCCTCCCCATATCATGTGTAGCCTGCAGTCTGGGTGTGTCTTGCAGGAGTGACGAATGTTAAAAGACAGCAAATGAATAACAACAGCTGTCTCCTGTGCCTTGTAGGGTTCTGTGAGAGAAGGGTGAGGGAGAAGGGGAAGAGCTGGAGGAGCTTGGAGACGGACCGTCGACGGACTCGTTCACCTCCATCACCAGGGCTGCTAACGAGAGGCAAAGCCCTGCAGCATACTGCCGTACCCCTATCTGTCCAGCAGGGGGAGACTAGCCCAAATGCCTCCAATAATGGTGACTGTGCATTGAGGGGAGGCTGGCTGTGTTTCCCCCTCCCCTCTTTCCATGCTGTCGCTCGGGGTAGGAGGAGGGGGCAGAGGGGTAGAGGGAGGCAGGAGGAGGGCCGTTGTCCCCTGGCATTCCCCGTCCTCCGGTAGGCCTCTGGCCCGAGATGCAGGCATCAACATCAAGCAGAAGATCTCCCAGTGGGAGGGCCGCAGCCAGCCGGAGGAAGGCCAGGACGGCAGGCCTAGGGCTCGGGTTTCGGGGCCCGCGGTGACCCGGACGCTCTCTGGGGACCTCCTGGGGAACGGAGACTGTGGAGGCGGTCGAAGCTGTGAAGGTCACGTCAAGGCGAGCCTGTCCAAGGCTAAAAGCCTGGGGCTGGACTTCAGGGAACACCAGGGTAGGTGCAGACCCGGTGGGGTCGGCCAAAAGCCGGACCTCCAGCGGAGCCGCAAGTGTCTGGATGTGGAGGCAGACTCGACGCCCTCCCCCGACCCAATCTCCACCCCGGCCCTGAACCTCAGCCGCGATCCCGACGACTGTGCCGCTGCCAAAACTAGCAGCGCAAACGTTGACGTTGGAATCCTGGAAGCCGATCCCCCCTCCCTGTCCTCGTCTGTGGAGGACCCTCTAACGGCTCTGCCTCCCGGAAACTTCTACACCTCCCGAGGGTTCTGGCGCAGGCTAGAAGGGGAAGAGCGGCTGTTAGACCAGGACAAGTTTGGGGTTCATTCTAAGGGCCCCCCTCCACCCAAACCTCAGCGCACTTTCCAGTACCAGGGGACGGGCAGCCCCCCCAGGGCACTGGTGCCAGTGGGACCTCTGGACCTCACCGGTCCAACGGCCCAATGTCAAGAGTCATACCAGTGGACCTCCTCCAAGCTGCCCGCCGCCACCCTGTCCTGTCACCCATGGCAACGGCCTCTCCAGGCACAAGTGGAACAGGTGAGTCTTCTCTTCGCTATCTGAGCTGAATCTGAGACGGGTACCAAAAAAAAAAACCATAAGAAAATATTAGCGTTGTTACAATGATGTGTGCTTTTCCTTGACTCAGTCTGGAATGAGCGGTTGTAGTCATAAGTATGTCCCGTTGCTGAAGTATTCTGTGTCGGTTCGAGAAGGTGCAGACCAGCATGGTCCCGCTGTGCATTCTCACCGGCAGGCCGCAGTTACCCAGTTGACCAGAGGGGTCACTGCTGTGCAATGAGGTGGGGGATTGACTCATGTGGGTGATGCTGTGGCCTAATTCATATCCCCATGGAGCTGTTGGCACTGGAAAAGTTAGTTTTTTTTGAAAACGAGTCTATTGCAAGCAGGCTGGAGATTGGTATGTAATATTGATTAGACCTGAGAAAGAATCGAGTGTGTGAAATAGCCATCTGGTAGACAGTTAAGAGTGTTTGTCTGCTAATGGAGTATGTTGCGTAGTAAGACATTGAACTGGTGCCGTGTACTTTTGTAGCATACGCATAATATATGATTCCACTTGAATCTTAATATCTTTTTAAAACTGCTCCACTAATGTGTGTATAAGCATATTGGTTGGACCAAAGCAATAAATGAAAAATAATATATTTAATGAGATGTAAAATCTATTTAAATGGTGCATACATACCTTTAATTTCACTTCAAAAGTGTATTTTCAAATTAGAAGCAGTGTGCATTTGGGGGTCGATTTACTAAGCAGGGCTCGAAATTGCGACCGTTTTGGTCGCATATGCTCCCGAAATGTAATCTGTGTGACCTCGAAATATAATTGGGAGCATTTGTGCGAGTGCAAATAATTGTTCTGGTGCGACCTTTTTTTCTTCTTCTTTTTTCCCCCCCAGTCGAACGTCCCTTTCTCTGTACATTCGCTAGTTAGTACACTCAGTATGTGCCTTGTGAGCTGACAGTGACCATTCTAACCAATCAAACGTGAGCTTGACGTTCTTACCTTTAATGCTGATTTTAGATTGGTTAAGATTAGCCTTCAATCACTCCCTTTCACGGCACTCCACTGTTACGTGACACAGAGAGCTAACGCATTAACTAATGTTACCTGAAGACAAAAGTTTATTATCAATTTATTAACGTTACCTAACTAGCTAAATTGGTAACGTTAGCTAGCGTTATCGAAAGCTAACAATATGAAGCGAACGATTACGGCATTTTTTAGTAACGTTAACGTTACTAAAAACGTAACGGATGTAGTCGCCGTGGCTGCTGAAACAGTTGGCGATGGCGATGTGGGTGCACCAGCAGCGAAGAAGGCGTACACTTTTCGGAGAGAGTGGTTGAAGGACTTCGAATGGCTTAGGTATGACAAGGGCGCAATGCACTAGCCTGTGGGACGGAGATAGCAGGTAACAGTGCCAGTGGCGGCTCCTGAGCTGAAAATTGGGGGGGCCGAAAATTTACCTTTAAACTAATTATTGGTCTTAATCATTTTTCAATCAGTTTCCTTGATTAACAATAGGCTACATCAGCGTTCAATTCACCAATTACTCAATGCCAACAAATGTAGCCAGTTCTCCTCAATTAGGATATTAGGCAAGTAATACAATTATTTTAACTTGCATCGCAAAATTGTGCAACATTATTATAATTATTATTATTGTCAACATTATAATTGTGGATACATGTGCTCTTCGTTCTCTGCACTCTTAATTCCGAAAATATTCATGGAAATGAAACGATCTTAAAGCTCAGCTTTTGTTAAATTATTTTTTTTATTTAGCACAACCTGCAATAAAAAAATAATCTAACAAAAGCTGAGCTTTAAGATCGTTTAATTTCCATGAATATTTTCGGAATTAAGAGTGCGGAGAACGAAGAGCACATGTATCCACAATTATAATGTTGATTAAAATGTGCACAATTTTGCGACGCAAGTTAAAATAATTTTATTACTTGCCTAATAGCCTAATTGAGGAGAACCGGCTACATTTGATGGCATTGAGTAATTGGTGAATTAAACTCTGATGTAGCCTATTGTTAATCAAGGAAACTGATTGAAAAATGATTAAGACCAATAATCGGTTTAAAGGGAAGTTTTCCGCCCCCCCCCCCCCCCCAATTTTCAGCTCAGGAGCCGCCACTGAACAGTGCGTTTGCAACCAAATTTGAAATCCTGGCCCCAGGATATTGCGTAAAGCCCCAGTGGTGGCCTACCATGCGTTTTTAAGGCTACTTTCACCGTACTGTTATATTGTCGTTTTCTATCAATAAAATAAATAAATATATATTACATATATTGTTGGTGCTCCTAAATTTTTGCTGGTGCTCCTAACTTTTTGAAGTTGGGAGCACCAGTGCTACCAAGTAAAAAAGTTAATTTCGAGCCCTGCTAAGCAAAAAATTGTCCGAGGTGATCAGCTATGGAGGTGTAAAGAGGACTGCATGTGTTATAACGGAAAGATATGTGGAGTTTTCATTTTTGTGGGTTAGCCGGCATGAATATGCAAAATAGTGGGAGGTCTTGCAAATAGATTACTTTAGCACTTGTAATGTGGTTTACTATGCCCGAAAGCAATTTTTGGAATGATAATTACAGTTGCATTTTAGTG
>CM056378.1:121554691-121749449 GCA_029718625.1 Synaphobranchus kaupii
CCAGCGCTTCTGGATCAGATTGCTCTGGGGGTGTCGTAGCTGAGCAGTGGTGCAGAAAGGGATCTTGGGGCTTCACTCGGTTCAGTATTCCTGAGGGGGGAATAAAAACAGCTGTAGCTGAAAACGTGTCCAGTTGGACCGCATCACGAACCCACACTCTCCTCTCGCTTTGCATTTACTAGGATTTAATCCAGTCCTGAATCACTGGTGCATTCTGGGATTGCTCTTATAGCATACCCTTTCTCTTTGGTAAAATGCGCTGTTTTAAACAGTGACTCTTTGTTCTTCAGTGTCATACAGGGCACTTCTGTGTCTAATTTGCTGTTGATCTAGCATTATTGCAGGCACCATTATTCTAGTTGCTGTGGCTAGATTGATTCCATATGGCCCTTTGTGTGTGTGCTCAATTTCAGTATGTGAGCAAGATCCAGGAGATCTTCACTGCCAAGCGGGGCAGGAAGAGGTTGCGGACGCAGAAAGGGAGTGGTCACGACGGCTCTGCACGAGGTGTGAAATCTGCTAAATCTGCAATGCAAATGCAGTTTAAAAATACTGACAAATATTGTGACGTGTGTAAGCAGAGCTGTACGCCCGTCCAGTCTGACACCCTTCTCCTTCCCTCCTCTCCTCCTCCCTCCTCTCCTTCCCTCCTCTTCTTCTCCCTCTCTCCCGTTCTTTCTTTTTTATGGCCAGAGGAGACCAGTGGCACTGAGAGTGACCCAGAGGAAAGCACTAAAGGTCAGACAATTCTCTCTTTCTCTCGCGCTCTCTCTCACTCTCTCTCTGCCTCTCCCTCTCTCTCCCTCCCTCTGTCTCTCTCTCTCTCTCTCTCTATATATATATATATATATATATATCTGTCTCTTTCTGTGTCTCTCGCTCTCTCTCTCACTCTCTCTCTGCCTCCCTCTTCCTCTCCCTCTCTCTCCCTCTCTCTCCCTCCCTCTGTCTCTCTCTCTCTCTCTCTCTCTCTATATATATATATATATATCTGTCTCTTTCTGTGCCTCTCGCTCTCTCTCATATTGTGCATTTAACGTTGAATGGCCCTCAACGCAGGATTAGTGGCTTTGCTGGATAACTGCACTGAGTAAAATCCGGAACAGCTCTCTTTACTTGAGTCCATGTATCAGATTTGGGAGGGTTTCGGGTTTTACTCAGTGCAGTTGTCCAGCTAACTCAGTAATCCTGCTTTGCTGAAACACCCCTGATTTAAAGCCATGATGGATAGATCGGTGATGGTGTTGGTTACCTCTAAGGTGAGGCCCGGCGCTCGGTCTACATCCAGTCCACCCTGAGGAGAAGGCCCGGCTACCGTACCCTGGAGAGGGACCTCATCCAGCTCCAGCAACAGCAGCTTTTCCAGCTTTTTGTGGTGGTGTCACTGAGAAAGGGCTCCCCCGGAAACACATACTCTCCTGAGATCACACAGCAGTTCCCCAATAAGGTAAATACAGTTAGGGGTGTGTGTGTGTGTGTGCGCGCACGGAGGGGTGTCTTTATTTTGAGTATTCATGTGTAGGAGTGTATTTTACATTTAGAGGTCAGGAGATAAATTAATGAAACAAAGTACAGTATTTTAATACAGTGAAGTTTCTGTTGGATATCAGCAACTGGAACTCAACAATGGTTTTTCAGTCAAGGGATTAGTTTGTGGGTAATTTGAACATTGTTATAAGTGTTTAGCATTGTAAAATGTTGTGGTTTTCTGTCTCTTGCAACTTCCATGTTGTCAGAGTGAGGCTTCATAAATGTTGCATGACTGAACGGAAATGCTGATGTCCTGTATTTGTGCTGTAGTACTGATGGTTGTACCTTTTTGTTACTATGGAAACATTCATTTTGCATTTTTATGTCATTAAGACAAATTGCCATGTTATAATTGCTGGAACCGTACCTATGGATGAATAAAAACCTTAGCATTATAGTATTGATGCATTAAAAATAATTTGAATGGAGAAGTAGAGGTTGAAATGCTGATGGAAGTTGGCTAGCTTATCACAACTAACCAGCTAGTAGCACACACTGTCCTGCTTCACACACACTGTCTATATCACACACAGGCTGAAGCAATACATCTAATAGTCCAAGATTGCACAGTCCTGTTCTTATGTAATGTAATAAGTCCATGCAACACAATTTCAGTAGTCTGGCATCGCCGTCCAAGTGTGGTGTGTGTTATAAGCATGTGTGGCTAATGTAATATTGATGACTGCATTTGCTCCTTTCCTCTGCTCCAGTTTGAGAAGTCGTCTCGTCACTCTCGTGACGCTGAAGACCGACTCAAGGCCATCCCCAAATTCTGTTTCCCTGACTCTCAGGATTGGCGGCCATCAGCAGACCTGCCCAGGTCAGGCTCCGAGTCTTCCACACGGTCACATGTCCCCCATCAACCAATCATAGTGCTCAATCTTCCACTCGGTCACCTCACCCCCTCAACCAATCATAGTGCTCAGTATTCCACACGGTCCCCTGTCCCCCTCAACCAATCATAGTGCTCAGTCTTCCACACGGTCCACTCTCCCCCTCAACCAATCATAGTGCTCAGTCTTCCACACGGTTCCCTGTCCCCCTCAGCCAATCATAGTGCTCAGTCCACTTTACTGACCTTGCAAACGGAAGGTACTTGTTTCAGACCTATCGCTGCACGACTGGACATGGTTCTTTGTTAATTGATAAATCTAGTGTCGGGTTGATCTGAGAGCCTCAGATCTAATTGTTTGTGTTCACATTTGGATTGTCTGCCAAGGTTCCCATGGTGATTGTAATTTGATTTTTTTTAAAACATTATCCTGAAGGTTTTCATCCATCATTGGCAGGGCATGAAATTAACTTTTTCACCCATTGGATGTGGATTCTAAAAATCACCAGCCAATTTCCACATGTTACCTGCCACATTACCTTTTACAATAGAACACAACCTGGTTGGCTACTGGCCAAAGTGGCTGCTAGAGTAAAAAATCTTACCAGCATTTGGCTGGTGGCGGATGTTCATTTCACACCCTGATCATTAGAAAAGTAATAAAAACTATCCCACCCTCCTGGAAAGGGGTCACTCCGGACAGCAAAAATAAAATAATAATAATTGGTACTTGCTAGCTTCAGTGAGATGTGTCCATCTTTTTTTTTTTGCTTATTTACAAGTGTAATATAATTTATTATCAAGTCTAGCGCAGTTTGCTGCTGACTCACCACTTTAAACCCACTTGCAAAAGTCAACAGCGGTGTCAAGAAGCTCCACAGATGTGTGTCCATGCATATTTTAAACAAAATGTGTCTAAAAAAATTAAGTATCCTCTGCAGTAGCACAGGTTCATGGAAATGTCCTTTTTACACCACAGTGACCTTTAACGCATGATTGAAACATCATGTAAAAGATAAGTGAGATTTTAGCGCTTAGAAGCACAGCTGATTGTGCATGTGGAGAGGTAGCTGGACTTTACCCTATTCTGTGAACTGAGCCACTTGTCTCTTCATCTCCAGTGAAACCTTTTCCTTTGTTCTGACGGGAGAGGATGGCAGCCGTTGGTTTGGTTACTGTCGGAAGATCCTGGTGAGTGTGTGTGTGCGTGTGTGTGTGTGCGCATGTGTGTGTCACTCAGGATGGAGTGTATATGCACGGTGTGGGTGTATGAGTGTGTGTGCGTATGTGTGTGTCACTCAGGATGGAGTGTATATGCACGGTGTGGGTGTATGAGAGTGTGTGCGCATGTGTGTGTCACTCAGGATGGAGTGTATATGCACGGTGTGGGTGTATGAGTGTGTGTATGCGCATGTGTGTGTCACTCAGGATCGAGTGTATATGCACGGTGTGGGTGTATGAGTGTGTGTGCGTATGTGTGTGTCACTCAGGATGGAGTGTATATGCACGGTGTGGGTGTATGAGAGTGTGTGTGCGCATGTGTGTGTCACTCAGGATGGAGTGTATATGCACGGTGTGGGTGTATGAGTGTGTGTATGCGCATGTGTGACTCACGATTGAGTGTACATGCGCGGTGCCATATTTCTGTGCTACTATGTGCTGCTATGCCCTCCGATGGTTCAAGGTGGCCTACTAATTTACTTCAAATCTGTTTATGGGTTAATCAACCATTAACATGAATAAATCCATTATTCAAAACTCCAAATTGGATTTAAGATTAAATAAATGTATTAAGCACTGTAGGTTAGAGAGAGAAAGAGACCAGTAGACCTGACCTTCCCAGAGAATTACCCAACTTCCAGCTTCAGCGTAATGAAACTACAGACTTTGATGGAATAATGCCTGACCAGGGAACCACCACAAAACAAAATAATAAACTGCTTTTTCCAAACCTTACTGGGAAAACGGAACCGCCTCCAGAGTCATAAGTACTTCACACAATTATGATTGAAGATGCTGACCTCGATTTGCTGATGCAGTGGGCTGGCTCATCTGAGGTCAGGAGTGTTACTTTAAAATGTAACTAAATGCAGCGCTAACCACCGTGATGTACTTGCCCAAAGCTTTGTTGTGAAAGCCTCTTCTAAAAGAGCCCAAGCACAAATATGTTGGCCGGGCATAATTCAGCCTGGCTGTTGACAGTTGTGAAATCTCCATTTTCAGGCAAATAATGTTTCTATTGTGTGGTAGGGCCAGTCCCGACAGGGAAAACCCGGCCTTCATCTCGTGAAACCTGGAAGTTCGGAATCCTCAACACCCGTTACTAACATGGGAATGAACGCTGTACATTGCTATTTTAAATTGAATATCTCGGATTTCTCTTAATTTTAGTTTCAGGGCATTAAATTCCCCCACACCCCACTTCTCGGCCCTGCACTCTTATTAACCACTACTTGGAATGTCAGTGATTTACGAATCTAGGACTTTTCTTTGTGCACTGATTGTAAGTCCCTCTGGATAAGAGTTTCACCTGAAATGTGAATGTAACTTAAAATCTTACTGGACTACCACAAATGGCAGTTAGCGATCCTGTGATGTGGCCATTCTGAGCACTCATTACATTTGAGTTCTGCTATTTTCTTTAGAGACCTAATAAATCCTTTCAGATATGCTGGACACCAGAACCGCCTACAGCTGTTTTTTTTATTTTTATAAAAGGACTTGTTTAATTTTCCATGTGGGCAGGGATAGAGATTAGGCTGGGGATCAGAGAACAGGTTCCTCTGTTCGTGTTCCACACAATATCCACTGTAACAAAGAACTTGGTGTCAAAATACAACGTCCAGCTCTCCTGTGTCCTAATCTAAGTACTCGGTAGTCAACATAGTTTATCAATGTTAAAATCTTGTATGTGAACTGTTGAGTGTGAATGAACTACTGTTTGTGAATGTTGTATGCGAATGCTGTATGTGAACTATATTCTGCCTGTGTGTGCCTGCATACCAGCCCAGTGGAAAGGGGAAGAGGCTTCCGGAAGTTCACTGTATTGTCAGTAGACTGGGCTGCTTCAACCTATTTGCCAAGGTAAGAGCCAGGACGTGTCAGTCTCTGGTTGTGCTTCGTTGGTTCCTGAGATTAATGCACTGATCTGTCTATGTGATGGCAGCGTGTGTGTGTGTGTGTGTGACACACTGTCCTGCATATGAAACACGGTGTGTCTTAAGCGATGTATGACTGTATGAAATGGACTGTGTGTGTTAAGCTGGCCTGGGTATAAGACACAGTGTGCGTTAAGCTGGCCTGTGTGTGTGTGTGTGATAAGGTTTTGGAGGAGGTGGAGAGTGTGTGTTAAGCTGGCCTGTGTGTGTATATGTGATAAGGTTTTGGAGGAGGTGGAGAGTACGTTAAGCTGGCCTGTGTGTGATAAGGTATTGGAGGAGGTGGAGAGTGTGTGTGTGTGTGATAAGGTATTGGAGGAGGTGGAGAGTATGTGTTAAGCTGGCCTGTGTGTGTATGTGTGTGATAAGGTTTTGGAGGAGGTGGAGAGGCGCAGGGAGATCTCCCCGGCCCTGGTGTACCCGTTCATGCGCAGCGTCATGGAGGCGCCCTTCCCTGCTCCCGGCCGCACCATCACCGTTAAGAGCTTCCTGCCCGGCTCCGGAAACGAGGTGAGCACAGGTACCCTGATCGGCGCGGGTCGGCCAGAGCAGTAAACGCCGTGACGCCTGCCCCTCTCTGTCCCTTCCTCAGGCGCTGACCCTGTGCTTACCCCCCCTCTCTCTCTCCCTCAGGCGCTGACCCTGTGCTTACCCCCCTCTCTCTCTTCCTCAGGCGCTGACCCTGTGCTTACCCCCCTCTCTCTCTTCCTCAGGCGCTGACCCTGTGCTTACCCCCCCTCTCTCTCTCCCTCAGATGCTGACCCTGTGCTTACCCCCCCTCTCTCTCTCTCCCTCAGGCGCTGACCCTGTGCTTACCCCCCTCTCTCTCTCTCCCTCAGGCGCTGACCCTGTGCTTACCCCTCTCTCTCTCTCCCTCAGGCGCTGACCCTGTGCTTACCCCCCTCTCTCTCTTCCTCAGGCGCTGACCCTGTGCTTACCCCCCCTCTCTCTCTCTCCCTCAGGCGCTGACCCTGTGCTTACCCCCCTCTCTCTCTCCCTCAGGTGCTGACCCTGTGCTTACCCCCCTCTCTCTCTCTCCCTCAGGCGCTGACCCTGTGCTTACCCCCCCTCTCTCTCTCCCTCAGGCGCTGACCCTGTGCTTACCCCCCCTCTCTCTCTTCCTCAGGCGCTGACCCTGTGCTTACCCCCCTCTCTCCCTCAGGCGCTGACCCTGTGCTTACCCCCCTCTCTCTCTCCCTCAGGCGCTGACCCTGTGCTTACCCCCCTCTCTCTCTCTCCCTCAGGCGCTGACCCTGTGCTTACCCCCCTCTCTCTCTCCCTCAGGCGCTGACCCTGTGCCGGCCGGTGGACTCGCGCCTGGAGCACGTGGACTTTGAGAGCCTGCTGCTCTGCCTCGGCGTGGAACGGCTGCTGCACGTCTTCGCCTCGCTGGTGCTGGAGCGCAGGGTCATCTTCATCGCTGACAAACTCAGGTGCGTCTCGTAGCACACCGGCACGTGTGGAGACTTTGATACCTCTACGATACATTACATTACATTACTGCCGTTTAGCAGAAGCTAAAGCATTACATTACTGGCGTTTAGCAGACGCTAAAGCATTACATTACTGGCGTTTAGCAGACGCTAAAGCATTACATTACTGGCGTTTAGCAGACGCTAAAGCATTACATTACTGGCGTTTAGCAGACGCTAAAGCATTACATTACTGGCGTTTAGCAGACGCTAAAGCATTACATTACTGGCGTTTAGCAGACGCTAAAGCGTTACATTACTGACGTTTAGCAGACACTAAAGCATTACATTACTGGCGTTTAGCAGACGCTAAAGCATTACATTACTGGCGTTTAGCAGACACTAACGCATTACATTACTGGCGTTTAGCAGACGCTAAAGCATTACATTACTGGCGTTTAGCAGACGCTAAAGCGTTACATTACTGGCGTTTAGCAGATGCTAAAGCCTTACATTACTGGCGTTTAGCAGACGCTAAAGCATTACATTACTGGCGTTTAGCAGACGCTAAAGCATTACATTACTGGCGTTTAGCAGACGCTAAAGCGTTACATTACTGGCGTTTAGCAGACGCTAAAGCATTACATTACTGGCGTTTAGCAGACGCTAAAGCGTTACATTACTGCCGTTTAGCAGACGCTAAAGCCAGTGTTTCCCCTACCATGACTCACGTGCCGCCCGGCTTGGACAAGAGGGAAAATAAATAATTTTAATGAAAACATTTTTTTAAAAATATTATTATTTAAAAAAAAAAAAAAATAATCTTTTTTTATTTTTTTTTATGTAGCTGCAATATTTCCCTTACCGCAGAATGCGGGAATGATCAAAATAGCATCTGGAAAAACCCTTGTCAAAACAGCTTTGGTTTCCCGTTAGGCCTAATTAAAATTTTCAATGGCATCGCTGATATTAGGAGGGTGTAATTATAGTTTCCGCCTCTACGCAAAATGGCGCACTTTCACCGCCCGGCCTGAAAAAAAATCTAGGGGAAACACTGCTAAAGCATTACTTTACTGCCATTTTGCAACTTTTAGTATTTTACAGCTGATTATTTACTGAAGTGCCTTGCTCAAGGTTAAGTGCCTCACTCAAGGGCACAACAGCAGTGTCCTACCTGGGAATCAAACCTGAAACCTTCAGGGTTACAAGCCCAGTTCCCTACCCATTATACTACACTGCCACCATCCTCTAACATGGCTGCCCTTCTATAGGTGGAAAGGGCTGTGCATACTGACAGTGTTTGTGTGTTTCAGATTTGGGTTTTTTTTTGTGTTTTTTTTACCCCTCTCCTCCTTTCCTCAGCACCCTGTCCCGCTGTGCCCACGCCGCCCTGGCACTTCTGTACCCCTTCACCTGGCAGCACACCTTCGTACCTGTGCTCCCCGCCAGCATGCTGGACATCAGCTGCTCTCCCACTCCCTTCCTGATGGGGGCGCTGTCCCAGTCCCTGCCCGAGGTGCTGGAGCTGCCCATAGAGGAGGTGGGTCGCCGGAAGGCACGGCTCTGTGATAGTACCTATTCCTACTGAACCAGGAGGACGACTGGCTTGGCCAGGCTTAAAACCTTAATGCAAGGGGGGAATCTTGTCAGAAAAGGGCCGGTGTGGGTGCAGGTTTTTGATTTAACTAACTAACAAATCATGGACTTCAATCAAGACCATGACAAGTAGTAGTCAGGTGTCTTAGTGCTGGGCTAAAACAAAAACCTGCACCCACACCGGCCCTTCCCGAATAAGACTACCCACCCCTGCCTTAATGTATGCCGCAGCAAAACAAATGCCCAAAATAGCACCTGTGGACCACGTGAAGTAAAAATGGCATTTTACCGAAGGACAAAATATGTCCTTAATCAGAGGTGCTTTCTTTGATCACAATTATCATAGGGAAAAAGTTGCCCAAAAAATGTGAAAAGGGTATTTTTGCAGTCTGCAAATGATAATGGAAACAGCCAGAGCACAATCCTTGTAATATCCTGCTCAGAAAGAGAGCTTCTCCTAAGGTTTTGAGAAATCACACATGACATAGGCAAGACAAACCCTTCTCATAATCAGATCAGAAGACTGCTTTTGCTAAGAATGACAGAATATAACTTAAATATTAGAACTAGAAAACAAATAAAACTGTATAATACAAATGCCACAATAAACATAAATAACAACATACAGATTGAACTAACTGGTGAAGCACTGTGCTAGCGCTGAGGTCGGTGGTGTGCTCTTAATAAAGATGTTTGTGATGGCGTCTGGCCATGTAACTTTACTGAGCGGTATGGAGGCAAACACACTTCAGAACACACCAATCAGCCATACCCTTCAAGCCTGCATTATATCAGCATAATCCGTTGAAAGATGACCATTTTCAACGTGTCATCTAATACAGTGCATTTGGATTTTTGGATAGTTTTATGAACATGCAAACAGTAAGAGTAGTCCATCTATTTCATATGATTAAAACCTGGCAGAACAAGTTTGTTTTACGAGGGAAAATCACGTTCTGGAGGCTGTAAAATGTCTGGACTTGCAGCACACTTAACTTCACGCTCTGATACTGAGAGCCAGCTCATATGGCCTTCTTGTTTATTTATTGAAATACTGATGTGTGTCTTGGTTTTATCCAGGTGCTGATTGTGGATTTGGGTGCAGACAGGTTTGTCAGACAGGTATGTAAGAGAGGTGGCGCATAAGTCAAGTGAGTAAGTGAGATATGATATACTGCAATATCTGTCAGGCGGCTGAGAGAGAGCCTGGGGATATCACTCCATATAATGCTGTCAGCTTTTTCTGAAACTCACCGAGACCGCACCCCCGAGACATTGTTTTAACGCATCAAATTTGATTCCTGTGAACATTGACTTGAGATTTGATTTCCGTTGATTCCCTGTCATCCAGCTTGGTGATGAGGACTGCATTTTGCCCAGGAAGCTCCAGGCAGCGCTGCAGCAGATTCTGGAACAGAGGGTGGAGTTACTGGGGCAAGATGAAGGGGGGAATAAGGGAGGTAGGTGCAAGAGAAGCTCCAGACAGACGGACTCCCCTTTCAGACCAGCCTGCATGTTTTTGTGAATGAACTGACAGCTCAGCTGTTTGTAAAATCTAAAGCCTAATTCATACTCAACAGAAATGGCGCATTTTCACGTTGCACGGCACTGCTTCTCAATGTCGCGCACCTCTAGGGACGCCGTCATACTTTGTTGCGCCGTGTGATTGGACAGTTTACAAATGTAAAAAAAAAATGGTCAGGGGTTTTGGTGTCTCATTACCATAGAGGCAGAAACCACCTTAATTTTTGTTGTGTGACACTTCTTTAAAGTGTCATGCAACGCATTATGAATTAGGCTTTATGAAATGACTGCTTCTATAACACTTTCCACGATGAATGGGTTCTCCCAGTGTCGTTGCTTTCACCTGTGTCCAGTTCTCATGGTCTTTCCCCCTCCGCCCCAGCAGGGGGCGACTCGAGTCTGAGCCGCCTGGTGTCGGAGGCGTTTGTGCGCTTCTTTGTGGAGCTGGTGGGACACTATTCCCGGCACATGGGGGAGGGGGCCAGCGGGGCGCGGGAGTTCCAGCGGGACTCCTTTCGGAAGTCACACCCGTCCCGTGGAGCGCGGCAGTTCCTGCAGCTCTTCATGGACACCCAAATGTTTGCCGGCTTCATCCAGGACAGGGAACTGCGTATAGGAGGGGTTAAGGGTGAGAGAGAGGCGCTGGTCATGGGGGATAGAGAGCCTATGAGATGGACCTGTTCCTTTTGTGAGTGGACAATAATGCCAACTTGTGCATGACATGGCTAAATCTGCATTTTGCATCAGGAAACTCCATTACCCACAATCGCAGAATCTACAGGTTCCCATCACAACGATCGTATATTATAAATGAGGTTTTGCGTAAGAATGTTCTGTCTCCAGACAGCAAAGGTGACCCGTCTCTCTCCTGTACTGCAGGGCTGTTTGAAGTAAGGGCTGCAGAGTACCTGGTCTCGAACCCGGAGCCAAGCGGGGTCAACAAGTTCCTGAAGGGATTAGGTGAGCAGATGTCTCATTGATTTACAGACGAGATAAATCTGGCCATTGTAATTTCCTAAACTCATGGTAATAACCAGTTTGTGGTGCTTAAACACTATATTTGTGTTTGTTTCCAGGGAACAAGATGAAATTCCTACAGAAGAAATGAATGTTTGTTCTGGCACATTCCGTCGGTCGCGGGACAGACGAGATGCTACCGCTCGATGCGCTCAGTCGAGTGTCCGCCACTGGACACGAGCCAGCCGTTTGGGGTGCTATGACGGGACTGAGGGGGTGCTGAGGCGGGACTGGACGGTGGCCCACAGGGGCGCAGTGCTGTGGCTCTGTCCGCTGAAGTGCGGAGCGCATAAAACAGAGAGGGAATCAGTGCCGAACTCACCGTCGCGCCGAAAAAGCGGCTAAACCCTGAGCCCAGGGAAGTATTGCAATCGGAAGGAAAAACTGGAAATGGGAAGTTTTGGACAAGCTTCGGTACAGTGGACAGCATGTGCTGTTTGGTTTAAACTGGAAGAATCCAGTCGAAGAGCGGGGGGTTTGCTGTTTGGTTTAAACTGGAAGAGTACATTCATAGAGTGGGGAGGGGGGAGGGCTTTGCTGTTTGGTTTAGACTGGAAGAGTACATGCATAGAGAGGGGGGGGGGTTTGCTGTTTGGTTTAAACTGGAATCTGGAAGAGTCCAGTCGAAGAGCGGGGGGTTTGCTGTTTGGTTTAAACTGGAAGAGTACAGTCGAAGAGTGGGGGGTTTGCTGTTTGGTTTAAACTGGAAGAGTCCAGTCGAAGAGCGGGGGGTTTGCTGTTTGGTTTAAACTGGAAGAGTACAGTCGAAGAGCGGGGGGTTTGCTGTTTGGTTTAAACTGGAAGAGTACAGTCGAAGAGTGGGGGGTTTGTGGTTTGGTTTAAACTGGAATCTGGAATAGTCCAGTCTAAGAGCGGGGGGTTTGCTGTTTGGTTTAAACTGGAAGAGTCCAGTCAAAGAGCGGGGGGAGCAAGTGCTATGTACTTGTGATGGGAAGCTGAGAAGCTGTGTGTACAAAAACATTTCGGAAAGAAAAATCCTTTGCTGTAATTTATACAACTAATTAATTTATATCTTATGTCACTAATCCATTCCTTTCCTCTGTATTCTTTTTTTTAGAAAGCTGTTTGCAGTTTTTTTTATTATGGATTATTTTTTTACATTTGGGTCTGTAGGGCTGAATTTGTCACTATATGAACATGCTTTTGGTGATTGTCTTGTGACTTTTACCCTGTTGTCAATTGTGCATCTCTGTAAAGACTTTTGCTGATACTGATTAAGGTTTACTGGGGACTCCTTTTTTTAATAAGATGTGTTGTGATTATAATCACTAGAAGTCAATAGTTACCTTAAGACTGTAAGGGAAAAAAGAACAGTCTCAGACATAGCAGCCACAATACATTATACTTCAGTTTTATTTTAAGTTTCATTTACAATTTATTTTGTCTAGTGAAAAGATGTTTAAACTCTATTCTCATGTAATTTGAAATGATCTGTGAAAACAATTGAAATGGCTTTGTTTATACAGTTTTAACTGACCCAAAGCAGCCATGGTTTTCACATATCCGATACATATCTGATCTTTGATTACATTTTTTCACTGATCGTTTCCTTGAAGTCTAAACAGCAAATAATGAAATAGAATCGGATATATTCCAGATATAATTCAATTTATATAATTCAACGACTCAGATTTTTTATTCCCTAGTTTTTTCATCAGTTCCCAGATGACACTGTGGACTTGTGTCGTTGTTTCATGACAGAAATGAGAAATGTAGCTTCTATAAGCACACAAAACTGATCTTAAATTATTGTGCTGGCAGTTGCCCAAAAAGATTGGACTCAAAAAACAAATCATATATAAATATTAAGGCCTGCTGTATAAACAAAGCCAGCGATGAGCGTCTTGTCAACTTTTTTGAAACGGCATCTCACAGCTGCTGAATTACCGGTTTTAGTGCATAAGCTCACTCTTGGAGCAGATTCATATTACCTTGGTGTACAACAGTCATCTCTTCCTGTTAACTGAAGTTTATTATTTACTTTAATAGAAACCATAGGGTCCTCTAAGCCTGGTTATCAATACTATTCAAGGGTTTTAAATCTGTACAGGTTTTATACTTTTTTATGAAGCATAACATACCCCTGTGGAAATAAACACATTTTGTACAAGTGCTGAGCTGGATGTTTCACTCATTAGCAGGCACGTGGCATTTCAACAAGGACAGTTTTCAGGATTGTCAAGCAAGAAAATACCATGCTTCCAGACCTGAGGTTTTCTCAGTTTATTTGGAGCAGTGCCCAATCTTCCACTCCTCCCTGTCCTCCTTTTGCTACAGAGAACATTTTAGAACTCTCCAATTAACCAACCACTTCCCGTCTTGGGAAGATATTATTTTAACAAAACAATTTACATTTAGAAGATTATAGTTGTGAAATTGTGAAGTTGCTGAAAGTTACATTTTCTTTAGGGAAATGATGTACATGTTAAGCTCACAAAAGTATCATGAGTTGGAATACGTAAGATGTGGTGGTAATGGTTTTTTGATAAACTGGGAGAAATGTTTATGCTCCGCATAGGCTACTGTAGCAGTTTGGGATTGAGCAGAATGGTTTTAAGATTTGCTTGATAAAGGAATGCCAAATCAACCATATTAGACTTATCAATATGACTTCTTGCTACAATGATCAAGACAACCTTCAAACAATTTTGGTAGATTCATCAGTGACAGGTAGGGAATGCAACATGAATCACACACTTGTGCTGTCATACTCTGAGACTAAATTTGATTAATAAAAGACAATAAATTGATTAAAATCACTCATTGGTAGCAAAAGGATTTGCAGTCTGACTACAAGATGACTTCTGAGGACCCGCAACAAAAACTACAGTAGCTAGGCTTTTCCTTTTCCCATCATAAGAACATAGCTCGAATTGCATCATTTTGCAGGAGTTGCCAAACAGTGATATGCATTTTAAGCAGGTACTTTGATGTGTTGCAAGTTGATGAAGAAAAAACATTTACACCTCAGTTCAAGTGCAAGCATTTTGGAAACAGCCTACACGGGCGTAAAAAACAGGTAAACTGAGTAGCCTACAATCTAGAGTGGAACCGCAACATCACGCCACACCGTTAATTCCGCTTGTTGCGCATCAGCGCGGCCATGTTGGTACATTTTTCTCAGTAAGTCACATTGACAACTGGCAACAAGCCCTCATTCGTCCATGCATTAGATAACGTGTCTACTTTAGACAGCTCCCTTTCAGCATTAATGGCAACTAAAATGGGTGCTAAGAACGACTCGCAGAGGACACTGAACACAGAGTAGTTAGACCCACTGGTGGAAGTTCTGTAGTTAACCCTCATATATCTTGTAGCTGCTCAGATTGCTCACGTACTCTCAATATTACGGTACATACATCTTACGAATGCGCAGGCGCACTCTCATCGGCTTGGTGAAAAAGGAAAATGGCGGGGACGACGTCTGTGGCTGGCGAAGTGTTTGTGGATGCTTTGCCTTACTTTGACCAGGGCTATGATGCTGCTGGTGTCAGAGAAGCGGTAAGTACAAACCGTTGTGAAGTTTGCCTATATGTAAAAAAAACAAAAACTTCCAATTGAGGATGGTTTGATAATAAGATGTGTGGTTGGTTCACGCCAATATTAGCGCATGTGCGTACGATGTAAGATCGTTCATGCTAACATAATCATAAAAAACAGCCACCGACGTTGGTAACGATGGTACATCCGCGAATCACGGTCTGAGACGGCATTGTCTGTCGTGATGTTACAAAGAGGCACTAACTATTGATGTCCCACTGGATCGTAGAAAGCATTTTTTATTGTGTGAAATTAAATGCTAACGTGAGAGCGATATATGAATGTAAATTTCCTAACGGAAGTCGTAACATGGCTCAGGCGCTATATGGTAAACTACAAACAGAACCCAGTCTAGCAAGGTAAACTACAAACAGTAAGTAAGTACTGTAAGTCTTTGATGGCTAACTTGTCAACGCATGTAACTTAGTGTAGTAAGAACGTTACTTGGGCCGCACAATTTCTACGACAGTAACTTAACGTTACAGCTTTGATCGGAGGTGAGTAGTTGTAATTTTGTGGTCATAGGAGGGACACGCTCGATCATCCATCAGGATGTTGCTACAGGGATTATGGGATTATTTTATACGTGAAAATTGTTCTGGACTGCACATACATCACAAATCGGGCACAAAAGTCTGAAATCTTTAGTTTCTTGGCTATTTGTGTGATTGGATAATTCCACTGCATTACTGTCATATAATCCCAGGCACAGCAGTATTAACATTATCAAGCAATTTGATTACATTTTAAGCGCTAACATTAATATCAGAAGTGTGAACCAGGTTAAGGTCTGTAGTGTGCTTTGTGAAGTTTTGAATTTAGTCTCCGTTTCTCCACGTAGGCTGCTGCATTGGTGGAGGAGGAAACTCGTAGGTACCGACCTACAAAGAACTACCTGAGTTACCTGCCTACACCTGACTTCTCTATCTTTGAGGTTTGTATGGAATATAATAGTCAGAATTTTCTACACTATTAATAATCAGGGGTTGTGTAACAGATTATATGAGAAGTCTGGTAATAAGCTGCAACTGCGGGTGTACAGGACCGAGCATGGCATCACAAGATATGTAACTAACCAATTGAACTTTTAAATTTGATGGTCAGATTGCATTCATGTCTGTATCGTGTTCAACACACTGTCATCTGGAATGTGTGTCATTGTGCCCCCTGGTGTAAGTCACAAATTGAGAAATACTTTCCAAAAAAAAGTCTAATGTCTTTGAATATGTACTGTTTTCATACTGTTGAAATATAAGGTCATAGTGATGGCACCTTTCTCATATTTAGGGTGAAATGTCTGATTAAGTATTTATACCATAGGTATTCTGTTTAAGTGCCTCTACTGAGCGAATTGGTAATATTAGTAATCTTTCTCTTCTTATTTTCCCAATTTTATCTAGACTGAGATCATGCGGAATGAGTTTGAGCGACTGGCTGCCAGACAGCCCCTAGAGCTGCTCAGCATGAAGAGGTATGCCCGTGGGTTTGAACAGGCATTCGAATCCATGCAACAGTGCCAGCTCGTGCCAGGTCACATCAGGAACAGGAGTGGCGTGTTTGTTTGTGCCTGATGCATGCTTTTGCTGTGTGATTATAGTGTCCCTTTGGGTTTTATGTTTAGTCTGTTTACACTGCAGTTTGGAATCTTCTGGGGCCTGTATCACAGAGCGGGATTACTGAGTTAGCTGGATAGCTGCACTGGTTAAAACCCGGAACGGCTTTTAAACTCCGGTCCATGTTGCAGATTTTGGAGGGTTACGGGTTTTACCCAGCGCTGCTCGGTGGAGAAAAAATCTCACAATAACCCTCCAGGGTAAAGTCGAAAGCCCCTTTCACACATGCATCTTAACCTGTAAATGTTCAGGAATTTTTTTGCGTCTGCCTCATGTGTGCATAAAGCCAGAGTCCATTTTCCATTTAAGACGTTCTGGAAATTTTCCGGATCAGGACCTAGTAAGATTTCTAGAAATCTTCCGGAACGGCTCTAGTGTGAATAAACGTAGAAACATTCTCGGGTAAAGCATGCAAAAGGATACAACATTATACGTAATACCTTTTGTTGCTGGCATAATTTCTTTTATAAATGCCTTTTAATCAGCCCTCTCATCAATCCTTGCGCACGTGAGGTTTGGAGAGATATAGCCTCTTGGAGCTGCCTTGATTTTACGAAGGAAATTTGAATATTGTTTTAGGAATGGAACAAAGTGTTGCTGAACTTGCAAGGACAACGTTACAAAATTGTCATAATTGCTTGTATGCTATGCAATAGGCTACTTCTCCCTGGTAATCATCTGTGTCAGGCTCCTAAAACACTCTTCAGCTGTGTTGTGTTGGTAGGATTTACATGTCTGCCAAAACTATTATTCAGTAAAATATCTGGCTATTTTAAAGATGAACTGAAGTAGCGTTAACATTAACTGTCCTGCATTGCTTCGGATGGCCTATACATCCTGCCTCGTACCTTGCCTAATCTATCTGGAATGGTCATGTCATATGTGAACAGGCTCGACACGGACATTTTCCGTATCGGAGACCTATGCGTGAATGAGGAAAACCTACCTAAAAACTACCTAACCCGGATAACTGAACCCGGTAATGTTACGGATTCCATGTGTGGAAGGGGCGAATCATTTATTGCCCTTTGACCCTTATATGGGGTGGCATAAACAAAGCATTGCATTTCTGGGTAATGGACTACAAAGTAATTATTCGGTTTGTATATGCATTAGGCCTTCATGTACTGGTTTAAAATGTGTGTGTATATATATATATATTATATAATTTCACAAAATTGTCTGTGTGTGTCTGTGCATGTCTTTGCTATCGTTCTATACCTGAACAGATACGAGCTTCCAGCCCCATCATCTGGCCAGAAGAATGACATCACGGCCTGGCAAGATTGCGTAAATAACTCGATGGCCCAGCTGGAGCACCAGGCAGTGCGCATTGAGAACCTGGAGCTCATGGCACACTACGGCACTAATGCCTGGAAGGTGTATAACGAGTGAGTTCTGTTATGAGCTGTAACCAGTTACTGACTGATACGGCACGGCACTAATGCCTGGAAGGTGTACGAGTGAGTTCTGTTCAGAGCTGTAACCAGTTACTGACTGATACGGCACGGCACTATTGCCTGGAAGGTGTACGAGTGAGTTCTGTTATGAGCTGTAACCAGTTACTGACTGATACGGCACGGCACTATTGCCTGGAAGGTGTACAACGAGTGAGTTCTGTTATGAGCTGTAACCAGTTACTGACTGATACGGCACGGCACTAATGCCTGGAAGGTGTACGAGTGAGTTCTGTTCAGAGCTGTAACCAGTTACTGACTGATTATTATAATTATTTTTATTTAACCTTTATTTTACCAAGAAATAATCCCATTGAGATTTACAATATCTTTTACAATGGAGTCCTGGCCAAAATGGCTTAAAACGAGTGCATACAGTGCCCAGTGTCTCGTTAATAAGCAGTTTAAAATGATCCAAAGGTTCAGTATTTTGAGCTGTATTTTCTCTTGTAGCTGCTGAGGGAGCAGCATAGCTGAAATCTTTATCACCAAAGACAGTACATACTTTTGGAACATTAAACAGAATGAAGTCATGTGATCTCAGTGCGTATGAATTTGTGTTTGCCCAGTCTAGCGAATAACTTAAATACAGTGGGAGCTGACCTAGGACAGCTTCATAAATCAAAACCAACTGGCACGGCACTAAATGCCTGGATGGTGTACGAGTGAGTGCTGTTATGAGCTGTAACCAGTTACTGACTGAGTCCTGACTAGAAACGATCTGCAAAGAGTAGCATCGCTTGGCCTCATGGGGATGTTATAACAGAAAAAATCCTGTTGGTCAAACATAGTGTTATAATGTTCACAGGTGGTGTTCCTAGTAACACACTCACTCTTCAGATGCAATGTTTTGCATGATCTTATTCAAAAATGTATATATTGATTGTGCAAAGAAGGTTAAAATGAATGTTGATGCATCTGAAACCTCTTTTGTCTGAACAGTAACCTGGCATTCATGATTGAATTGGCACAGAAGGAACTCCAGCGATTCAGGTGAGGTGGCTTGGTACTAACTGGTACTAACCTAACTGGATAATGAAAAAACAATCGTATGATTGGTGGCCGTTATTTTTCAGTTCATTGTATCATTGCTCCTCCCTCCATTCAGAAAGCAGATCCAGGATCTTAACTGGCAGCGCAAGAATGACCAGCTAGCTGGAGGAGCCAAACTGAGAGAACTGGAGTCCAAGTATGTACTCTGAGAACATTGTGGTGTTATCAGGGCTGCTATCATTGGCATGCTAATCCAATTGTTTTTAAGGTGAATTTCAACAATTATACTTGTGTAAAGGAATGTCGTTGACAAATATAATATTTAAACTCTCTTTTCTTTATGGCTACGTAGTTGGGTGTCACTGGTGAGCAAGAACTATGAGATTGAGCGTGCCATCGTCCAGCTGGAGAACGAGGTGGGGCAGCTCCGACAGCAGCAGGGAGACGAGAACAAGGAAAACATTCGGCAGGACTTCTAGAACGGAAAGTGGAACTTGGAACCTGGAACTAAGGATTCGACCATAAGACCAAGAACCAGAGGCAGAACATCAGTCTTTGCGGAGGAATGTTGGTGTGACGGCTATGAAATCCACACAGACAATAAAACTTGTCAGCGAGCAGGGGGTTTGAGTAAGCCCTGCTGACAGACTGGGGTGGGGAAGAGCACAGCCTCAACGTTAATAGCGCACATAATTTGTTTCTGTTGTCTCTGAGAGTTGAGACCCTGAGCGCTCAGGTTGGAGGTCTGGGGGGATGTGAAACGTTTGTATTTTTCTTTTTGTAAAACAACCGTTAGAGCAAATGTCTGTACAATTATGTCTGTTATCTGTCCAGTTTTCTTACCCAAATGCATTAGAAATATTTTTTAAATAATAAAATCCCTCATACAAGTGTGAGATGTGTAAAGTCGTACTCTGCAGTGAGTTGGTGTTGCTACAATGCTGGAGAGTTACAGCTTCTGTTAGATGTGCAGTCAACCGAGGAAAAAAAGGAATTGAACAAATTCCCAAGTTTGTGCTCCCCTGATGCCCTGTACAGTATGTATGCACTGTATCTGCTTCCATATATAAATTTTTTTTTTGTACCGTTTTTCATTTGTAACACTGAATTTATACAGTTCCTCTTAAAATTGGACATGTTCAGTACGTCAAATGCGCAGCCGATGGACATTAAGTTTTGTCTACTGTAAAAAATCAAGTTGACGAATGATTTCATGGTGTTACCCAATTACAAAGCAGCTATAACAGGGCTTGCTTATTTTTTTCTTTCCATTTGTTGAAGACAAAATGTAAGATGAATGTATATATTGAATGCGTATTCATTTATTTTAAACAATTTTCAAAAAGTAATGTTTTCAACATGACGTTTACTTATTTCCCTGTAATCGTGTTTTTGTTTTTATGGGTTAAAAACTATTCTCACAAAAATACATTTGAGGAATTATGTACTTATTATTCAAATATTCGACCGAATTGAGGAAATTAACCTTGTCATGTGATGCCACCAAAACGAAATAAACATTTTTTTCCCCGTCCAGACATTTGCCAGAACTTGCATCTTTATTAGTTTTTCTTATTTTGACAATTAGGCTAGTTTTGATTAAATTGGTCTCATCAAGATGATCAGTAGATCGTCGTCCTCCCAATTTAAAACATTTAATTCAAATGTATCATTACAAACTAATGACAGTCAAGTGAGGGGGGGAAAAGGGAAATGAAAGGGCATATGAAGTATTTTTTTTACACTAAGCAACAGGAACAGCAAAATGATGTGGGGAAAAAGGTTAGATCCAACATGCATTGGGTCGAGTTTTTGTAAATCAAATCGTAAAACTTAAATCTCCAAATAAAGCAATTTGCCAATGTACCCAAAACAGCTGCCAAATAGAACTATCCATACACAGACTTAAATAGGATGTTGAGTTATGTGTAGGCTGTGTTTGTTTAATTCCGAATTTAGTTTATTTGTATGTGTCCCGTCAGAAATACGGCAACATGTTTTAATGAGTGCGCAGATTATGTGTAATGCAATAACTGATAATACAAAAATGCAAACAATTTTAATGGAGACGTGTCCATGTTATTTTCGTGGAATTCCCAGGATCTGCACATTCATTTCAGATGTTGCTTCCGAAGTTAGCTGAGCGTCCATATCCTGACGTAAAATTAGCAAGCGAATTGCCTGGTTAGCTAGCTATTTACCTGAGCTATCGGTTTCGATTCTGGCGTATTTGTCTAACATAAAATTATGTTT
The DNA here is from genome assembly GCA_029718625.1 of Synaphobranchus kaupii. Lineage (NCBI taxonomy): Eukaryota > Metazoa > Chordata > Actinopteri > Anguilliformes > Synaphobranchidae > Synaphobranchus > Synaphobranchus kaupii. The sequence continues at coordinate 121,575,638 of CM056378.1, forward strand.
CAATTTTGTTTGCTGGAAAATTCGTGCATTATTGCAAAGTGTGAATTATATTTTTCCATAATGAAATAAAACTAAAGAGAGATCATCTGATCAGTTTTACAGTTACATTATCTTCAAGGACCTTGACGTGACGTAAAGACGTAGGTTAGCGTAGTTTTGTTGGTGCGTAGAGCGTCAAACGGTTCAAAGAGGAAGGAAGATGGCGGATAACAAAGGCGTAGGGGATACGGAAAGCTCTGCTAACATGGATCCAGCACCTCAGGGAGAGGACAGCGGAGACCCCCCATCGAAAGAAGCCGATGCAGTGATTGTTATAGAACCAGCTATGAAGGACGGAGAGGACGGTCAGTCGCAGGAGAATGTTTCCCAAGCGCCGACACCCACCAGCGCAGGAGGCGATGGTGGTGGTGGCAGCGCTGGAGGAAGCGGAGACGGTAGTACCACCAGCAGCCCGACCGGGAACGCCAATCCTGAAACTACGGAGCCCGCTATTTCAGGGGAGGTTATCGGGACTTCACCGGCTCCTACCACAGACATGTCGCCTCCCCCAGTAGCCCCAGCAGCCACCCCATCCGCCCCAATAAACCTACTAGATACGTGCTATGTCTGTAAACAAAGTCTTCAGAACCGCGACTGTGAACCCAAACTCCTGCCTTGCCTCCACTCGTTCTGCCTGCGGTGTATCCCGCAGCCCGAAAGGCAGATTAGTGTACAGGTGCCGGGCCCCCACGGACAGGACACCCACATAGGTGAGTGATAAAATGGACATGAAATGGAAGAAAAGTTGGTTGGATATATCTACTCGGTTGGTTTGTTTATAAACTCGCATTTTCGGGATTTAGAAAACGGCAACGTTAGGAGTCTAACTAGAACACCTTGTTAGCTAACGTTAGCTAGTTGGTAGTTTTGAGAAGCGGACATGCATTTTAGTTGGCTAACGTTAGCTAGCTAGCACGCTATGTATGCAATTAACGTTACTAGTGCAGTGGTGTGATCACTGCAGAGGATGTGCTTAGACAGGCTAACGTTACATAGTAACTTAGTGTAACGCTAGCTAACACTATTTTATTATCAGTGCTAGAAATATAGCTACCTATCGTTAGCCCCGTCGTATTAATCGACACTGTAATGTCGGTAATCAAATCGGTTTGTTGCCTAGCTAACGCTACTAGGATTTTTGCTCCAGTTTAACGTTAGCTGTCTAATTAGACTAGCTACACGCTACCACCGACTGCAACGGTAACATTAGCGGGATTAAAGCAGTTGGTGTAGCTAGCTAACGTTAGCCAGCTAATTTGAATGGAAACATTATTATTTGCTTTCTCCGTTGTTTAGCTACAGTAAGACACTAATTAATGTTAGCTAACTTGTTGGCTAGCTAGTCAAGTTAAAGTTAGCAAGTTAACATTAGCTAGTTAGCCAGCTACTCGCTATTTTAACATTGCTGAGGTATTTTAAGCCAGTTAACGTCACGTTAGCTAACTAGATTAGTTAACTAGCTAGCGATTTTATCTGGCTAAATTTACGTAGCTAGTGCTATAGCAATACATTGACTAACGTACATCCACATTAATCTCGAATGAACGATGGCTGTCGTAGATATATTGTCAGCTAGGCTAACTTAGCTAGGCTAGATCGTTTCATGTCGTTAAGATGAGTTACTTTGCTAGCTAGATACGAAGGATTGTTATGGGCTAACGTTAGCTAACGGTTAATGTTTGCTAGCTAAAACGTGTGATGCTAGCCAGCTAAGTTAAGTTAGCTCGTTTGCAATGTCAAGTATCCATCTTGCTACAGTTATACTTATAGCTAGATCGAGACGTGGGTATTTAATGTTTCCCAATAGCTAACTTTATGACTGACTATATTTTTATGAGCTATGGCTGTCTAGTGGTGAGTTAGTTTAGCTCATTATGGCGTAAAAACACTGGGCAGTTTTGTAAAGCTTTCACTAAAGCATCAAAACAGACCACGCAGCGCTCCTTCAGCGCCAGGGAAGTTGCAGACTAATTAGTCCCGTAGTCGACCAAATCACAAAAATTCGCACGGAAAACGTCTATTATTGTCTTTAATCCGGACTAATGAAGCATTGTTGATGTGGAATGTCAATGTTAACAACCAATTATTTTTTTTAGCTATGGTTGCATTGATAGATTACTTAGTCAACTAAGCTAGCTAACAAATCACACATTATATACTAAAAATACGGAAATGTTGTAGGTAACGTTAACCTCGAGCACCATAACGCATGTCATCTGGCCAAATGTGCGTTTTTTGCTTCTGGGGTGGTGAACTTGTTGCTAATATTTACATGACTTTTTGAAAGCACACGGATGTGTAGTGACAAGCATACGTTACCTAACTTATCAGTGATCGTGCGCATGTGGTGGGGCCACTGGTATTAAACGAAACTGATTAATGGGCTCCAAAATGTAAAAATATAGAATTTGCTTCAATAATGTATCAATAACAACATTGACCTACACACATCATTGCAGTGTTTGAGTGTGCATACATATGCATGAGGAATAACTGTTATTCATATTATTTCCCACAACTCACACACCATTTGGAAACCACTGCTTCAAGTTGAAGGGCCCTTTTTAGTTGAGGGTAGAGCACAGTGGTGCATGTGCATCTACATGTTATACTTAAGTTGCATCAACTGGCATAACCAACCAGGCTGTGTTATATTGTACACGGTCGTGTGGCTGGTAAAATGTTGAAAATGGCTGGTGATTTTTAGAATCCACAAACCACAGTGGGTGAAAAAATGAATTTCATGCCCTGCTTGCATGCATGAATGCATGCATGCATACATACTTACATTGATTATCCAGTCGTAATATTCTTCACAAATGCAGAACTGGCTACCGCTACAATCAATGGATATTCATATATGCTGCATTTCCTTCCAGAAATGTCAGACATAATAAATCAACAAAATCAGGGTTGTACAGTGCGAATGTACTAGTGTGAAAACAGTAAAATTAATGCTGCGGTGGCAGAAAATGTAAGTATAGCTGAAATAAACCTGTTCCCTTCTGGCAGTTTGATTTTAAAACGTATATAAACAGCAATGCATCAAGAGACGTGCATTTCAGGTGAAAATACCCTTGTTTCTATTGCTGGAGACAGACTGCCACTGCTAAAATGCTCATGTTTCGCACAACTGTGTAGCCACCGCAACAACTAACACTACGATTCCTGTTTCCTTAAATAATTTCATACTTGGGAGAGGAAACTATACAGGCCTATGAAGTTATATTATCTAAAACCTTTGTTACATTAATTTCTAGAATTATAATGGTTAGCTAATGTGGATTCAGTGTACTAGCCAGCGTTGGTTAACTAAATTGACTTTAGCTTATTTTATTAAGTTAAGGAACTTTCTCTAAAGTTACATTTCAAAAATGGTGAAAAAAAATAACATAAGGCAGGGCCAACGTGGTTGAAATGGAATGAAAATTAATATAAAAAATGAATGACTAGTTTCATTTACCTTTAACTCATAATCTTTCAATAATCTTTGGCGAACAAACCACACGTGAGCTAGCTAATGTTATTGTTCATTTCCTGCGGAGGCCATGAAGACACGCCCCTCTAGACTTAGATTTTAATTAATTTCACTATTGAATGAGGACCTAATCGGGCAAATAAAAAATAAAAAAATTAAAAAAGACTCGTGCTTGTTGTATAGCGAATGGAGATTTGCCCTATACCAAATTTGGCCCTTTGGTACTGCTCCATAAGAAGAACACAGTTGAGCTTTCCAATTAAAATTACACCCGATTAGTTCTGCATGCATTTTCTGCCACATTGTCTAAATTTATAGCAAATGATATAATGTATATCAATGTTAATGACTAAAACGAGTTTACAACTGTGCTGTGTACTGTGTACTAAACTTCTGTGCTTGCAACGCCAGTGCATCTGCCACAAAAGTAAGTGTACTGCCCTGAAAATATAAGAATATTCATGTAATTGCCAGTACTCTGGCATATAGATGTCAAATCCCAGAAATATTTATGGGTTCAAACCAGCAGCCAGGTTCCCATTGACCCCCCCCCATAAATCCTGTTTGTTTTTTGTTTTTTTTAGTGTCTTAGTCTTTAAGGTAACTAGTTTTTGATTGCATAGAAAGTAATGAAGCATGCAAGATTCTTTCAGTTTTTCATCATTTTGCCTCCATGGACAGCAATAGCACTTGTCAGAATCTTAAGTGAAAATGTAATGGAGAGCGATGTGCTTGCTGCGGTGCAGTATTTGCGTGACAGATTCCCGTATTTAGGGAGACTTGCACAAACGATATATATTTTTGCATGCTGTCCATTTATGCAGCCGTATATATTTTGTGAAGCAGTTCAGGTACATCGCCTTGCTCAAGGGCATCCACCTGGGAAATAAACCCACAGCCTTTAGGGCACAGGCCCAAGTCCTTATCCAGCACGCCACATTGCTTCCTCTAATCCCATTTGGCACGTCGAAGTAACTACATATTTTGATCGGAGTACTTAAAAAATTTAGTCTAATTCTTTGCTAGGGTACATGTTTTTGAACAAATGTTTTCAAAACTAATCTAGTCCTGTGTGCTTGGTGTTGGGGCCTTGGAGCCTTGTTAAAGACCTCATCATCAGTTCCTCAGTTAGAAGCATAACCCGGAGGTCTATTAATCTACAGCATCCGTCTGACGCTCTTGTAACTTTTCAAGGCTACCCCTGGAGAGGAAGAGAGAATGTGATTTTGAACTCATGCGTTTCTTTTCGGGTTAATGACATTGATATGGAAAAAGGATTGAATCAAAACCATTTGTTTGCAGTTTAGTTTAGGCACTTAAGTTCAGTCATTTATTTTACTTTTAAAATGAATTGGGTCAAAACGGCACACGTGCACCCCCCCCCCCCCCATGGAGAAAGTTATGTTGTTAATGATTTACAAGAGGTCAGTTAGTGTATACTGTGCTCTCGAACAGAGTTTATTATTATTATTATTATTATTAATCATAATCATAAACATAAACATAATATTAGTAGTATTGGTAGTAGTAAACATTAACCAGCCCTGCAGTATTTTCACTAGTAGCACTCTATTGTTAATTTGCACAAAGTTAGTTACAAAAAGACAATATTTTAAGACTCCAAGGCTGGATGCGTACATCATTTTTTTGAATGATGAAGAAATCTACCAACATGAGTCGGTTCTATTCCATAGAGCAGAATTGACTGTTAAAGCTGTTAAAATTAATGAATTAAAATGTTAATTGATTGCAGTTATAGCAGAATACAGAAAATGATGAGTGTGAACATCCTTAGTTATGTTTGTACATAGTAAAAACCTGTGCCCATTATTCCGGGTGAAGTATATCATTGACCCTTCAACATAGCCACTTTATGCTAATACACAGACAAATGTGCAATACTGAAATGTATGCAACTCTTATATATTCTAGGAAATAACCTTACCTGATCTCATGAAGGATAATAATCCCCAGTGTTGTGCTTCATGACTTGATATCACTGAAGTGGGAAATTCCGGGATTTTTAAAAAGGGAAACGCGCATAAATTGTACTGTACTTGTAGTGGACAAGCACGTGAGGGTTATGCTAGACTTTCATATTTAGACGCTTTTGTGGTGCATCATCAGACATTCAGTTATAAACAAAAATTGTAACCATTCTTCATCTCAGCGCCGTGTGTGAGCACTCCAATCACTCACAATGGCTAGTGATTTTTCTGTGATGATCAAGCGTAAAAACAAAGACGCACACAGTCCTGGTAGCGAGATGAGTTGTGCTTCCAGACGGTGGATATGGTACATGTTGTAGGTGCAGTATAACACTTATGTAACGGTACCTTGTCGTGTAACATGACTGGATTTTCTATTAAGACCTTTTCTTTGGCCCTTCCCTCTTTAGGGAAGTTTTACACTGCAGTCTTCTTTGTTTCATGAAATTCCCAAATAATGGAATGCAACTGATCTGAATTCAGAACTCAGTTAATGTATTAACGCTTGAGAGTGGATTTGGTCAGGACATCATCAGCTGCACTGAATGTGGTTTCAGGGTTTTGTTTTTTTCACACCTGGCAACCCAATGTATGCTTTTATTTGTTCCAGCCATAATTGCACCTCTGCATTCTGACACGCTGTTAGTTCTTAATTGGGCGCTTTTAATGCCTATTGAAAGATTTGCCTTCTAGGCCACACTATGTCAGGAATAATTCTGGGTGCCACAAAGAATAGCCGAAATGTCCCAAATCTTTGCGCTCCCTGGGCTGATTTTTCTAATTAAGGTCAGAAATTGGACATGCACCCTATCCTCTGGAAGGGTGACGCCTCTAGCCTGTGCATATCTACAGTGTGGATGGAGTACTGCCTGACATACATGAGTATGTACTGCCTGACATACCTTGTCAAAATTTCTGTTGACTTTGTTGTTTCTGACTAAAGCCAATGTTGCTGCCTGGCTTCTTTCTTTTTAGCTAGCAATATTTTCATTAGAAATTGAAAATAAATGGTTTTGAAGTGTATTTCTCATTTTAGAAATCACGAGGGTATTGTTCGGCTTACAGTTCCATTATGATGATTATAACATGTATTTAAAGAGTAATGGCTTAAACGGTTTAGACATTAAACGTAAATTGTGCCGTTGAAGAATGTTTCCCAGTCTATTCCCACCCAGAAGTTGAATGAGCCAACATTGAATTACAAACTAGCTGAATACACAAATATTATAATTTATTCTGTTTGTCTGCACAGGAATCTGTATTAAAAATGAATTCTTGTGAATGTTAAGTCTGGTCTGCTTTTTGCTTCCTTGTGTTGCGGTATCTTGCAGCAAAAGCATGACTATAAAACAATGAAGAAGTTGCATCATTCTTGTTTGTCAATTTTTCCGTAGAACGTCCCACAAGTACTTGTGTGCAGTGTTCTAATTCCTTGCTTAATTGCATTTACTGGGCTTCTCCAATGTGAATTTAAAAAAAATAAACTATTAGGATATATAATCTATGTATGCTAGTTTAGTTATATATAGTTTACTTGCTGTTCTCATCAGAAGCCTTTCTTGATCCTGTTATAACATGTTGTCAATTTTAGGGCTTTTAAAATAAGAGACGATGTATGTGAAATTAAAAGTAAAATTCTAAAGAAATTAACTAACTTAAGGAGCCAACCTGGGACATAACTGTATGTACATGCATTTTTATAGTAAGAGATGTTGTGTCAAAAGATGAAACTGCTAGTTTTTTTTATTATTATTATTATTGTCGCTTGAAGGGTGATCGTCCAAACAAATAAAAAGATGATGCAAAAAAAAAACAATTTTTGCTCTCCCATTTTTACTCACAACAGAAGTTCTTGGAAGTATATATATAATATATATATGTAAATATAATTCAAATAGGGTGGGAAAATTTGCTTAATCAAAGTGGTGAAAAACATGCATTTTGTATAGAATTAGAATTCAGAATAGAACAGTGCACGCCATTGGCTACAGTGTGCTTGGGTATAGCAGATAATGTCATTTATTATGCAACATTTTTTGCTTCTGTAATTTTTATTTCAGTTGGTGATCATGCATCGTAATTCAAACGGTGTTGTGCCGAGGAAAAATACGACCGCAATAACAGAAACACTGGTGGTTTAAATGGGCCGATATAAACCACGGCATTGTAGATTTAAGGTAACATTGCTGCTGTGCTGTTATTGGGATCATCTCTCATAGGGAGTTCCGCATGTGGGGGGGCAGAGCTGGAGAGGGTTCCTCCCCCACAGTGGAAGGCTCTGTGTTGGGGACTCGGACAAGACCACAGTGTGTGCAGGCCTCTGGGAGTGAAAATCCAGGGTGATGCTGGTAAAAATTTTGATCGTAGCTGGTAAGATTTTTACTCTAGCGGCCGCTTTTGGCTGATAAACAACCAGGTTTTGCTCTATTGTCAAAGGTACTGTGGCTGGTAAAGTGTTGAATATGGCTGGTGATTATTAGAATCAGCGGGTGAAAAAGTTAATTCCATACCCTGGGACTTGGCTATGCATGGGCCTCTCTGTAGTTTAAGATACATTGTTGGATCATGGATATTTCCTCCCTTCAACTGAGGCATTGAAATCATAGACTGTATAAAATAGATTGAAATATGTGGCTCTTTTTACAAAGTCGCCATTGGCCCCGCGCTTTGAACCCACCCACTTCCTAACATTTTATTGGCCATGCTCAAAATGGATAGGCTGTTCAATCCGGCCTATTTTTATTTTTATTTTTTTACACCCTCCTTCTGATCCGTGTCTTTCTGCTAGTTTCCGAGCGATTTGTTGTTGAAGCTCTCTGGTCGTCAGGATTGACTCTTGGTTTGAAGTGAAGTGCCTTACCATGAGTGATGCATTTGAGGTGATATGTGAACGTGTATTTTTCTGAAATAATCTGAGCCAGTTTGTTTTGCTGAGCCAGCAAACAAACAAAAGCTGGTCAGCTAATTTTCGTAAATTTAAAGGTCATTTGTACTTATGCAATCCTCTCCATTTTGTAATGTTCATTTTTTTTGTACAGTTTGGCCTGGAGTGTGTTAGGGTACATTGGAAATATTCACTTCTGTTTAAAAGGGTCATGACTTCACGTTGAGTATTGGAGGCAATTAAACGTGAAAGCTGCAAGGTGCGGTACGCAAGCCACTGTACGAGAGCGCAACCTCCAAGGGTTCAATTAAGCAAATGTTTGTAAAAGGGTCTGCTCCCTGTTTTTCAGTGTCTGTCCGGATGGCGGTTGTCCTGGTTTGTTTGCCGGCTTTTCTCCTGGGCAGTGTCTCAGGCACCTCTAATTACCACATTGTGGAACATCGTAAAACTAAGTAGACTGGGTTCGGAGTCGAGACACAATTCATAAAATTTGGAGATACTATCATGGATGACCAGAATAGATCATTTCTAGGTGTGTCTGTTTTATTTTTTGGTGAAATCAATATTTAAAATGTATTGTTTTGCATTTATGTGGAGATTGAACATGGACAGGTTGAGGCTTGGAGTTGGCAGTAATACTGTAGCACCTTTAATCCTACAAAGGCACTTCTACTACCCAAGAGCTGTGATTATTTCAGCGCTATGATTATTTTTGCATAATGGTACCGAGTTTGACTGGCTGTTTGACTGGCTGTTTTCGGATGTCCCAGATCTTTTTGATGTTTGGTGGGTCAGTACTTGTTCACATCCATATTTGCCCAACCGTTGTCTGTAATTCAACTTGGACCGAGTGTCATGCTTCCATTTTGAAAAAGGAAAATTGAATTTAAATCTAAAATCGACGTCAAACCAAGCAAATAAAATGAATGGTATTTCCTGTGATTAACACTGTGTATATGACGAATTTGATTTAGGAATGAAAGTTTATTTGTTTGTTATTAAGAGGGGTGTCTCCTACAATGTACCCCCTGATCTAAATGTCAGACTTTGTACACGTCAGACATTTGATTGCAGCAGTTCTCTGGTTAATATTCTTAGTATTTGCTTGCGTGTCACAAGTTTAACTGCGACTGGGTTGGTCAATGAACCATGGGAATTGTAGTCACATCCCAGTGTTGACTTAACCTCCTAAAACGCTGGACCGCCTTTCCGTCTTGAAAACCACACACTGCCGCAGAGTGAAACCCATAATGTACCTTGTCCCAATAACATTTTCCACATGCCGCTGCAATGCTACGGACTACTGGCTGTGGGTTTGTTCAGGAGGATCTGAGCAGATGGGTACACGAGGAGGAAATGGTCACTGATGCGGATGGATGATTGTGTTGTCACTGCTTGAACAAATATTGAAAATATTGAACACATTTTTCTTTTGCGTGGTCCCCTGACCTCCTATTTTGGCGCTGCTTCCTGTTGTTTTTAGCTTGTGCTGGTCTTTCTCGGCACACAAGTGATAAACAAACAACTTTCCTATATAAAATCGAATCAATTGGTCGAGTGAGTCAGATTTTACGCGTGCATCAGAAAGTGCTCTGTTCGACCGTACTATCCTGCGTTTTGAGCATGGATTTTAGGCCAGCGGTCTGTGCCACACACGGTTATTTAAATGCGACGCACACACTGAAGCATTCTGGCTCTTCCATCTCCCCTTGGAGAGCAGGCCTGGGGCTTGGAGCTTGGAGCTGATTGCCTGGGGGAGAATCCACCCCATTTCAGGCCAGGCATCACACTGCATCCAATCAGCTGCAGTCGCTTTTCTCCATCCCGGCGCAATCAGGGCAAACGAGGGAGATGCTTCTGTGAGCGCCGTTCCCGGCGTTCCCGGCTCCTACACCCACCTCAGCACCCTCATAAACCACCTGAAATGCCTTTGGTGTTTTATCTGTAAATAAACCGACGGCGTTTTGCAGCATGGAGGGTTTTTTCTTGCTCTGTTTGTCTGTTGAGGTTTCTGTGGTTAAGCCTTAATTGGAAGCCTCTCCGTTGTCACATTTTTTTACGGCCTTATTTATATGGACGATTTGAATGAATCTGGGTTAATGCTTTGGGCAGGTTTGTCTGGGCCATTTGAATGGAAGCAGAAAGGCTTGGCGCTTAGCGTGTGTTATGTTCTGCGGGGATTGCTCCGACTTGCCCCGGCACAATCTGACACAGCTGCAGTGGCACTGCACACTGACTAGAGCACATGGCAGTCACAACATAATCTCCCTCCAGCTGCACACACGGCCAATAACTCACAGCCTCCGACAGCTGGGGCTTAGACAAACTGGCTCTGAGCAGCACAAGCCGGCACAGACCGGCTCAAACCGGACTAGGCTGGTTTTTTGCTGCAGCCAGTTATGTGCAGGGGAAAATAAATTGATGGGCTGTCAAGTGGTTTGAGGGGTTGGGGTTGGGGGTGGGATGTGGGATGTGGGGTGTGGGTTGGGGTGTGGGTGTGGGTGTGGGTGTGGGGGTGTGGGGGGTGGGGGGTGGGGGGGGGGGGGGGGGGCAACAATTTTTTTATTTAAATTTTTTTCTGTCAATTTCCTTTTTTCTCACAATGTACAAATGAATGAAGATATTTGTTCAATTAACACTACACTTTCCAAAAATGTAGGCAACACACATGAAAAAAACGCTATCTGACCGTAAAATCAACACATTTAAAGTGCATTTGTGGTAGTTTGGGCTGTAGCCCGGTCTGGGATTAGAGTTGGGGTGTGGGGGGGGGGGGGGGGGGGGGGGGGGGTGGTGGTAAGGGTGTGCATTCATGGGTAGAAGATAATGAATAGACCTTTTAGCCTGGGGATCCTTTAATTCTGTGGAGATTAATATTACCCAATTATCCAATTGATTTGTTATAAAATACACAATTTCCTCCCTAATTAAGCAAATTTCTGTGATGTCTGCCTCGGTTCTGCTGATCCGTTTTCCTCTAGCCGGCATATTTATTCAATGTTTAATTGTGTTAGTCATGCACTCACTTCTCCCTCTCTCTCTCTCTCTCTCTTCCTCTCTCGCTCCCTCTCTCTCTCTCTCTCTCTCTCTCTCTCTCTCTCTCTCTCTCTCTCTCCCTCCCTCCCTCCCCCTTTCTAGTGAATGTCATGCGCTGTACGGTGTGTCTCCAGGATTACAAACAGAGTGACATAGTGGATAACTACTTCGTCAAAGACACCTCGGAGGCCTCTGGCGGGTCTGATGAAAACTCCTCCCAGGTAGGCGGGGCTTCGGCTCCTCGGGGGCCATGATTTCCAAGTTAAATACGAGTCTCATGTGTTTTGCATGGTTTAAAACAGATGCAACAGATTTTCGTTTTTTTTATTTTATTTTTTTTAATGGGAAATGGTTCCTGGAAAAGGGGAGCGAGGGAGGCCTGGTTTGAGTGCTGCTGTCGTCTGTGGGGGCTGTAAGAGCAGCTCGGTGCCGTGTGGATGTTAGTCCGTGTCCTGGCTTCACTCCACTGTATTTTGTTTCTCGCACCTTGTGCAGGTGTGCACCAGCTGCGAGGACAACGCCGGGGCGGTGGGCTTCTGCGTGGAGTGCGGAGAGTGGCTTTGCAAGACCTGCATCGAGGCCCACCAGAGGGTGAAGTTCACAAAGGACCATAAAATCCGCAAGAAGGAGGAGGTAACCTCAGGTAAACGGCAAGCAAACCCGAGGATTGTTATTAAGTGATTATAGGCACACACAAGACATCTGCAAGGAAACCTGGGAAGCGGTGTCATCCTGATTGGTCGGTTCAAAGCATGCATTTTCATTGGCCAATGTCAGATCGGGGTGTGGTTGTAACACCTGCAGTGGTCTTTTCTCACCTCACCTGAAACCCTCCCCATCCCAACGTTATAGCCGCCCTGTTGGGCTCCCAGCAACAGCCGCCACTGGCTCGGTTTGGATTCCACACCAGACCGTGGGGCCTGTCATTGCGTGCATCTAGGGAAGGTGCTTAGCCCGTATAAAGTTTATTTCACAGGAGACTTGGAGCTGGTGATGTCAGCCTTATACATGTTTTCTTTGCAGAAGAGCACCCTGCCATTAATGCACCCCAACCACATCTCTCTCAAAGTAATTGTTGCTTTCTTTTAAACAAATACACTGAACCATGACTGTAATAATTTAATTGTAGTGTGATTTTAAATGTATTGTGCCTCAACCAAATTTGTTTGATCCATTATCAGACACTGTCACCTCTAAATTAGCAAAGGCTCCCAGAAGTCTAGATTTGCCATAAAACATAACTAATAAAATTGCTTCTGATAGTTGGGGGAGAACAGTTGAATGTGTGAAGTGAATTTCCACTACAGCCGAATGATTTGAAAGGAATTTTAAACCACAAGCCACCAAGAGCCCTGGTTTGCTTCAATTTTCACTGTTTCTTAGCCATTATGCATGCGTATACACGCACGCACGCACACACACACACTTTGTGCTGAAAATACACCCTTGCATGCAAATTAAACAAAGGAAAGTCAAATTTTTAATTTTGAATATCATGACTATGCTGCATTTTAAAGAATTCAAATAAAATATTTAAGTTTTTATATGGCTCCTCTAAAGGTTATTTGACATGCAGATTGAAGGCATTGTAAGCACGACAAGTTGCATTACTGGTATGGCTTGGTTAAATGTGTGTTTCACATGGCCTTTCATGTGACCAGGGCAGGCTCACACTTTTTTTTGTGTCTGATGGTGTTGTCCACCACCTCCAGCAATCCCACAATTCCCTCATGGCTGCGGCGGTGGGGTGGGGGGGGGGAGCGGTGGTCTCTCTTGGCTTTACAGCTGACCGCCTGTTGCCATGGAGACTGCCCTGCGCCGTCATTCGGAGTAAAGTTAGCCGCCCCGATTGGCAAATTGCGAAGCGCTCGCCGCTCCCGTTCCGGGTTGCGTCCGCAGCTGTGGCTAGAGAGAACGCAGGGGTGGCGGTCGTGGTTTCCTGTTAAAACGGGAAGCTTCGCCCTAAACGCATCCGTCTTTCTCCTCCGTCCCCCAGAGTCTGTGGGACCGTCGGGTCAGCGGCCCGTCTTCTGCCCCGTGCACAAGCAGGAGGCGCTGAAGCTCTTCTGTGAGACATGCGATACCCTCACCTGCCGGGACTGCCAGCTGCTGGAACACAAGGAGCACAGGTGAGCCTCAGGAACCCGCCGCTGCGATCCAGTTACACCTGAGAGGAGAGATCCTCCAACAGGCCTCACGGAGCCATTTCTCTCTTCACCAGATCCGCTTAATTGGTTAAAAATGGGTAAAAAATTGTCTTTAATGTAGAAAAAAAGAAAGAAAATAGGATCCAGTGTAATGAGCCTAATAAGAAATATGGGAATAGTTTTATTCCAGTGGAATATATGAAAATAATAAAAAATCTTATTGTTTTGGAAGGATTTATTTATTTGAATGCAGCTATTTAAAAAAAAAAAAAAAAAAAACATTTATTTTTATAATCCTCAGTCACTGCAGTTGACTGATATGAAGATCGCAGACTTTAGATTGCCCCTGGTGACCGTAGCTCCTAAAGTTGTGCCCTAAAGTGTTGCGAGAGACATGTCCCGCGGTGTGTGAAAGTGGGTTTGTACCCAATCTTCCCTGCTCCCTGGGAGTAGCCCCTCCTCACCTTTATCCCTTAGATCTCTCTCCCAAGCTCCCCTGCCACCCTGGTGAGAGAACAAAGATAATCAACAGAGCTGCACATGCTCAAGCGCTCGCTTGCACTTACACACACATCTGAATTCTGACTGGACACACTCAAACTGAGATTCAGTGGTGCGTGCGTGCGACACTGTGGTTCTGCTTGTGGGGGGTGGTGTGTGCGTGTGCGTGTGCGTGTGCGCGTGCGCGTGCGCGTGCGCCTGCGCCTGCGCCTGCGCCTGCGCCTGTGGGTGTGCGTGCGTTTGCTAGCTTTGGATTTGGATTTTTGACAGTATTTGGTTTTCCAGTACAATTTGCACAAAGTGAAATATACTGTAACTGGAAATATAAGGACCAATCAAATTGCAGTCATAATCAATCAATTTCACTATTTTTATTAGAAACATGAATGCTGGCCAGTGTGAAATATTGAATAACATAAAAAAATTGGATAGTAAACATTAAAAACCCTAATGTGCAACCTGCAGATTTTAGGCTACTATACAAAATATTCAGGCAAAATGGAAAAAAATTAAAGCAATTTAAAAATCCAAGCTTCTAGGTTTGGAATTAAATAGGCTAACCAGACCTCCTCTTTTTCCCCAGAAATGTCGTCTTTTTGGGACCGAAAATAGACCGTTCATAAACAACTAAATAGCCTAGTATTGTGTTCTTAACACCCGCCCGCCCCTGCCCCCCATTTTTTAAATCAAATATATTGTCCCCCTAAATTAACACAAAAATGTACTTCCTGGTAGTTATTTGCAATGCCGTTGACAACGGTATCACCCAGCCCTACTTCCAGTTGTTCCTTCATAATTTAAAAGTGCAGCCAGGGGCTTGGAGGATTCTCCGCTGGTGTCACGTGGCTCCGACTCCATTGTGTGTTTCCAAAAAACGTCTCTACACGGCTCGTTTGCAACGTCACGTCTTTTTAAGGAAATGGCGAGAGTTTCATTCGAAACGGACAAGTAACCTTAAATTTATGTTATCATACTGTTGAAATGTGCAAGCTTTAATATTAATTGGATGAAAAACCATAAAATACCGTTGATGAAGGTATTGCAAACCGCATACAATTGTGTGAATGTTGGCATACCAAAAAATGCAGTATACTGCACAGCCCTGCTTATCTTTAAACTGATTACTCTCAACAACTTATTTCCTTCATTATTAATCAAGCGATTAATTAGACTAGCTAACAAACATCGGTTGGGTTACTAGCGTTTATAGTGCTTCATGCCCAATGCTGGTGCAGTTTGGGTTGCAGTTAAAGCAGGTTTTCCTCCGTCACCACTGTTCTTTACAATAATTGAATTGATTTCATTAAGTGGAATTCTTTGTGCTAATTTGTATTCAGTAACATGATGAGAGGAAAGGGATTGCTTATCAGTGAATTTAGATGATTTCCATCCATCTTAACCAATCTCACGCTAGCTTTCGTCACATCACGTGATAGAATGCAAATTATACGATTGAGTCTTCACCGTTCTGTGAGCATTTAAACTGCGGAATCTGTGGAGAAACAAATGTTTCACAGTTTCAAATCTGTACAAGAAAACACTGCACAAATTTGTTACGTAAAGAAATGCAATCACACAATAAAATCGGTGATAAATATACCTGGGTAATTGGTATTGATTATTAAGTGAATTAATTGTTCTGATTATTAATCAAGGAAAGTTGATAATAAGATGAGTGTATTCATCCCATGATCCGCGGGAATTAATCTAAGGAGAAATCAAACCAGTCACACCAATAACTACATTTCCCTATTTTCCATGATTAATTATTTACATAAATCCCAACAGCACATTGTTCATAGCCTTTATATCATTAAAATGGGCCGTCCATGGGTGAAGGTCTCTATTCTTTTGTTTGAGTGTGCGGCTAATAGTTTGCTTCTGTGCTTTCATTTTGTTTTCTCGCCGCAAGCACCTTATAGTGCACACAGTTTTTTCATTTCTCACACCCACACACACACACACACACACACACACACACACACACACACACACACACACACACACACACACACACACACACACACACACACACACACACACACACACACACACACACACACACACACACACACACACACACACACACTCACTCACACGCCATATATCCTCTCACACACACGCACACTCACGCCCACGCCATATATCCTCACAAACACTCTTACTTACACACTTACACGTCTGTTTGCCTCTATTAACACTCACTTGACAAAACTTAAAAACAAGCTGAAATTTTTACTTTGCCAGGTATACAACATCTGGTGTTGTAAAGATAATTTTTGGATGGCTGATTGAAATTGTGATTAGCACAGAAATGGCTCAAATGTGGCTTCCGGAAGACGGCCTTGCACGGGGCGTTAGCTGGAGCACTCATGATGGTGGTTGAAGGAATTCTGGGAATTCCAGCTTGGGAGCCGTTATAGGGATGAAATGGTGAGGAAAGAGACTGACGGACTGCGGAATTGGTCTCTTAGCTGCATGGACAGGCTGCACAGCTTAAACCCAGCCCAGCAATATTACACAGGTGGAACATTTTAGAAGAGCCGGCTTTTTCCCCCATTTTAGCTTCTAGAAATAGGCAGGTGCTATGTATTAACCTTGCATGCCATGTAAAAGGTCTGTAATGCCCAATCATATCAAGAGGAGTTCCATTTTCTCTCTTACAGCTGTATGAACAGCTCATTATTTAAGATGGTATTTAGAAGTTTTAATTTGCTGGTTGGCTAAACCATGGCAGCTATATTGTACTGATGCATCCTCTGTTTTACAAACACAGCTTATTTATTTATTTTGTTAAACTGGCTTTAAACTAAACTTTGCACACCACTGCAAAGCAAAAAGTTAGTGATATTGTTGTGAGAGTTAAGAATCTTTGTGCAAGATGCAAAAATAGGACTTGCTATAGGTAGGAAAATATTTAAAGTATAGCTGTTATATAGGCCGAATGTGTCCCGTTTGGATTGTGGACAAATGGTAATAATATGTGGGCAATAGTGTTCGCACGCACGCACGACAATCGAAGACTTAACTTTTATTTAGCATTTATGTGGAAGAATATGGTTTATTGTACTTCCCACAGATGGCTGGCTTTGGAGGGTCTCAACATTCCTCCCAAATGGGAAGCACCTGTCTAGGGAGCTGGAACATTCCCACTGTTACGGGTTCTATGGTATTTGAGCAGTTAAATGGTATATTACATTTGTGGATAACCATTATAAAATGTATTTATTTTATGGCTGTTTTTTGTAAATGTTAAAACGGTTTCCGTTATAAAAAAGTAGGATGATCTCTAATGATTCTATAGTTTTGATTGTAATTGTATATTAATCGTTCTACAATCAAATGTGTTTGGCTGTACACTAACTTAGTCAAGATTAATGACAGGCTTCGTTAATGAAGTAGCTATTGACTTGAGCAACATCTACATGCATGCGGTGTGTGCACGTACGTATGTACATGCATGCGAACATGGATACAAGACCTTGTGCAATCAAAATTATAATTTTTAATAGTTATACATAATGGTGATGTGCATCAGTGGGGCATCAGTTTAGTGGACAGCCAATGAGGAGTGAGCTTTAAGTGAAAATGCATTATTGTATAGACATGCTGTGTCAGACTGCCTGGATTCCTGTGTGGAAAGGGCATTCTTTAAATCAAAAGGAAATATTTGTTTTTTAAGGGATAATCAGAAAGATGAAGCGTAATAGAATAATTAATTTTAATGTTTTTTTTTTTTTTTTTGTTAAAGGGCCTTTCTCTATTCTGATTTTAAGCCATTTCAAAAAAAATTGGTCTCGTTCCAAGAATTATCTCACCATTAATGATCTGGTAACCAGCTTTACCATATTTCTAATCTGTAATGTGTGTACAGGACAGGTTATGCGGAATGGAAAGGTTCATTTACCAGGAACTGGAAAAAACGGAATTCTCAGAATCAGTATGTATTCACAGGCTGATTGTTTCAAACAGAATTTTTTCATCTGATTGGGAATTAATTCAGATGAAGCATCTTTTGTCTTTTCTTTATAATAAGATGCTTATTCTGAATGTGTTCATTACTGTGGATTCCAATCCATATATCCCTTCTGTAGCTGCTAAAAGCAGTTTTTATTCTCTATTTGTAAAGCACAGCAATTTCTCTGCTTGCTCCTTCTGTAACTCGCTCCAAAAGATTGTTGACAGCATAAATTCACCAGAATTCCTCTTGGTGCTTACTGTTGTGAGTTATCATCCCAAACCCCTTCTGCTCTATGCAAACACAACCGAAGGAGACACAAATGTAATTTTTGAATATCAATTATGCAGAGGTGCAGTTAAATCAAGGTCACGCTATAAGTCAAGTGGAGTACCTTCCCAAGCTGGAGATGTTTTTCACATGGTTTCAGAGTCCTGAGGCCTAGAGATTTGGTTTGCAGATGTGCCCCAACTGAAGCCTAGCGCGATTAATTGCTCTACCCATGCTTTGGATGAGATGACGCGCGTTTTCCATAGCAAACATTTTTGCCATCGTTTTATTGCTATCCATTCTTATAGACTGGACTTATGGTTTTGACACATAAACAACTCCTATGTTACAAATCTTTCAAAGGTTCTCGATGTCATCCCTTTTTTTTTGCTGGGCTAATGGTTTGTTTGTAGGTTGCTGCTGTAGTAAGGTTTGGTCACTTTTATTCGGAATTTATTAAGTTCAAAACTCAGTTAGAATTCTATACGTCAGTAGAGCCCAACTTAGTGAAATAACATAGACATGACAATGGGTTGGAAAAATGACATGTTTTATTGGCTACAACTCTGAATATGTGAATAATAGAAACAATAATTGGTATAACATGAGGAATATATTCTATGACTTAATCTTAATCAGAGGAAATGATAATTATGTGGTGGCTAAATATAGAAGCTAAGTGCTACCATTAACAAAGGTTAGTTTGTTATGGGTTAATAACACGCTAAACTGTATTTTGTGGTTAGCTCGTTTTATCAGTCTCATACATATAAAGTTTTAACAGTGTAAAACTATAAGGTCAGGGAAATTGGCTATTCCCGACCAAAACATGCATAAAACAAAATACAAACAACAGTAGGAACGAGCAGTAAAATGCCCTCAACTGGGTATTACAGGTTTTATGCTAGCCTATCAATGTTGATCGATGTCAGTGCTAAATAAAATGCATTTCAATACTTAACGGTAACAAAGGGAGGCCAGTCCCGATTCCGTAAGTGATGTCAGCTCGTCAGCTGGTCCAAGGTCCCGGCAGGTGCGTGGACTCCTGGAGACTTCTTCACCGAAGTTGGGTCGCAACAGGTTTCCAGTCAGGTCGACGTGGACGTGCACAGATCTCCACTTGGGTCCGGCCGCAAGGACGATAGTAGAGGAACAGTTTGAAGAAACGTGTCCTCAAAGCAGCTATTGAAAATAAACCAGCTTGGTTTATTTCGTGGACAGTGGCAGGCCAACTCTGTTTTCGGTGATCAGGCGAGATGCGGGTTGGTAAGCGCAGAAGTCCGTCAGGGTTTCAGTGGTGCGTCTGGTAGGCGTAAGACGGCGTCTTTACCATCAGAGCAACGTTGGTAAAGTTTCATGGGTTTTTATGGTCAAAATTCCTTTGATCCCAATTGGTAGATGGCTTTAGGGCACCTATGCATTTCATCGGCTCATTTCCTTAGAACCATAAAACACAGATGGATAAGCCGTTACCAATAACCTCAGGGTGTGCGTGTTACATTGGGGTCCCCCATCTCCTTCTCAAAAGAGGGGCGAGTTCCTGCCCAACCCGGTGCCTGATCGATCAAGCAGTCTGTGTTCATCTTAGAGTCACATGAAGAAGGGGACAGACACTCCATTGTGCCTCAGTTGATCAGGAGTGTTAATTGTGAATGACTCCGCAGGGGGGCCCAGTCTCATTATCTGAAAGTCACAGTCCCAAAATGTCCCTGTGTAACCATTAACTACACTGCTGTTCTTTCAGTTCAGTACCTTTATGGTTGCAAGAAGTAAAAACATAAAGATCTATACAATACGAAAACCATAACTGATATTTCCAGTACACATGCTACATACAACAATTCCAAGCTAAAAGCAATTAGTGGGCCTAAGTATTGGAGTACATTAAGCCTATGGCTATAGGTATAAAGGAGTTTTTCCATCCATTGCAAAATATAATAGAATCTGCAGCCTGATGGAGGAAGCTAAAACTCAGTTCTAGTAGTGTAAGTTCCACTTCTAGCAGTTTGAAGTTTGTCGTGTTAGATGTAGTAGTTCTAGTAGCTAAGTTGAAGTATGTGGTCTGGAAAGGCCTTCTGAGTGGCCTCTGCTGTTGTGATTAACTGTGAGGGGTCGCCCTAGGGGAGAGGTGGTCCGATAGCATCTGTAAATTGGTGGAGTAAACGCCGTGCTGTCGATCAGATTTAACCATGTGTCTCTCCTGGCAGGTACCAGTTCCTGGAAGAAGCCTTCCAGAACCAGAAGGGTATCATTGAGACCTTCATGGCCAAACTGCAGGAGAAGAAGAGCTATGTTCACTTCTCGGCGTCTCAGGTGCAAAGCAGGTAAAACGCTGCTCTCTCTCATATTTAATGCTTCTTATGGGTTATGATATTTGGCTGGGGGGCAGCTCTCTCATATTTAATGCTTTTTATGGGTTATGATATTTGGCTGGGGGGCAGCTCTCATATTTAATGCTTCTTATGGGTTATGATATTTGGCTGGGGGGCAGCTCTCTCATATTTAATGCTTCTTATGGGTTATGATATTTGGCTGGGGGGCAGCTCTCATATTTAATGCTTATGGGTTATGATATTTGGCTGGGGGGCAGCTCTCTCATATTTAATGCTTTTTATGGGTTATGATATTTGGCTGGGGGGCAGCTCTCATATTTAATGCTTCTTATGGGTTATGATATTTGGCTGGGGGGCAGCTCTCATATTTAATGCTTCTTATGGGTTATGATATTTGGCTGGGGGGCAGCTCTCATATTTAATGCTTATGGGTTATGATATTTGGCTGGGGGGCAGCTCTCATATTTAATGCTTTTTATGGGTTATGATATTTGGCTGGGGGTGGGAGTGACGGGCAGGGCTGATCACTTCCAAGGACGTCAAAAAAGACGCGATTTACACGCTTGCGTGCAATTCAATAATGTTGTCCATGTTGAATTGGAGCGCACGTGTGTGTTTCCCCCCCCACACTTTGACACCTGCTTCAGTCTGGGGTGTCAATTCCAGATGCACTGAGAAAGATATGCATGTGTGAGCTGATGTGCCAACAACCCACCCTAAAAAGGTTCTCCAAAACTAGTGTGGTGAAAGAACCTGGATCTGGATAAATGGATTGATATTTAGTTACCAAAAACAATATTGGGTTGTGTGCTTATTTGGTAGTTGGAGTTATCGCCTTATTGTTTGTTTACACTCTTTTGAAGTGTTGTTTGCGGACAGTCTTCTAACTTTGCCCAAATTCCAAAGAGGGAGAATGCTTCTTTGTGGAATTGTTGAATTGGTGTTGTGCCCATGGTTGATATTTTATTTATTTTTTTCTTTGGTTGACTGTTTTAAAAAATTTTTTTTTAAATAATAAAAAAATTTAAAAAATGTTTCTCTATTTACATTTACATTTTAGGAATTGGGCGTATCCAGTGTGACTTGCAATGAGTGCAAAGACAGAAAAGTCCTCGATTCATAAATCACCAACATCCCAAGTAGTGATTAATTAGAATGGTCGGGCCCTTAATGCCCTGGCGATAGGTAATCCTTTATCACTAGAATTAATGTGGAAGGGACATTTTTTCCGCAGTAGGGGAATATAGATGCGGGGGAAGATGCAGAAGGTGGTCGGTGGTGTAGGGGGGGATTATCGGAACTGAACAAAAACTTTTTCATTAGACATGAGGTGGGCTTTACCTCAGAGCGAGTGGTCTACTAACAGGTGGCCAGAAAACAGCCCGCCCACCTTATCTTTCGTAGTTCTTTGCTTGTTTTTTAGTACATTTGAAAGAATGTCCTGCTTTTTTTATAGTGCTGCGTGAAATAAGTGTTTGGATAATCGGCCTTTAAGATCTGGCTTCAATACCACATATTTTTTCTACGTGGCGAGGGAGGAAATGCGTGTATGACACAGCTGGTGTTGGATCCAGGTCCTGAGGTCGTGTGGGAGACGAGCATGCGATGCTTTAGTCACTTGGGGTTAGCGTAAACTCCAAATCGCAATCTGCCGAGGGGGTGGTGCGAGGTTCGGAGGCGAGAGCAGGCTTCAATATATGCCTCGGCTTGTCTGAACGGTATATGAGATCTCTCCACTGTTGCCAGAGCTTCGCCATTCTCTATTAAAGGAATAATAGTCGTTCGCCGTGTATGTATGGTCTCTTATTATGGTTGAGGTGGAGAACTGCTGACCCTGGAGAAAGCGTTAAAAGGAAGATAACCAGTTCAGTGTCAAAGGTCACAGACTGTGTGAACACGTATACTTGTTGCATAGATGTGACCGATGGACATAAAGATGAGATGCAGTTATGTGGTGTTGAGGAGAGTGTAATGACAGATTTGTTTTTGAATCACTTGCATTATTTACAAGCACTTTCGCTGAGTTTTGAGTTTAAATGTAGCTAGATTTCATGTTGGTGATTGAAGTAACTATCTAGTTGGGCTGTTACTTCAGGGTGTAACGGTACACAAAAGTCACAGTTCGGTACGTACCTCGGTTTTGAAGTCACGCTTCGTGAACAGAGTGCATAATTGCTGCGTCGTGGATTGTCCAGGCTACACTCGGACTCAGATAAGCGGATCTTTTTTCATTGCTTTCAGCTGTTAGTTAATTGAAAAGATTGGAGTCACTCAGTAGCTTAGTTTATTTTGAATTGTTTGCATTCAGTCGGTAGCTTGCTCGCTGTAATTGGGGCAGCTACCTGTCTTGTGTGTTGCTAATTAGAACTAGTTGGAACCAGTTTCACCTCTGTATATTAAGCGTGTTTGCAGCTCATCACCTCAGAGTGATTCTAATTCAACTAGTTCTAATTAGCAACACAAAAGACAGGTAGCTGGCCTAATTACAGCGAGCAAGCTACCGACTGACTACAAACAATTCAAAATAAACTAAGCTACCGAGTAACTAAAGTCTGTTCAATTAACTAACAACAGCTGAAAGCAATGAAAAAAGATACGCTTATCTGAGTCCGAGTGTAGCCTAGACGATCCACGACGCAGAAATTATGCACTCTGTTCCTGAAGCGTGACTTCAAAACCGAGGTACGTACCGAACCGTGACTTTTGTGTACCATTACACCCCTAGTAAAAATTCAGAGATTTTGCCTTGAGGCAGATGGCCTAGCCCGCCAGGTGAGAAGCTGCCATCCAGCAGGATAGTGTCATGTCATCTGAAACAGCCTTTTGTTTCAGATACCCTCTGAAATGTTAGCTAAGCCAAAAAAAAATATTCTCCTTAAAATGTTGATTGTAATAAACTTGTTTGCCCAGTTCTCATGTTATTTACATCACATTTCAGCAAAAAAAATGTATGCAATTTTTTTAGTGTGTTACGGCTGCAACAAAGCCATCGTAAACCTAGAGAAGCCGACACCAAATTTGTACGAGAAGTTCATTATTTTATTCACACACAAAAAAAAAAACAGTGAAGAGCATAGATGACATTGCCCATTACGGGGTCAGCCTACCAGACCTGTGTGCACCTCACGGAGGCCCAAACAAAAATGAGAGAGTCCTCCTTCAGGACAGGCCCTTTTATCAGAAGGCATCACCCCTGGAACACCTTACATGGCTCTCCCGCAGGTGAGCGCAGTTCCCAGGAAAACATAGACCAGCCCCTACGGCCACAGGAATACCAGAGCCCCCCTAATTGGGACAGAGGGTCGTAACAGTGTGTGAATATATGAAAATGTGTATTTTTTTTTTTTCTGCCCTTCTCCTTCAGGATTAAAGAAGTGAATGAGACTCATAAGAAAGTGGAGCATGAGATTAAGATCGCGGTATTCACGAGAAGGGCAAGTCCCTGCTGCAGCAGCTGGAGGTGAGGGGGCGGACTTGGGGGGGTAGAGCGCCAATCGCATCGTCTTATCGCCGCCCACGGTCAGCCACGGCCAATCAGTATGAGTCAGGCTCAGTGAATCACCAAATGAGTCATGTGCTGTCAGTGAGTGAATCACACCGGGCGAATTTACAGATAGGTGTGGTGAGTGAGTCGTTGGAGACAAGTCACAGCCCGTGGTGTCGGATTTTGGCGACGTTGTCGGTGTTTCTCTGGCGTTGTGGTCGTCGTGATCGCGCAAATATAGGTCTGCTTTCAGGCATGTTTGTGTCGAGGTCACTCCAATTAGAGCAGTGGTCCCCAGCCCTGTTGCTGGAGATCTACCGTCCTGTAGGTTTTCACTACAACCCTAACATAGCGCACCTCTTACAACAGCTAGAGATCTACCGTCCTGTAGGGTTTCACTCCAACCCTAACAAAGCACACCTCATTCAACAGCTAGAGATCTACCGTCCTGTAGGGTTTCACTCCAACCCTAACAAAGCACACCTCATTCAACAGCTAGAGATCTACCATCCTGTAGGGTTTCACTCCAACCCTAACAAAGCACACCTCATTCAACAGCTAGAGATCTACCGTCCTGTAGGGTTTCACTCCAACCCTAACAAAGCACACCTCATTCAACAGCTAGAGATCTACCGTCCTGTAGGGTTTCACTCCAACCCTAACAAAGCACACCTCATTCAAGAGCTAGAGATCTACCGTCCTGTAGGGTTTCACTCCAACCCTAACAAAGCGCACCTCATTCAACAGCTAGAGATCTACCGTCCTGTAGGGTTTCACTCCAACCCTAACAAAGCACACCTCATTCAAGAGCTAGAGATCTACCGTCCTGGAGGGTTTCACTCCAACCCTAACATAGCGCACCTCATTCAACAGCTAGAGATCTACCGTCCTGTAGGGTTTCACTCCAACCCTAACAAAGCGCACCCTCATTCAACAGCTAGAGATCTACCATCCTGTAGGGTTTCACTCC
Organism: Synaphobranchus kaupii; assembly: GCA_029718625.1. Classification (NCBI taxonomy): domain Eukaryota; kingdom Metazoa; phylum Chordata; class Actinopteri; order Anguilliformes; family Synaphobranchidae; genus Synaphobranchus; species Synaphobranchus kaupii. The sequence continues at coordinate 121,600,726 of CM056378.1, forward strand.
AATCCTAACAAAGCACACCCTCATTCAACAGCTAGAGATCTACCGTCCTGTAGGGTTTCACTCCAACCCTAACAAAGCGCACCTCATTCAACATCGAGAGAGCTCATTGAGCTGCTAATTAGTAGAATCAGGTGTGCCAAATTAGGTTTGAAATGAAAACCTACAGGACCGTAGTTCTCTTGCAACAGGGTTGGGGATCACTGCCTTAGGGTCACTGTCGCAGTTGCCATTGACAACTGGATTTCTATTGGCTGTCAGTGCTTGGGATCAGTATATTTTTTATTAAATAGCGGTGTATGGGTATGAATAACCTTTACTTGTGAGCAAATGGCTGTCTCGGATGAACTACATTGGTTTAGTTTTGCATGGCTATATTTGTTGGCTGACAACAAGTAAGTGTCCATGTCAGTCTAAGTCTGCCATTCATTCAAATGTAATCTTTTCTTGGAGGCGTCTGGTATTGTCCTGGTGTTCATCGCAATATAATTACACCGGTGTTTAAAAAGATTGTTCCGACCTGCCGCATGTGTGCTCCACAAATACTATAGGGTGTGATTTACCAAGACCTTTTGCATGTGCAAAACCTTTTGATTGGTGCAAAACAAATACCATGACCAATCATATTAGTTTTGTGTGTGCTAAAATGTTTATAGTAAATAGTAAATCAGGACCTAGCAGAATGACCGTTTTCGTGTTGTCGCCTTTGAACGTAAAGACGTGGCGTGATTAACGCTGGTGTCCTACCCTCCTCTTCCTCCAGAGTGTGACGAAGGAGCGGAGCATGAAGCTGTTGAGCCAGCAGAGAGACATTAACATCCTGGCCCAGCAGATCCTGCACGTGCTGTCCTTTACCCACTGGGCCATCAGCAACGGCAGCAGCACTGCCTTACTCTACAGCAAGAGACTGGTACACACCTCGCTCCCTGCACACACACACACACACACCCTGCGCACACACCCTATACACACACACACACACACACACACACACACACACACACACGTGCTGTCCTTTACCCACTGTGCCATCAGCAACGGCAGCAGCACTGCCTTACTCTACAGCAAGAGACTGGTACACACCTCGCTCCCTGCACACACACACACACACCCTGCGCACACACCCTATACACACACACACACACACACACACACGTGCTGTCCTTTACCCACTGGGCCATCAGCAACGGCAGCAGCACTGCCTTACTCTACAGCAAGAGACTGGTACACACCTCGCTCCCTGCACACACACACACACACACCCTGCGCACACACCCTATACACACACACACACACACACACACACACACACACACACACACACACACACACACACGTGCTGTCCTTTACCCACTGGGCCATCAGCAACGGCAGCAGCTCTGCCTTACTCTACAGCAAGAGACTGGTACACACCTCGCTCCCTGCACACACACACACACACCCTGCGCACACACCCTATACACACACACACACACACACACACACACACACACACACACGTGCTGTCCTTTACCCACTGGGCCATCAGCAACGGCAGCAGCACTGCCTTACTCTACAGCAAGAGACTGGTACACACCTCGCTCCCTGCACACACACACACACACACACACACACCCTGCGCACACACGCACACACACACACCCTGCACCCCCTGCACACACACACACACACACACACACACACCCTCACACTCTATACACACACACACACACGCCCTTACACTCTATATATACACACACACACACACACACACACACACACACACACGCCCTCACACTCTACACACTCCCAGACCTGCTCACATGCGCACTTCTCTCTCACACACAGACTGCACTCGATCTCGGAGGCTGGAACTGGTCCATTTGGTTTTAAAATGATTCATGCGCCTGTACTTTGTGTTGAAGTGCACTAGTGGCATTTACACAGTGCAGTGATTTTGAAAGCTGGGGAATTAATGGGCCAGTTCAGCCACAGTTATTAAATATCAGGGGTGCTTGAAAGCCCTGAAAGTGCTTGATTTAAAAATGGAAATTTCAAGGCGGGGGAAGTGCCTGGATTTTGGGCTTTAGAGTGCTTTAAGGTGCTTGATTTTCCTTTAGCTCTGTAAAACACTCTCCTTATCTATACATGTCTTTTACAGAACTATTGTGAATTGTAGGGCATCTGCATTTTTCAAAACATGCTATTTTCCTTGAAATTTACTTAGTCATATTTAGACGGTTGAATTTGCAATTTAAAAATAATGTCCTTGAAGTTTTTGAAGATTGTCCTTGAAGGCCCTTGACTAACTGCATTAAAAATGCTGTGGGGAACTAATGGGGGAAGAAAAGAAAAAAAAACCCTGTTTGCATTCATATGAGACGCTGTTCCGGAATGAGCTGTGATCGGGGGAGTGACAGCGATGCTCGTCTCTCTCTCTCTCTCTCTGCAGATAACCTATCAGCTGCGGTACATCCTGAAGGCCCGCCTCGACCCTGTCCCCCAGGCCAATGGGGCGGTGCGGTTCTTCTGTGACCCCACCTTCTGGGCCAAGAACGTAGTGAACCTGGGTGAGTGGAACTGGCTGGCCTATACTGCCGTCTGCCTGATAACTCTTGGGTCTCACCGTTTGGTGGTAGTACAGCTCACTGATCATGAAAATACACCTTCATTTTTGGGAAGTAGTCAATTTTGTCACTAGTATTCTATATGCCATTCACACACACACACACACCTGTATTCAGTCACCATTTGTCCTTAACTACAAGCAAACGTCCCAAATTTCTGATGATTTATCATCACAAACTCTGTTAGGTGAGTTAAAGCACTTGCCAAACTCACATAAGTGTGAGTGAAGGAAAATGAAAAAAAAAATCCAGCTTTTAATGCGACGTAAGTTAGTTACCGGCAAACGCTGATCGCATCCCGGCCGCAGTCTCTCACTTGTCGTTCGTCCCCATGGCAACGCAGGTAACCTGGTGATCGAGAAGATGCCCCCCGTCGGTGCACCCGCCGAACGTGATGGTGGGGCCCATATCGCCGGGCCACAGCCACGCCGGCAAGCACCCGGGTCAGATCAACCTGGCCCAGCTGCGGCTCCAGCACATGCAGCAGGCGGCGTTCGCTCAGAAGCAGCAGGCGCAGCAGCAGCAGCAGCAGGCGCAACAGCAGGCGCAGCAGCAGGCGCAGATCCAGCAGCAGATGCGCATCGCCTCTCAGATGGCCTCCCAGCACCCCAGGCAGGGGGGGCCGCAGATGGTCCAACAACAGGTACCCAAATCGACCCCCCCCATAACTTATTGTACGTCGCTTTGGATAAAAGCGTCTGCCAAATGATTGTAATGTAATGTAATAATGCTACCGCTAACGTAGCCTTCATTCCACCTTCTCAGTCCGCCATTTTGTATTATGAGCCTGACGGTGGGCCTTACTACTGCAACGCATCCTTCCTTACTACTGCAACGCATCCTTAGTTTACTGTACTTATTCTGCTCTGCATTCTCTTCTGTTGTGCCTTTCAAATTACTGTTTTGTCAAAAAAGCATATTTATTATTATATATTATCTTTTTGAGGAAGTATTTCTTCAAATGAATTAATGGATTACAGCATATCTGCATTTTCCAAAGCATGCAATCTCCTACAAATTAACTTGTAGTTGCATTGTGAAGGTTGAATCTGAAACTTAAAAATGAAGATTTTTTATTTTTTTATTTTTTTTATTCATGTAGGCCCTCGACTAACTGCTAATTGCTAATACCCCTCCCGTAAAAGCTGTAGGAATGAAAAAAGAAAACTCTTTGCATTCATTACGGCCTTAAATGACACAAATGTCCTTGAATAAGCTGAGAGCAGGTTAGTTTGGTCACAAAATCATATTTAAGCATCTCTCCCTCTCTCTATATATCTCCCTCTCTGTCTCTCTCCTCCTCCATCTCCCCCTCCATCTCTCTCTCTCTCTCTCTCTCTCTCTCTCTCCCTCTCTCTCTCTCTCCTCCTCCATCTCCCCTCCATCTCTCTCTCTCTCTCTCTCTCTCTCTCCCTCTCTGTCTCTCTCCTCCTCCATCTCCCTCTCCCCCTCCATCTCTCTCTCTCCCTCTCTGTCTCTCTCCTCCTCCATCTCCCTCTCCCCCTCCATCTCTCTCTCTCTCTCTCTCTCTTCCTCCCTCTAGCCTCCGAGGCTCATCAGCATGCAGGCTCTGCAGAGGGGCGGAGTTAACGGGTCCCCACACATGTTCCCCTCACACCACCTGCGCATGGCCCCGGGACAGGGCCGCATGCAGACTGCGCAGCCCCGACACAACGGCCAGCAGTACCCCATGATGCAGCCGCAGCTACAGAGACAGGTAGGCCCCACGGTGCAGCCGCAGCTACAGAGACAGGTAGACCCCATGATGCAGCCGTAGCTACAGAGACAGGTAGGCCCCACGGTGCAGCCGCAACTACAGAGACAGGTAGGCCCCCATGGTGCAGCCGCAGCTACAGAGACAGGTAGGCCCCACGATGCAGTCGCAGCTACAGAGACAGGTAGGCCCCACGATGCAGTCGCAGCTACAGAGACAGGTAGGCCCCACGATGCAGTCGCAGCTACAGAGACAGGTAGGCCCCACGGTGCAGCCGCAGCTACAGAGACAGGTAGGCCCCACGATGCAGTCGCAGCTACAGAGACAGGTAGGCCCCACGATGCAGCCGCAGCTACAGAGACAGGTAGGCCCCACGATGCAGCCGCAGCTACAGAGACAGGTAGGCCCCACGGTGCAGCCGCAACTACAGAGACAGGTAGGCCCCACGATGCAGTCGCAGCTACAGAGACAGGTAGGCCCCACGATGCAGTCGCAGCTACAGAGACAGGTAGGCCCCACAATGCTGTCACAGCTACAGAGACAGGTAGGCCCCACGGTGCAGCCGCAGCTACAGAGACAGGTAGGCCCCACGGTGCAACCGCAGCTACAGAGATGGGTAGGCCTCATGGTGCAGTCACAGCTACAGAGATGGGTAGGCCTCCATGGTGCAACCGCAGCTACAGAGACAGGTAGGCCCCACGGTGCAACCGCAGCTACAGAGATGGGTAGGCCCCATGGTGCAGCCACAGCTACCGAGACAGGTAGGCCCCATGGTGCAACTACAGAGACAGGTAGGCCCCATGGTGCAGCTACAGAGACCGGTAGGCCTGCAGGACTCCATGATAAATCTATACCTACAGAGACAGGTAGACCTTCAGGACTCCATGATGAATATATACCTACAGAGACAGGGAGGCCAGCACTACCTGGTGATAGAACTACAAAATTGACACACAACAGTACCTAATGATAAAACTGTGCCTGCACAGAAAGGTGCCAAAATGTACCTTCGGAGATCGGCCAATAGCACCCTGTGATCCTTACAATTATAGAGACAGGTAGACTAGCAATCTCCCATTGAGATTCATGTCAATGAGGGCTTTGCCTCTTCATTGCCTCTTCATTGCCTCTTTCTCTGCTATGCCGTTGTGCCTTTTCCTTGCTTTCAATAGGATCTTTTGCTTGAAGCGTATAGAGGTTTGTTGATGTTATCTGAAGAATAGTTTTTTTAACATCCAGGCAATGTTACTTTAAGGAAAATGACAGGATTACATTTATGCAGGTCTAAAATAATTAGACTGAAATGCATGTAAAACCTCAATTTTGCACAATATAGCTAATGGGGTAGAATGAATGTAGGAGCACCCTGTGATTTGTGAATGTTTACTAAACAATAAACAAAAAATTTAATGCAGGAATCATTTCCAATCAGTTCCAAATTAATTCAACCTTTTAATTCACGTACTATTATAGGCGATTAAACGTTTTTGAACATCCAATATGAATTTGGTTGAATTTTAATTTTAACACGAGCATGGTAACGTCATGGAGAAAGTGAGAACTAGAGTCTCCCATTTAGGAGGAAGAAAATCCTAATTAGAAGATATAATCTCCTTTGAAGCAAGTACATATCTTTAAATGAGTTTAATTGATCGTTTGATGAGAAATTTAGATTAAGCAAAGGCACAATTACACAGGAGTGACTAACTAATGAAATTTGCAGAATTGGTGGGTAGATCATTAAGATTCAAATTATTTTTCATAATACCCTGGAACAAACATCTTTGTGCTATATATGAATTGGGTACTGAACAGAATCCAAGCATTTATAAATGCTTTGGTCCATGAGACAACATTTTTTATATATGTATATATGATTGTTGTCCACTAATATAAAACAATATTGTGATCTGTTACATGGTTTCATCTTAAAATATATGTCCTATTGATTATAAATCATCATTTTATGTGACTATAGATGCCCTGCATATCTATCAATCTTGTACTGGCGAGCTACTTTAATGAATAAATAAACATTAAGTAATGTTACTTTTTTTAAATGTTCTCCTGTGGACAGGGAGAGCGCACGCTTGCACACGTCCTCTAAAGTGCATTCAGTCAGCGAGACGTTTTATTCTCACTCAGCGGTGGCTCTGTCGGTGCATCTCAGGCCTTTAGTACTTAACACCCCAAGTGCAACACAGGGTGGACTTTAACCGAGGAGACGTCATTTTCTTTGTCCTTTGTGTAGTTTTGTGTACAATGCAAAACTGGCGTTAAACTGCACATATCTGCTGAATGATTATTGTATTTTACATTTTATCACCAGTTCTTGTAATTTAACGGTTCTGTCAAACAGCCAACCTATTCTTCTCTATTTTTTTTTATCCTCGGTGATGATAAGGGCGTTATTAATCAAATGCACAGGGAAAGAGTCGTCTATCTCCATTAAAAAATTTTAAAAGCTATGTTCCAAAATGGAATTGAGAATTACTGAATATTCCATCCCATTAGGACTTTGCTTGGATCTTATTTTTAATAAGTATGTTAAATATTTTTCACATTACACCACACATCCGCACATCTAAAGCTAGGACCACCCAGTGCGTCTGTACCATGCTGTGCATTAGATTCTATTTCCTCCTGTCTGTCGTCTTAGGCATATGATTCTTTGAGCTTCGACTGTATGTTTTACTAGTGTTTTTAATGTTTGCTTTTATGTTATCTTGGCCAGGGCTCCCTCAAAAAAGAGATCCTGGAATCTCAATGGGACTCAACTGGTTAAATAATTTTTTTTAAATTGCGTTAAAAAAAATGGTAGATTTTTAAAAATGAGATCAGGTTATTGAGCCCAATGATTCTCTGTTGTGCCATTTCTTGAAAGTGCACTTTAGAATCTACGCAAACTGCACCACTGGCTCCCCCTGCTGGTCAGTCCTTCAGAAGAGCTTCCCTAAAGAGTGCTGTTGCATTAGCAATAACCTGAAGTTTACATTCCAGAATATTCTATACTTGTTCTATTCTATCTGCATTTCTGTTTTAAATGGATGCCCCCGGGCCCCTCCCTCCCTCCCTGTCTGCAGCATTCGAACCCTGGTCACGCTGGGCCCTTCCCGGTGGCGTCCCTGCACAACGTGAGCGCCACTAACCCCACCAGCCCCACCAGCGCCAGCATGGCGAGCGCCCACGCGCACCGCGGCCCTGCCAGCCCCATCGTCAGCGCCATCGAACTCATCCCCTCAGTTACCAACCCCGAGAACCTGCCCTGCCTGCCGGATATTCCCCCCATACAGGTAACCTGCCCTGCCTGCCGGATATTCCCCCCATACAGGTAACGCCTCCCTAATACCCCCCATACAGGTATAATAATACCCCACCCACACAGGTAACGTCTCCATAATACCCCACCCACACAGGTAACGTCTCCATAATACCCCACCCACACAGGTAACGTCTCCATAATACCCCGCCCACACAGGTAACGTCTCCATAATACCCCACCCACACAGGCAACGTCTCCATAATACCCTGCCCACACAGGTAACGTCTCCATAATACCCCGCCCACACAGGTAACGTCTCCATAATACCCCGCCCACACAGGTAACGTCTCCATAATACCCCACCCACACCCACACAGGTAACGTCTCCATAATACCCCACCCACACCCACACAGGTAATGTCTCCATAATACCCCTCTCATTCAGGTAACATCTCCATAATACCCCTTCCATTCAGGTACAGAGACAAAAATACCCCCCATACAGAATCATAGCCCATAATACCCCCCCCCCCCCCCCCCATAATACAGTACCCATAATAGCCCCATACAGGTTCAGAGCCCATAATACAGCACCCATAATACCCCCCATACAGGTAAAGTCTCCATAATACCCCCCCCCCCCCATAATACAGTATCCATAATACCCCCCCCCCCCCCCCCATACAGGTACAGTCTCCATAATACCCCTCCCACACAGGTAAAGTCTCCATGATACCCCCCCATAATACAGTACCCATAATACCCCCCATACAGGTACAGCGGCCATAGAGCTGGTCTTCAGTAGAGAAGCCATTACTGTTAAATTGAGAAATGCATTCATGGTGATAACGGGTCACTGCAATAAAATGTCAAATGTCCATGTCACTAACTATTAAGAGGATGATAATTATAGTTATAAAGATATGTGACTGACTGTCTTTACGTTTTTCCCCTTTTATAATGATGGTTATGATGCGTTTTAATGATTATTTATCACTAAGGGCCGTAATGAGGGTGGTGGTGATCGAGTGGCTAAGGAAGTAGGAGTGTAGGAGGGCTCTGTACACATTGATGAGGATCTGCTTCCTTCCTGTCTCTGCTCTGTGGTAGCTGGAGGACGCTGGCTCCAGCACCCTGGACAACCTGCTGAGCCGCTACATTTCTGCCAGCACGCACCCGCAGCTCAATCCCGCTACCAGCATGAACCCCTCGCCTGGGCCTTCCACGCACTCTCCGGGCTCCTCAGGTGCGCCGCCACGCCCTTCTGTCTCTCCGCCTTCCCCTGGTGACGGGGAAGCCCCTCCCTGAAGTGACATCCAAACTGAAGTCCTTCCTGTTCTTATCCCCCCTCTCTCTCTCTGTCTCTCTCTCCCTCTCTCTCTCATCTTTCTCTCACTCTGTTTCTCTTCGTTTTCCCCCCAGGTTTATCAAACTCTCACACACCTGTCAGGCCCTCCAGCACGTCCAGCACGGGAAGTAGGGGCAGGTAAGTGGGCTCTGTCCCAAACGCTAAAATCCTGAGCTCAGTCCCATTAGGTCGCGTCAGTGTGGCCATACAATCCAGCTCATTCGTTGGTGGAAAAATCCCATTTTATCAAACACGGAAGAGAAAATATTTGTGTTTGTTAATTCTGTGGGTTTTTCCCTTGTCTGCTGAGTATATTGACTAATGAGCGAATGTCTATTTACCCGTTTACCTGCCTTGTATGTGCATGCGTGTGTCTGTCTGTCTGTCTGTTTGTGTGTCTGTGTCTGCGTGTCTTGTCTGTGTTTGTGAATGCATGTGCGCGCCTGTCCACAGCTGTGGGTCTGCCGGGCGAACCGGGCCTATCTATATGGCCATGGAGCAGCAGGTGAAGGTGAAACAGGAGCCGGGGGTGGAGGAGGACTGTGGGTATTCTGGCGCCACGGTGAAGGTGGAGCGGGGCAAGGACGGGAGGCGGAGCGCCTGCATGGTACCTCCACCCGACATCTCACGTGTCTGTCTGTCTGTCTATCCGCTGTCTGGTCCTCTTACCTGCTTCACCTTGTCTAGGGCGACAGTGTAGTATAATGGTAAAGGAACTGGACTTGTAACCGAAAGGTTGCAGGTTCGATTCCCAGGTAGAACGTTGCCGTTGTACCCTTGAGCAAGGTACTTAACCTGAATTGCTTCAGTATATATCCAGCTGTATAAATGGATAAATGTAATAAGTTGTGTAAGTCGCTCTGGATAAGAGCGTCTGCTAAATGCCTGTAATGTAGAAGCCTCTAGTGGCCTCTCTGTTCTCTTACACAGTGGTTTTGCACGTCATGTCTCAGCGTAGCCTACATGTGTTTGTCATGCACCCTCAGACCACATTAGGATCTCTCCCTCTGTTATCTCTCTCTGTCAGGAAACCACCGGCCACTTTGTTCTCCTGTTAAAGCGCAGTTTTACACGGCCTCTGTAAATATTGCCAAAGCGTGGGTGTTTGTGACAGAACGTCACGTACGTCAATAACGTAAAACGCGTAGCGTTCAGGTTTATCCTTGCGGTCGTAATCCAGCAGAAAATGGCAGGTGGCAGCATGTGAAATGTGTGTAGCTCGTTACCGTGCCCTGCACGGCCAGTGATGCGCGTCCCCGTTTCTCTTGCCTCCCAGATGAGCAGCCCAGAGAGCAGTCTGACGCCCCCGCTGCCAGTGCTGGGCGCCGTATCCTCAGGGTCCGTTCAGGACGTCTTGAAGACCCTGGGGGGAGCACGTGAAGTCCGAGCCCCGCGACGAGGCCGGAGCCTGCAGCCGGGCGGGTCCGCAGAACAGTCACCTGCCCCCCGCCCGCCGTGCCCGCCCAGACGGCCCGCCCGGCGGCGACAGACGCCAGCGCCCAGGCCATGACCAACGGCGACTCCGCGTCGGGGGCCGGCCGGGCCCCCGGCGGCCCCTCGGCCCACCGCGCCCAGCGCGGCGGCGGCCCCGGGGCGCAGGGGAACAGCCACGGCTCGGCGGCGGGGAAAGACGACGACCCCAACGAGGACTGGTGCGCCGTGTGCCAGAACGGCGGCGAGCTGCTGTGCTGCGACCGCTGCCCCAAAGTCTTCCACATCACCTGCCACATCCCCACGCTCAGCTGCTCCCCCAGGTGAGCTGGGCCACTGTTACAGGAGGCTAGCGCTAATGTGGGTCTGTTACAGGAGGCTAGCGCTAATGTGGGTCTGTTACACGAGGCTAGCGCTAATGTGGGTCTCTTACAGGAGGCTAGTGCTAATGTGGGTCTGTTACAGGAGGCTAGCGCTAATGTGGGTCTGTTACAGGAGGCTAGCGCTAATGTGGGTCTCTTACAGGAGGCTAGTGCTAATGTGGGTCTCTTACAGGAGGCTAGTGCTAATGTGGGTCTGTTACAGGAGGCTAGCACTAATGTGGGTCTGTTACAGGAGGCTAGCGCTAATGTGGGTCTGTTACAGGAGGCTAGCACTAATGTGGGTCTGTTACAGGAGGCTAGCGCTAATGTGGGTCTGTTACAGGAGGCTAGCGCTAATGTGGGTCTCTTACAGGAGGCTAGTGCTAATGTGGGTCTGTTACAGGAGGCTAGCGCAAATGTGGGTCTGTTACAGGAGGCTAGCGCTAATGTGGGTCTGTTACAGGAGGCTAGCACTAATGTGGGTCTGTTACAGGAGGCTAGCGCTAATGTGGGTCTGTTACAGGAGGCTAGCACTAATGTGGGTCTATTACAGGAGGCAAGTGCTAATGTGGGTCTGTTACAGGAGGCTAGCGCTAATGTGGGTCTGTTACAGGAGGCAAACGCTAATGTGGGTCTGTTACAGGAGGCTAGCGCTAATGTGGGTCTGTTACAGGAGGCTAGCGCTAATGTGGGTCTGTTACAGGAGGCTAGCGCTAATGTGGGTCTGTTACAGGAGGCTAGCGCTGATGTGGGTCTGTTACAGGAGGCTAGCGCTTATGTGGGTCTGTTACAGGAGGCTAGCGCTAAAGCGCGTCTGTTACCGGAGGCTAGCGCTAATGTGGGTCTGTTACAGGAGGCTAGCGCCGGGCGGCTAGCGCTAATGTGGGTCTGTTACAGGAGGCTAGCGCCGGGCGGCTAGCGCTAATGTGGGTCTGTTACAGGAGGCTAGCGCTAATGTGGGTCTGTTACAGGAGGCTAGCGCTAATGTGGGTCTGTTACAGGAGGCTAGCGCTAATGCGGGTCTGTTACAGGAGGCTAGCGCTAAAGCGCGTCTGTTACAGGAGGCTAGCGCTAATGCGGGTCTGTTACAGGAGGCTAGCGCTAATGCGGGTCTGTTACAGGAGGCTAGCGCTAATGCGGGTCTGTTACAGGAGGCTAGCGCTAATGCGGGTCTGTTAGGAGGCTAGCGCTAATGTGGGTCTGTTACAGGAGGCTAGCGCTAATGCGGGTCTGTTAGGAGGCTAGCGCTAATGTGGGTCTGTTACAGGAGGCTAGCGCTAATGCGGGTCTGTTAGGAGGCCAGCGCTAATGTGGGTCTGTTACAGGAGGCTAATGCTAATGTGGGTCTATTACTCAGGCTAATACATGTCCTTTTCCACACTTCTCCTCTCTCAGCGGGGAGTGGATGTGCACGTTCTGCCGAAACCTCTCAAAACCTGAAATGGAGTACGACTGCAACGCCACACAGGAAAGCAAGAAGGGCAAGACTGAGAAGGGGCTGAGCCCTGAGGACCTAAGGGTGAGTACCTGCGCTCGACTTGCCTCACCTGCGCTCGAGTTGTCACACCTACGGTTTTCTGTACGGGATGGTTTGAAAATGTAGGTTTGTGACGGACGTTTTGGGAGGAAACGAGTTTGAGAGTCTAGTTGGAGGGATTTTGATTAAGCAAACGTTTCTTTCGCAAAAACACCACCCCTGCGCATGGTTGTCTGTTTATTACAAATTATAGGCTGTAATGGTCCCGACAGAGCAATTACCAGTGCAGAGTGGACAGAGCAATTACCAGTGCAGAGTGACTCCCAGTGGGTACGCTATGTCCTGTCTTACAATCACTACACCTTTAGGACAGTCAACAGGTGACTGTGAATGCTATTTATGCTCACTGTTCAAATGTATTTAACGGTGCTGAAAATGGCCGGTTTGTCTTGCTGTTGTAAAGATGGACTTGTAAAGTTTAAATTTATAGCACAGTTCAGCAGTAAGGCTGGTGAATGATTAAAAGAACAGTCCAACCAGCAGGGCCAATCAAGCCCGGTGAGGTTCTGAGCTTCAGTTCTGAGCGTCAGGCGTTGCATGTAGGTCAAGTTTTGAAAATGTCAAGTCTTAAATGTCAAAGTCTTCACAGCATTTTCCCATACCGCCGTGGTTTGTAGAGCAGGAAGTGATCTCCCAGTGGAGGACACAGATGTGTTTGAATCACAGAACTACAGTTCTGTGGTTTGAACTAATACGAGCATGTCAGTTATTAATTGGTACAGAAAAGTCTCGGAAAAGGTTTGAAAGATTTATTTATTGATAAATCCAGTTCTTCGCATCAATTATTTTGTAGGTACAACGGTCATGGTTGAGGGTGTTGTTTTTTTTTGCTGAAAAATCTATCAACAAACGGAAAAGCGAGTATTTTTTCAAAGGACTTCATTTCCCATCTGCCCCTGTTTCTCTCGCAGAGATGTGAGCGCCTCCTGCTGCACATATTCTGCCACGAGCTGAGCGTGGAGTTCCAGGAGCCCGTCTCCTCCTCTGTAAGTAGCTCCAATGAGACGCGGCGGGTAAGAGCTGCTGTCAATCATCTCACTACACATCCTGGATCTCCTCAGAAACCTCATAGTGCCCCCCCCCCCCCCCCCAGGTCCCCAATTACTACAAGATCATCAAACGACCAATGGACCTGAACTTGGTGAAGAGGAAACTGCAGCCGTGCCACACCCAGCACTACCAGAGCCCACAGGACCTCGTGGCCGACATGCGCCTCGTCTTCACAAACTGTGCCAAGTACAATGAGGTGAGTGGCATGCGGGCTGGGGGGGGCTGTGGGAAGGGGGAGTGGCCACTAGAGGGCGCTGAGCAAGTTTGCCTGGGGGAGGCGGACCACGGGGGGGGGGGGGGGAGGGCGTTGCGTTCACGTGCATGCATGCGGGGCCTGCTATGCATGATGGACTGGGCTGCAGCTCCACAGGGGGGAAAGAAGAGATTTGCATGCGCACGGGGAGTACGGGGGGGGTAAATGAGATGGGGACAAACTCATGGTAGATGGTTGGGTGTCTAATTTTGCTTGGGGGTTATTTAAAATTTTTGCAATGTTAATTAGTTAGTTGATTAGCAGAGCTGATTAGTTTGTCCTAACTGCTTATTCTGCTCCGAACATGTCCCCATACATGCAGGCATGCAGTGTTTAAAATATTGGCTGTTTCTGATTGCGCTGGTGGTGATGATTGTTACCGTAGCTGAGCTGAAGAGCTTCTACACTGAGACATAGTGCGTTGTCATGGCAAGTTTTTGACCCCACCCACGTAATTGGCCGCCTACTGTAGTTTTGAATGAATCTCTGACGTTATTGTGACCATACCCCAACATTATTCTGCTTATAAGTGGTCAGCAAGAAAACAACATGCACTGTTGAACCAAGAAACGATGCAAGACTAGTTTCACCTGATGCCGATGGAATCACAGTGCCGAACTACCACACAATCAGCCTGGAGTCTCCCTCTCACAGTGTTTGTGACGTTATAATACAATCCGTCCCAGAAAGCATTGATTGGTGGTTGACTCGATCAGTGAGAAGCCGGCTGCTTGTAGTTGATTGGTACACAAACCACAAGCCTAACACTTGTTGATAAGGACATCACAGGAGAATGATCAACCATGTGCATCGCTTCTGTTTTTGTGAGAAGCATCAAAACAGGCTAGCTCCCAAAGAATATCTTTTTTTTTTCCTGGATCAGGGACAGATGGAATACCGTTTGGTTAGTTGCCATAGTTTCCCCTGGGTCGCCATTCCAGTGACCTATGAACTCAAAGTTCTACAAGCAAACCCAAAGAATTTTTGAACAGTCTGGTCTCATCGTCTTTCTCCATCACCATTCATGTTGAGATGGTATTATATGTTATGTACCTGTATGATTTGCTCTAATCATACAGAAGATTGGAGAAACGTTTCCAAGCCAAGCTGCTTCAATGAGGGTGAGAGCTTTTTATAACACATGCCACCACTGTTCCATTTAAACGTGAATAGAAGACTTATGAATGTGGATTGTTGTCTTTTGGCTGATTATATTAATAATCTCCAACCTACAAATTATTAATTTCCTTATTTTTATTACGCTTACATCATTTTATAATGAAATGTATGTACAACAACTACCTGTACAAGGAGCATTGCAAAGAATCAAAAACAACAGGTTAAATACTTTGGTGTGCATTACAATTATTTGACAGACGCTTTTATCCAAAGCGACGTACAATAAGTGCATATCGAAGGTCGTTTACGGGACTACAAAGCAGATCCGACAGAGCACAACTTTCTCACGACGTAGGAGCCATCCCTAGTAATGAACATAGAGTATAGTACACAGTCACAGTACACAGTGTAGGATAGAGTTCTAAGTGTACCTTAGTTACACCTTACAGTCATACATTATGGGTCAGTATTCAATACATGTCTCAATACTAGGTGTCAGACTCGGGTGGAGGTATATGTGGTTCACTTTCAAGCCGCAGTCAGTTACAGCATTGAGAACAAGCTGTTGTGCCACCTTTAGCCAATCACTGACAATGGTTCACTGGTGCTGAAGCGTAGATACTGGTGGAATGCAGGAATGTTACAGGGATAAAGTTGCTCTGACAGTGTGTCATCGCAGTTTGCATTGTCAGTAAGCCGGGGTGCGTAATACTGCGGAATATTTTTTAGTAACCTAACTCCTGACTGCACCTATCCCGAACACTAGAGTACTGTTTTACAAATTTAGAAATTATTTTGTTTTGCTACAAGTTTGTTTTTGGTGAAGCTATGGACTTGTTTGTTCCTGGAGATCTGGCCTCCATATTTTCTGTTTTTCTGGCGCAATTAGGATAGTTGGCTTTTGGCTCAGAAGCTGCTCAATTTGTGTTATGATACATGAGCTGTGACACAATACATGGAATAATTCCAATATTCTGATCAATATATTTTGATGTAATGCAGATGGATATGGTGTTGTGCCACTAATTAAGCACAAAAGTGCATGAAATATGCATAACCCTGTGAATTTGTACTTAGTGTATTTATTCATACTGATTGAAGCAAAGTGTGGTCTACTTTTGCGGTTCAGTATATCATTTTTAGAATACATAAAAAGTACTCGGGCTAAAATTGCTTAAATTACACAATTACAGTGATCGTATTTCTTGCTCTTATCTGCTGGATACCAAAACCCTCCTTCTTGTGCCAATGTGCTGGCATGTCCTTGTCATCAAAACCATCTCACTACTGTCAACGAAATAAGTGCTGATTTATATGATTTGGTGCCGATTCAGCCTGTTGAGCTGGTTCAGTGTCTAAAGAACAAGGTCTTCAGTTTTAGGCTGAAACGACTCTGGTCTTAGGATAGTTTAAATACAGTGGGTCTTATTTCTCTTGATTCATGTGCTTGTGGTATAAAATCTTTCTTTCCCCCCTCTTTTTTTTTTTTTTTTTTTGGTTGATTCTTTGTGTATCTTTTATTGTACTGTTATCGCCCTTTTTAGATGTCTCGAATAATCCAAGTTTATGATGAGGAGAAACAGATTAATGTCCAGGTAAGCCGTTTCTAACACACATGGATGGAGGGGTACTACTGCCGCGATCCACACAGACCCCTATATTGTTAACCCACTCTGGTTTTCTCTCCCCCATCCTCTCCTCCTTTCCTCACCTGCTCATCCCTCTCTTTTCCCATGGTTATCTCCACCTCCCCCCTCTCTGTGCTCTGCTCTCCCTCACTCTCCCCATCCCTCCCTCTCTCTCCTCCTTGGCTAGGCGGACTCGGAGGTGGCAGAGGCGGGAAAGGCGGTGAGCATGTACTTTGAGGAGAAGCTGAAGGAGCTGTACCCGGACGAGAGCTTCCCCCCCGCCCCCGAACCCGAACCCGAGGCCCGGGCCGAGGAGGAGGACGAGGAGGTCACAGAGGACTCGGACGACGACTTTGTGCAGCCCAGACGGAAGCGGTTAAAAACGGAAGTCAAGCCCATGCACATCAAGTGAAAAAGGCGATGCTGGTTGAAATGGTAGAATGGGAAAAAAAACTATGGAGATATATGAAGAGAGATGGTCCGTCTTCCCCCTCCCCTCCCCTCCCTCCCCCCCTCCCCCCCTCCCCCCTCCCCCAATCGCCTCCACTGTCTGCTTGGACTGAGATAATCCAGTGCAGGATTCTGTTGTTTTACAGATTATTTAATTCCATGTTTCCCCCTCTGTTAAAAGTTCCAATAAAACAACATGATATCAGCATACTGGGCCGTGGAAATGGTGACCAGTTGAAGACTTACTGGGAAGGACTGCGTTTCCTCCACCAAGGAAATATCTAACCTACTCTAGAAGAAACTGCTTGTACAGATTTTAAAGAAAGTTGTTTTGGTAGTTAAATTAATATCTGGTTATTTCTTTTTTTATTATCAGTTATGACAATGTTTGTAAATCTGTTGTGAACTATGCTTTATAAAAGATCTGAACCTCCCATCTCCCAGTATCTCGATGTACTATAAAATTTAACACGAATTACCTACCAGGTATTTGTATGTGTTTGTTGATTTTTTTTTTTTTTTGATGTAAATAATGGAAACCAAACTGAGAAAGCGCGTGGCTGCAGTGGAAAGTAATCGCATCTATGTTTGGCCATTCATTTAAATAAACATTGTTCTTCAAGCTCTTTCTGTAAATAGCCTTAATCAAAGGTGATGACAATTGAAGCGACTACCATGCCAGTTTTGCATTTCTTATTGCCGTGCTTTTGGGTGTTTAATAATATCTAACCTGCAGACAGATGGGGACAATCGTCGCCCTTTGTTTCCGATAAAATTCCGATGGCACTGTTTGCTTGATGTCTTTATCCGCGCGATAACTTCAATCAGGTGATTCTCGTGCTTCGTTTTGAATAACAAGTACGTTGTCCTTATATAAGTCACTCCGGACAGGATACGGGTTAGGCGCATTCTGTTCAGTTTAAACGGTACTGTGTTGAAAGTCCAGTTGTCCAGAGCAAACATCTCAAATATTGTTGGAGTGTTGAAAAGGTGAGCCCCTATGAAAACGCTTTTGATTTTTGTCGCAAGCAGGCGTTACATTAAATATGACGTATAGCAGAAAGTAGCCTTGTTCACCACAGGCGACTATAACCTTAGTGAAGTCTTCAGTCTAAGTAGTATTTTCTGCGAAAACTGACAGCAATTGCATAATCACCGTCATGCAGTTGAGACGTTTGGTTGTTTAAGATTGAGCTAAGATTGAGCGAAGGTTGTGATCTGAGTCATCGGTCTCGCAGAAGCGCGATAAGCAAGTTTTGTCCCAACTTCTGGTCAGCGGTTTTGCGTCAGTAGTGTCAATCACGTGACAACTGTCAGCTGATTTCTTTGGAATAATTCCTGAGCTTGTTGTTCCCGGGCAGGATTGAATGTGGTTACTGGTTACCTTTGCACAATTAGTGCATGTTCGGTGTTACAAGAAGAGACTGCACGACGGGTCAAGAGGGTTTTTGACGGGGTCTGTGAAACGGTGAGATATTCGAGGAGTTTCACCAAGCTCACCTAGATTTAAGAATTTAACTCGGCTAATTGGAAACAACCATTTAAATTGGTTATTTATTATAATGTCAGTAAAGAGATAAATATATAGCCTACCTGTTATATTGACAGCCTTCCCTAGCTGAATCCAAATTAGATAGAAAGGTAGACCGGCCAGTGCCATTGCAAAACTTCATATGATTGTTTGCGGCTAACTCTTCGCATGTATTTGGAGTGTATTCGTTTTAATGACTTGAATAATTGTGTGCAGTTTCTCCGACTCGTACACGTGAATTTTCAAGGTATAAGGTTGACGCGCGTTCAGCACTTTCTATGAATACGTTGACGGTGATTGCACTGGCATGTTAAAATTCGAAACGTGTCACTTAGACGTGCTATGCATGGGGAGGGGGGGGGGGGGGGGCCGGGTGGTCAAAGAGAAATGAAAAGTTACTGTTGTATTTTCACTTTTCGTATTGTCTGGTGTAATGATGTCTAGCAGGGTTGTGATACAGTACTGTTATTGTTACCAGTATTAACTTGAGTAGCTTCTGACCTCGATATGGTAGCTAATTAAATTTCACGGGCAACATACTTTCGGTAGAACATATGCAGACAGAACATTTGGACAAAGTATTTTTATTGTGACTTGAGTATAGGCTAGGCGAATCATAACTAGATATTTGACAATGGCCTACTTACGTGCTTTCCAGATTTTCAATATTAGATAGCCTAAGTAGGCTACCGGAGACCATACATAAGTCGAAGCAGAGATACTTTATAAAATGAGTAAAAAATAAAAATTTAAAACCTAAAACTACAACTGTCGCTGGTTGAAGTAAAGCACTTCCTTGTTCCTAAGTTATCATTCCCCGCTCCTGCTCTGCTATTGGTGGACCTACTCCAATCATACGCAAGGGGCGAGGCTGATCACATAACGGAAACGCGCTGGTTTGTTTTCCTGGTCGTATCAATAGCTAGCTAGCTACTGCTAGTAGCTACAGAGATCAGTTTAGACGCCCGTGAACTACAATTCATCAACGCACCAGTGAGATAGCCACAGAACTATTCTTTGTCTTGTAGCTGTTATTTTCAGATGGGAGAAACCTTTGCTCCGACGATCAAAAGGACTGTGTTTTCGTGCTAGCTATAGAAGACGGTGAGTTCTTACCTCATGACCATATAAATCTTGTGTTCGTCTGTAGCTAACCAGCATATAATGTCGTAACTTAACTACTACGTAAAAACCTACGTGGTCGGAACATTTGATCATTCAAACAGATTGGACATGTTAACATTAGCTAATAGGCACATTGTAGGTGCTTCCACCACTGCACTTTGGACATTTACATGACATTTACATTGGCAGCTTCAAAACACAACAGCAAATGACCGTTGGATCCTTTGAGCTGGACTGTTTAGTGGCAAAATCCTTAAAACGCGGCAGAAATTATTTGTAAACACAGCGATCTATTACAGGGGTAGGCAACCCTGGTCCGTGAGAGTCAGAGATGGTCATTGTCCGAACCCATAACTACATAACTCAAGTGGATTAATTTTAATTAATCAAGTGTAGCCTCATGAATGCTGATGACCATGTGCTGGAGAAACTAATGTTTCACCATTCAGAATATTCAAGCTCAGACTTTGTTGTACAACAAACCTTTGTGATCAAGTTCGGATGGAACACAAGCCAGAAACGTCACTGGCACTCCAGGACCAGGGTTGTCCACCCCTGACCTATTGGGAACGGCTTTCCCCCCTCTCTGTCAGGCGGCAAAGATGGGGTCTCATGGTGTGTTCTCACGCGGGTCTCTGGGATGGAGAGGAGACGGGAACTTCAGCACGTTGTGTCCAAACGGGTCTGACTGGGTGTGGAACGGACTCGGCGAGTGTGCGCAGGATGGCCGGGACATGGCCAGTGTTGTTCTAGGCCTGGTGTCGATCCTCTGCTTCATGGTGTCTTCAATGCCGTGAGTTTTTCTTCTCAATGTCAATGTGTCACTGTCTGTCAGTAATGGAGAATAATGGCAGATAAGAATATTAAATGCATTACACGTTGTCAGACATTAAGGAAAAAAGACTTTGATGCCGTTTCAATCTTTAACTACTGTTGTAATATGTTAACCTTTGCTGCCTGTAGTCCTTAAATGGGCACTTTTGGGAATATAAATGCCTGTGAATCAGGGATAAATGAGTTGTGTGAATGCTCACAACACTTAAAAAAAAAATGTAAAAAAAAAAAAACTTTATTGCCATGCAATACACAATATGATCATGCAGTTTTTGTAAACTTCAGCGGTTCAGTTCTCTCCTTCTATGCTCCCCCAGGCAGTACTACAGTTCCTGCCGCACTGGGAACATGGACAGCGCTCTGTCCATTTGGTTCCTACTGCTGTGGCTGGGAGGTGACACCTGCAACCTCGTGGGCTCCTCCTTAGCCGACCAACTGCCGCTCCAGGTACGTGCCGTGTGATCGCGCAGTCATGTGATCTGGGGGATGAGTTGAGCCTTTACAATGGTGAGGTCTGAGATTGCAGACAAGGGTTCCCTACTGGCAAAATATTTATTGTATTTGAAGCATCTATGCTGTTTTTCACCTTCAATTCTTCAACAACCTCCAATTCCCTCTATCTTTTTGTCCCGCAGACTTATACAGCAATTTACTATGTACTCGCTGACCTGTTGATGCTGGGATTGTACCTTTACTACCTTGTTAAGAATAAGAGGTTGAACAGTAAGTCTGGGTGTTTTTTTAGCCTTGTGTGTTTCATGTAGATCTCTCTTTATTAGCGGTGACAGAATGAAGTACATTTTATATTATGACTTTCCTTTAGCATGTATACTTACCTGGAGTGGCATTGCAATGATTACTAGACTATACATTTGGGTTACTTTATGGTTACCGTGCACCAAAAATGTTATACATTTCTTAAATATAGTTAGAAACTGAAACTGTGAGCTAAATATTTACCAAAATAGATTAGTGGGGACTAGCTTCACATTAGGTAGGTAGTTTTTAAATGAACAATAAAAACGAAAAAACAATTCTCTGAATGTCATTGATAATTGACGTGTATACATTTGTAAGCGCCCATCTTTCTAACAGTTATGGATTTAACTTACAATGGATTTTATTATAAAGTTTTTTTTCTTAAATGCAAGTTGTTATAATGGTTGAAATCTCTGGTGGCTAGAGTAACATTTTCATGTTTTCTCTGGTGTTACTATCAGAAATAGAAACACAGAAATTTGACAATGCTGTGATCCATGTCCCTCTTTCCCGTCTCCAGATAACTTGGTTCTGAACGCTGTGGGTCTGATCTTTCTGGCTGGGGCATCTTCCTCGCTTGTTGCCCTTCCAGGGGCAGGGCCTCAGGTGGATGTAATGCATCCAAAGTTCAACGGTCGCGCTTTGCTGTCTGTTCTGGAAGAAGATAGCTTGCTCCAGGTGAATACATGCAGATTTGTTCTCCGTTTTGGATTGAAGTATAAGAGAATGCCCGACGGCTGTATGTTCACAATTTTTCTTTGTCCTTCTGTGTGCTTAGACCTTCACGACCAAGGAAATCGCTGGCTTTGCTATAGGCTCGGTGTCCTCCGTACTCTACCTCTCTTCCAGAGTGCCACAGATCTACACTAACGTGAGTTTGGATTGGGACATTGGGCGGAATACTGACCAAAAAAAAGATGGAGAATGGGGTGAATGGGAGTGGCTGTTGTAGAAGGACCGCAGTCAGGAAATGTAAAACGTATATCATTTCGACTCAGTTACTATGTAGCCATTTAGCACGTGCTATTAGCCAATGTGACTTTTGCCAAAGGTGCATTTTGTATGCTAAGCAAACGCCACTCCAGCTATCGATAGGCAAAGCTACAATCATATCCGTGTCACTGTCAATGCGCTTCTCTCAAGACCCTTTCTCCTCATTCTCATCTTGTATGCAGTATTCCAGGAAGTCAACAGAGGGCGTGTCCTACTTCCTGTTTGCCCTGGTGATTTTAGGCAACACTATGTATGGCCTGAGCGTGCTACTGAAGAACCCGGAGTACGGCCAGGCTGAGGGAAACTACGTTATCCACCATCTGCCCTGGCTCGTTGGAAGTCTGGGAACCCTCAGTCTGGACCTTGTGGTATCCTTTTTTATCTCTAACCTAGGTGTTAGAGCCCCAGACTGTGTCGGACGGGCCTGTCTGTCCTCATCGCTGCAGTGTCTGTGGATGTGGTGTTTTTGTTCCGTCTCGTACCCCTCTATTGCCCCTGTTCCTCTCCCCCACCACAGAGTTTCCTTAACTGCCCGTACCTCAGATCTCCATGCAGTTTCTGCTGTACCGCAACCCCCCGCAGGAGTACAGCAAACTGGACGAGACCTCCCCCCTGCTGGGCAAATGATGTACTGCAACCCAAGGTGCTCTGGGACGGATCTGCGGATCGTTGCTGCAGACGGGATCGCTCGGACACAAGCACCTGGAAAAATGTGCACGCTAAGGACAGAGGCACACACGCGCACGTGCACGAAACGGTTCTTGGTATTTCACATTCCCATCTCTGCAGGGAAACTCATAGGAACTGGTATTACCCGGTTAATTTTTTTTTTCTTTTTCTTTAAAAAAAAAAATAATAATATTTAGTTTATTTATTTTTTAATTTTCCTTTTAAAATATTTGACCTTTTTTGGACAAAATTTATTGGAGAAATACACACTATTACAGACTGAGACAGATGTGCTGCTTGTACTGTACAGAAGTGTTCTTAACGTCTCATGTGTTTAAAAGGGAATCTCATTCACATTTCTTTTCCAAACTATTAATTGGCACAATCAAATTGAACAACAATGCTTGATAATTATGACATTAGCTGCAAGATTACGGACAGTAGTTTTGGCGGATGCAGGATATGTGATCATTCTGAGCTCTTGCAGGACTAATTGTCAGATGTGTGTTTCAGTGACTCCATTCATGTGGGGACAGTTGTGTTATGCTTAAGTCATCCCATTGTCTGGGGATGAACTTGAACTGGGGGAAAAAACTACACATAACTGAATATATTGGTGCCTGATATATTGTAGCTGTAACTTTCATTGTTGTAATAATGATTGTTATTGTATGTATCAGTATGTCAAATTTTTAGATGTATTTTAAAGTTTACATCAGTGGCCCTGAATGTTGAAATGTTTTTGTGCATTTTTTTGTTCTTGGGGAAATTATTTTTCCTTGTGAATTGCCCTTATTTTTCTCCAGTTTTTTCTTCAATTTTACTTTTGGCTTCAGTTTTATTATTTTTGCAATATTTTTTTTTGGATGGGAGGCTTTTGAACTTGTGGGCTAGACTGTGCTTGTGCTCTAATCAAGTATTCTTCTGTATTGTTGTTCATAGTGCAATATGTGCCATGTTGTCCACTAAAAAAATGTTTTTGGATGAAACCGCAGTGTCATTTTTTTAACGGTGGGGTTCATTACTGGGGAGCAGCTCATTTTTGGAAAATATTCACCCTCCACTGATCTGATCCCTCCCTAACACATAATGCTGTTACACCACACATTAGCACGCAAGTCTTTTTTAAATGTCCTGACTTCAGACATATTTGCCCTTAGCCGCAGTGCCGAGAGAGTTTTCCCTCCGTAGGCTTGTTCATTCATTGGGGTTGATTCATGAAGTAGACGCTGAGTTTTACTGTCTTTCTTCACTCCGGTTGTGTTTCACCTTTTGATGCTTAATCTCTCTCTGCTTTAAGCCTTTGCTGTTGTTTTTCCATCTCATCCCCTCTCTCTGTCCAAGCTCATCTTTGACTCTGTCCCAAGCCTAAATCTCCTCCGTGGCTCCAGTCCCTCCGCTCACCCCTGCTCCCTTACCTCCCCGCCCTGGCCCTGTAGCCGAGAGACTGCGGAGGAGTCGCGGCTGCTGCACTTAGTGTTCCTGGAATCGTGGGTAATGTTGTTTTTCTTCATTAGCGGGGTGATTGTTTTTAGTGTCCAGAGAGAAACGCCAACCGGAGTTGTGACCCTGGGAATGTCCCCCCTCTGGCCTTTGAGTGACAGGAGTGTGAGGGCCCACCCAGGGAGCGAGGGAGGGAGAAGGAGGGAGGAAGGGTAGGGAGAAGGAGGGACGGAGTGAGACCGTCACACGGGGGTCAGTGGAGAGCTGATGTGAGTGGGGAGGTTGCGGGGGGGGGGGGGCCGTGTGTTTCCGGAGTGACAGCAGGGAGGGTAGGAGAGCGCCGTTGGGGTTGTGAAACGCGGCAGAAATAGTCGTGTTCCTGGCAAGTCGCAGGTCATGTGTTGGAGGTTTGGGGGGGTGGGGCGGGGGTGGGAGGGCGATAGCGAGCTGTCATCCATCACTCGGGGTAGAACGGGGGGCTGTTTATAAACACGAGGCCGATGGGGAATGTCTTAATGAGCCCCTCTCTCTCGCTCTATCTGCGTTTCACTGTCACTCTCTCCTTCAGTCCGTCTCTTCCCATCTTCCTCCAATCCCTGCTTTCACTCCGCGTTTATCCCCTTCGCTCTGCCCGCGATATTAATTACGGCCCTATCATTGGGGATTAAAGCGTCAGACAAACTAATGAGGTTGCAGTGGAGACTTGGATGTTTTTTTTTGTCATGTAAAAGCTGTCTTTGGAAAACGCTTTCCAGCTCCCGTCAGCAGAATGCGTGCGAATCGCGATCGTTTCGCAACGCTCGGCTGCCACGGGGCGATGTTAGTGCTTTGTGTCACTGTCCAGCGAAAGGCGCTATATTGACTGATTGTATCGGGCGGTCGCGAGTGCCGCCGCCGCGGCGGTTTGAGGGAGACCAGAGCTACATCTCGTGCCGGCCGATTCCTGGAAGCGCACGCTGTTCCAGCTCTGTCCTAGTTGCCGAGGGTCAAAGGTCGCGCGGAAAGGTCCTCTTGCATTACTGTGGAACGTGAGGAGGCAACACGCAGGGTGCCGCGTCCAATCGCGTTTGACACTTGAGTGAAAACAAAAAGCTAAGTGGAAAACGTGCTCTCTTCCCTCCACGGACTGCGGTGAGCCACGGGAGGGATTTATCACTTAACAGTCTTTATCGAGGAATCCTGTGTCTTTTTTAACTTGCTTTCTGGGTAAACTGGTGCTCTCTGAATCCCCACAATGTGAGTGTAAATCAAAGAGCATTGGTCACCACCCTGCCCCATCACTATGTTATTTTATTTTGTGCAAAGTGTTATTCTGGTCTGTCTTGCGTCCATGGGAAAGTACTGCTTGTACTGTGTGTGTTTGTGTGAGAGCTGTTTACACTGTGTGTGTTTGTGAGAGAGAGTGTCTCGTTTGTGCTGTGTGTGTGTGTGTGTGTGTGTGAGAGAGAGAGTGCTGTTTACACTGCATTTGTGTGAGAGTGTCTCGTTTGTGATGTTTGTGTGTGTGTGTGTGTGTGTGTGTGTGAGAGCTGTTTACACTGTGTGTGTTTGTGTGAGAGAGTGTCTCGTTTGTGATGTTTGTGTGTGTGTGTGTGTGTGTGTGTGTGTGTGTGTGTGTGTGTGTGTGAGAGCTGTTTACACTGTGTGTGTTTGTGTGAGAGAGTGTCTCGTTTGTGATGTTTGTGTGTGTGTGTGTGTGTGTGTGTGTGTGTGTGTGTGTGTGTGTGTGTGTGTGTGTGTGTGTGTGTGCGTGTGCGTGTGTGCATGCCTGTGTTTGGAGAGTGTAGGGTGTCAGAAGCTGGGTTGCAGTCAACTTCAGGGATTGGGAGCAGAGACCCAGGGGCGGGAGGGCGGGGGGCGGGGGGCGGGGGGTGCGGGGGGGAGCATGGGAGGGGGGGAGCATGGGAGGGGGGTGAGCGGGACGGGACACACATTTCGAGAGAAAATCAAGAGATTATTGGAAAACAGGACACTCTGGATAGCAGACCACGGTGAGTACGCACGCATCTCTTTCCGTTTCACTTGACAGACAGCGCGAATAGATTATTTTAATCCACACCACTCAGTCAAAGCAGTGTGGATTAAAATAAACTTCTATTCCAGAGTGAAGTCATAGAATCAAAGGCAGTTTGTGCACTATAACAGTCTGTTCTGCTGGCGTCACTCTCCTGACCCTAACCGGACACTGAAAAAGGACTTCAGGAATGAGGGGTATAGACACCATAGCCATGTTCTGTTGTGGTTCAGCCATGGTTCTGCAGTACACTGTTGGACTCGTGGACTCAACTGAGTGGTCCGGTGAACGAGGGTCTTCAAGCCCATGTTGAAACTGTCCATTCAGAGGAAGGAGAGACTCGAACTGACCACTCGCTCAGCACCACGCTTGCGGTTGGCCAAAAAAGGTCGATCTCGGCTCGGTAGTCTCCGTGGACGCAGTTCACAACGCAAGGGTTGTGGTTGTTGCGCTGAAACAATCGTAGGAAAAGATTAAAATGAGTTGGACAGTGTTTGTTTGATTCAGAATGATTTAGACAGTTTGGTCAGTACAGGGGTCCTGTCAAACAGTGTTTCTTAACACTATGGGTCGGGACCCAAAATGGGTCGCGAGAGTGTATGAGGTCTGTCCTGGAATGAGAATGTAGTGCACTAAGCTAACAAGTGTAGGCCTTTTTAACAGGTCCCTGAAAGGTACTATATTTAGGGTCCCGTTTTTAAAAAGTTTAAGAACCATGGGCCGAACGGGACCACTGTCAGAGACGGTCTAATATCTGCGAGGCCATAACAAGCCTCATTGTAAATGTCTATGAAATTTCTGTCTTGTGAATGCATGTCCAGTTTAGCAGGTCGATGAGTTATAATTCCTTCTTTTTTTTTGTTGGTTATGTCAATGTTTATTTTTATTTTTTTCTTTGCTATATTGCAAATCTTTGCTTAAAATCTATGAGGTGAACATGTTTTTGCAAGTATGTGTGAGTTTTGTTATGCAGCGTTCTATATTATTTGAACAATCAAAGGCCAATAAATGAAGTTGGCAGTACTTGGAAGAAGAAATGCAGAATCAGTGAAACGGGCGCCATTTGCCCAAGGTTAGACCAAAAAAGAAGGGGACTTTTTTTTTTCAGTGAGATAATTATTAACACTAACTTTTTTTTGTCAGAAATGACTGGCCATGCAAAGAGTGGCAGTCTTTTCCATTAGTTTCCAGGGAGGAAGTAGCATCACAAGTTTTTAATGTACTGCATTAGGTGTCATAGATGCAGTCCAAAATATTCCAATTTCAGGAACAAGGGACCGACATTTTAATGAGGTCGGGGAATGGGATGGGTTCCACTGGAAGCGTGAATGCAGATTGCATCTCTTCATCAGTAAATAGCAGTAAAACAATAAAGATTTTACTGGCCTTCTGCGGGTGACAGTGAGTGTGTTACCAGAACATTCTTCAATGATGGCCCGATGCTTTCTATTAATTAAGTGGTAGCAGCCCCCATCCTCTCTTGGCTCTGGACTTTAACCCCTCCTCCCCTTCAAGCAAGGTCGCTCTAATCTGAGGGCCTGTTTCCTGTTTGAATCAGTAAACACTCGTGCTATCTGAGCTAGGCCCCTGGCAGACGCAGCATAAACTGGATGGAAGGAACGGGCGATGAGAGAGAGAGAGAGAGAGAGAGAGAGAGAGAGAGACAGTATGGCTGCTGCTGTCACCAGCGTTAAGGTGTGGAGTCTGATCCAGGTGCGATCTCAGAGTGGAGGAATCTCTGTCCCTCGATTGCAACCGCTAGTCCTTAACACCTCAAGAATGATCCTCATCCCTTATCCACACGTGTGACAAAATATCTCGCCGTGTCAGATGACCAAGGGGCACCTTCACAGATTAACTATAATGGGACACATTACATACTGCACATCAGGGTGAGAAAAAGATAATTAATGCTCAGGCACTCTCCCATAACCTTTTAATCTTTCTGACTGAAAGCCCAGTACTTGGATGCTCGCGGAGGTACAGAATAGTCTCGGTTTGAGGAGATTTATGGTCTGAAGATCCAGGGCTTGTTTTCTCAAAGGTTTGAGGACGTGGCCAGCTCTCTGTGACACATTGCTCAAGATAGAAAAACAACAACACAAACCTCGTCTCTCCAGGGACCCAAGAAAACACGAATGCTGCAGCAATTCTGCTATTTTTATGTGGAGACTACAAATCAAGAGGGATTCTGGTATGTGTAGGCAGTGGGTTAGGTCACTGAAATGACAGGAAGTGCTGTTTCTAACGAAGCTGTGCGCCGTGTCATTTATAATGATAATTTAACCTTCTTGTGTGTAGTCCAGTTTATCCATGCTTCTCTGTACGTCACTAACTATTGCAGTTTAGTCAAACTGAATTGGAAGTTAACAAAAGCTTAGAAAAACAAATTTTTTTATTTTTTTTTATAAAGAAAGCCTTTATCAACTATAAAAACCGAACTATCAAAAAACTGTAAAAGATCATACAAACATCATTGATCAGACATGTTTTGTTTCTGTAATGATGCAGAAGGGCAAGTAATTCTTCCCATTCTCTTATGTTTAGACTTGAGCAACTATTTCTTTGTTTCATTCATCATAATTAAAAACATGAGCAATGGAAAATACAAGCAAAATACAGGGCAATCCAGCATAAAAATGATATGAGCTACTTTTGTGCAACATAATTGAATTTTCCATAAGTTGAATAATATCTTTTTAAATGTTTCTTCCAGTAAAACGGACATCCCTGTTTTCTTGCATAATCAATACCTTCTATTTACTCCTCTCTTTCGGTTCATTCTGAACAAAAGTGTAAATATGATCATATTATTTGCCTTAATGATAATACTTAGTAGCCTGGTCACTCGCAGGTTCTTTCTAATTGGGAAAATGTTGGCAGTCTAAAAACGTTTTTATTTTTATTTTTAAAGAGCACAATTTAAAAAATCTGTAATTTAGTTTATTTTATGGTTGGAAAACCCATAGAAAAACAATAATTTTTTTGAGTATGCCAGTACTCATGAACTCAACTGTATGAAAACTGAAGCTGAAATGATATTCAAACAGTACATGGCTATTCTGTATATATATATTTTTAAGTAAATATTTAAGATGCATAAAATTTAATTAAAGTGAATTTCAATGGATATCCATGTTATACAGACAGAAACATTTCTGTGATAACCCTATTGAACTAATGTCTGATAATGAATAAATACTCATACGTCGTCCTTGCATGTGTCACACGAATGTCATGACTGCCACAAGTCTATTGGACAGCACACAGCGGTAGGTTTTTGAGTGGAATACAATGGAGTGGAACAGTGTTGACTTGGTCCTGGGGGTCAACTGAGGTAGCTAAGAGATATGAAGTGTCAGCTTTGATCACACTTGATAGTGGTTTAGAAAGACGTTGGGGTTGAAGAAGGGCCCTTTTGAAGGTGCACAGATAAAAGCCACTCACTGCCTCAGCGGGATAAACTCTCTAAAAGACAGTGTTTGCTATCTGTTGTGCCGCTGTAAAAAGGTGATATCAGAGGTGAGAGGAGAGGGAGGCGGGGTTTGTGTCCCGGCGTGGTAGTGCCCTATAAGTTCAGCCATTTTAGTCCAGTCAGGTCAGCAAAGCAGGGGCAAGTCTCCCAAAATCCTAAATCTGCCCCCACGTCAAACATTAAACTGTGGGACCAAACACGGCGTCCGCAAACAAGAATCAGAGTAAAACAGAGCCCTGGAGCCCCAGAGATGAGTCCCGCAGGGAAAAAACAGATACACAGGGACAGAGAGATGAGGATGAGGATGAGGAAGAAGGCAGTCAGGAAGCGCAGGGAGCAGAAAATGAGCAGTCACGGTTGATGAAAGCACTATTGTGAATGATATTAGGCACTGAAGGAACTGAAAGCGTGGAGATCCTGTTGCCATTCTGCGTGCCTGTTGTAAGGTCCAGACATTCAGCCCAGCGTTTACTCTCTTAGTGAACCTTTTTTGGGGTGAAAAGTCTGTGAAACGCCGGCGTCGCCAAGCTATATCCGGGTAAAAGGCATGAGCTATATCGGGGTTATCTAACCTAGTTCTTTTATGTGAAAACGTCTCTCAACCTAGACATCCAGCCCTCTAGATTTCTGGCTTTTCCTCACTGGGCTCCTGCACAAGAACCAGAGACTCAGGTGGGTAATAGAGGCAGGCTGACATCCCAGCTGCACTGCAGAGATGGGACTCTCAAACCTGGAAGACCTTTAGGGACCAAAGCTTCTTCTTTTGGAGGAACACTTCCTCTCTGAACTCCAAGCCAGGGCAGCTGTTTGGATGAGAGACGCAAAAGACCTCCGTTTCCTCGCACACAGACACACGCACACATCGTCCTTCGTGTTCCCACAGGCCAGGAACACCCTGAACACTGGACCATGTCCGTACAGTGTGCTGTATCCCCCAGTAACAGAGTGTCCCTTCAAACTAATATGCTTAATAACGGACAATAAAAGACAGGAGTCTAAGCTCGAGTCAGAGTCAGAGTCAGAGCACAGCATTGGGAGAAAAAGGCAAGAAAAAAAAACCGACCAATCATCTGTCTGTTTCTTTGTTTGTAGGCCCAACCCAGTGTCCGGACGGTGTGGACCAATCAGGTGCTGAGATGAGAGAGTGGACAGAGCCCGAGATGAGCATGTCAGCCAGCGGCTACCTGTCAGTGGCTGATGGGTATGGCATAGCTGAACCTCTGCAGTACTATGGTGAGACAAGACGACGACATTATTTCGATTATACTGTTATATACCTCACTCCATGTGTTCTCGTCTGAGGGTGTTGCTTTGTTTAAACATGAGGGATACACCCCATTCCCCTGAAACGTTTTGAACAGTTGCAGTTCCTGTACAAATGAGTTCCTTACATCACTAACAAAACTTTTTATTTTTTATTTTATTTATTTATTTTTTTTCTGGTTTCCTAGTTCCCTTTGTAAGAGTGGGAGGACAGGCATGTTATTGTAGCTCTGTTACCGTGTTAATGGCTACTTAGCCGAGTACACGCAAAATGAGCTTTTACTGCTGCGCCACCGCAGCACGCTACTGACAGATCTGAGGGTGATTAGGATCCACAGAGAAACTAAACTTCTGCTTTATTTTTTTTTGTTCTTCATGAGAAATGATCTGAGCTGCATCATTAGATGGGGAAGATGTTTATGCTGATTACACTTCCCCCCCCGCCCCCTCACACACACACACACACACACACACACACACACACACACACACACACACGGAGTTATCGCACTGTGGTGCCGAGCTGGACTAATTGGCCATGTTGGGAGGCAGGGTGTGGTGGACAGTGGGGGGACCGTTTGGGGGGTAGCGGGAGTGTTTAGACAGCGCTCCAGCAGTTTACAAACAGACGCTACTGCGGCCGCTTCACACGTCATGAGAACAGGAGGAGCCGACCAGGACAGGGAAACATCTGGGAGGGAGAGGTATGAAGCAGAGGGCCCAAGGGGGGGGGGGGGGGGGGTTATTAGAGCAGGGAGAGGGCTGGAGAGGCAGGGAGGGGGGGGGGGGTGAAGGAGGGAGATGGACAGGCACACGTTGCGTGCGACGGAGAGCGGTTGTGTATGAAGGGATGGA
The DNA here is from genome assembly GCA_029718625.1 of Synaphobranchus kaupii. Lineage (NCBI taxonomy): Eukaryota > Metazoa > Chordata > Actinopteri > Anguilliformes > Synaphobranchidae > Synaphobranchus > Synaphobranchus kaupii. The sequence goes on from CM056378.1 coordinate 121,632,444, forward strand.
AGAAAAGTAGGAGGATAGAGGTGGGGCGAGGAGAGAGAGAGAGAGAGAGAGAGAGAGAGAGAGAGAATGGGGTGGGGGGGGGGGACGTGGAGAGAGGCGTGCGCGGGAATGCCGGGAATGCGGAGATCGAGATGCGGAAAGTTGCGATCACTCTTCCGTCTTACCATACCATGGTCCCTCGGAAAGGGTTTCTGCACAATCGCAGGGAATAATTCAACATACGAAAGGATGCTCTTACACCTCACAGCTGTGCGTCTGCTCTTTGCTGAAGCACAGGGGGGGGAGTGGCATTCCTGAAAAGGACAGAGCTTTGAGATTCCAGCTGCCCGTTTTGGTTATCAGCTACCTTGGAGATGGTACAAAGAAATGTACTTGTGGTGCACCCATGGGTGAGATCACGGATTCAGATTGCTTTGCTAAACAGATGCTCCCAGCTAAACGAATAAGGATCGACCCTTTCAGTTTGTTTTATGGTTAATATTTGAACCGACGCAGCAGCAAGGTCGACGGATCCATTTGGCGCTGAGGGACCCCAGTGTAGACTGACGCGTTCTCCAGAGACGGCGTAGAGGGCTGGGAAACTGGGGCTGATACTCTTCCTCATGCATGTACAGGCTTCAGAAGCTCTGCCAGTACTGGCACGCGTTTCCTCTGCAGAGACAGAACCTGCTAATCGCATCACTGCTCCGCTTCCCACTCCCAAAGTCCCCAAAAACACATCACAAAAAAAATCCCCCTCCAAAAAAATGCCCATAAAAAAATTATGTGCTGAAATGACATGTAACAATTGAAGTAGGAACAGACAGCCCCGTCTCTGCTCAGCTGCATCCTGTTTCTTCTGTCCAGAGGCCCTGCTCTCAATTTATTTTTTTATTACACCCCAGTGGCTTCATAAAAACAGCTAAAAATGCCGTGAGTCAGGTTAGATAGGGGACGACGAGGACTGCGTTTGTGGATGGCTGTCCAACGTTAGTATCATCTTTTCTACCTGTTGCTATGCAGGATTACAGAGCAGCCTCTTCTGCGCTGCTTCAGTCAGAAACAGCATTCGCTTAGCCGTATTATCCTGCTCTGTCCAGCGCAAGGCCGTCCTGAAAATTCTTTATATTCTGTGCATGGAATGTTGTAGGAAGACAACAAAGTTCAAAACTTAAAAAAAATAATAATAATAATAATTTCACCTAACTGAAGTTCCCCCAGGGAACTTAAAAAAAAAAAAAAGTTATTCTACTCTATTCTATTTTAAGTGTGATACAAAACCACATTCATATCTTGAATAACAAGGTAAAATTCCAATTTGGTCTTGTTGCAACACTGGTTCTTTGAACAGTGAACTTTGACCCAGTGACATTAATGAAACCGCGACAACGCACTGAACTCCCTGACTGAACCGTGCCCCTCCCCCTCCTGCCCGCAGACGTGCTGTCGGACCCGATGGGGGTACCCCTTCCAGGACCCCGAGCTGCAGGGGCTACCCTACGCCCAGCAGCAGTACAGCCCCGTCAACATGCAGTTCCCCCTGCCTTCCTCCCAGCCCTACTACCCGCCCTACTCCTATGGGTCCCCATGCCCCGAGTTGCCCTGTGACCCCGGTCTGGAGGGTCCTGTGGACGGAAGGGGAGGTATAGGGGGGATTCCCTTGCTCAAGCGGGCAAGGCTGGGCCCCCGGGGCCAGGGTGAGGGGCCAGGACGAACTGTGTGTGGTGTGTGGGGACAAGGCCTCGGGTTACCACTACAATGCGCTCACCTGTGAGGGCTGCAAAGGTGTGTTACGCTGATCATCACCATGCTCATCATCACCATCATCATCATCATCATCTTAATATGCTTCATAATAATTACCATAATCATCATCATAATTATTATCGCAATCATAATTAAGACTGGGTGTTTTTCACAGAAGATATTGGCTAAAGTCATGGGGCAGTCACTGCAAAGTTGTTGAAAATCATGTAGAAGAAAAGGCTGAAATCACATTTTAAAAAGGCTGAAAATCAGAAATCACAATTAAAGAACATGAATTTATTAAATTGATTAATAGGTCTCATGCACAGCAGTGGGAAAAGATTGAAATAACATGCACTCCTGTAGTAACTGAAGTCAGCGGGCAGTTGCCACTGGGAACAAATAGCATTTAATCCCTTCGGTCCATCACAGCAAGAAATGGACCAGAATCTGTATACGTTGTTACTACATTGTCTCCCAGCACTTGGTAATGTGGTTAAAATGCTTAGGCCTATATAAGTCACACTGTAAAATACACTGTAGGCTATGCTAAGGTTGACAGTTACCATCCGAAACTGCCGAAAAACACAGAAAGCAAACGTGGGAAATCATAGAAATGGCACAAAAAAAAACAGGGAAAGTAAAAAAAATGGCTAAATTCACAGAACGTGTGCCACCCGCGACTTCCGTGACAAACACCCAGCCACGATCATAATCATAATCAACATTACCTAATGACCGCCTGCTTTCCTAACGACCTGCCCGTGCTCCTCGGCAGGGTTCTTCCGGCGCAGCGTGACGAAGAAGGCGGTGTACCGCTGTAAGAACGGCGGCTGCTGTGAGATGGACATGTACATGCGCAGGAAGTGCCAGGACTGCCGCCTGAGGAAGTGCCGCGCCGTCGGCATGCTGGCCGAGTGTAAGCACACTTCTTTAGCGCAGAAATGTGAAAATAAAATCCGTGTGCCTGAGAGAGCCGTGGTTGTGATGTGCTTAGCTCAAAGCTAAACATAACATAACTTAATGACGAGAACAGGCCATTCAGCCCAACAATGCTCACCATATTTCTATCACTAAAGGGTACCTAGCGATCCCCTACAAACTAGATAGTATCCAGCACCATATCACGCCTGGTCTTGAAAACACCCAAAGTTTTTAAATGTATTTTATTTATTTAACCTTTATTAAAGAAATAAAATAAATAAAAAGGTGATTTCAAGACCCGGTTTCTGCCTCTACTACATGTGTCTGCTGATTTTTGATATGTTCCTGCACTTAAGTGCATAATTTAAGTCACTGATTGGCTAAAAAAATTCCTTCACACATTGTTTCCAAGGCCTAAATCTCAAAAACCTGCAGAGACTGCGGCTCTAGATGTAGAAGTGCCCCTGACAGACCCTAGCTCTCTCCCGCAGGCCTGCTGACAGAGGTCCAATGCCAGTCCAAGAGGCTGCGGAAAAGTGCCAAGCACAGGGGCCAATCTGTGGGCACCATGAAGCCTGAGGAAGAGGACGGTACAGAGAACAGGAGTGTCTCCTCCACCAGCAGGTTACCAGGCCAGGTATTACCACTATTTCCTCTCCGGCAAGCCTCGGCTGTGTCCGAATCAGCACCCTTCCATACTATTGAGTATGCTTGTTGAGTAGGGAGGATGAGAAAGTAGTTAAGAAAATTAATTTTCTCGAAACGTAGTATACGTAAAAGCCCCGGATGATGTAGTACTTACTTCCAGGGGTTTCGCTGAGTATATTTGGGAGCATACTTTTTCAAGAAGTACGCGGACGTTTCGGTCGCATAAATAAGACGCACAGCTTCATTTAAAAAATGAGGCGCATCTTCGCTGACGTTTTCCTTCAATAACAACTAAAACAACGTGACATGGCCACGCAAGGGTGGGACATCTTACGACACTTCCACAGTATGGTTGGAAAATAGTATGGAGGTTATTTTTTTGCGTACTGCACGTTGTATACTAAACGGTACACATTACAAAGTACACAGCTGCCAGTACACAGGAGACAGGACACAGTAGATGGGGCTCTGATTCGGACACACCCTTGTGTTGTGTGTGCTGGTGGTAGGCTCACGTCAGCAGAGGTGGAAAGTCCAGGTGTCAGAAAGTAAAAGTCTGTGCCGTGTTTTTCTTTCACCCATGAACTCAGCCAGCTGATTCCACCAATTAGTTCTACCTCCTGGCTGAAGAATTGTGCTAATGAGCAAATCCAGGTGATTGGAACAAAACCCTTGGGAGGACTTTTTACTTTGTGAACCTGGATTTTACACCCCTGCATATCAGTACTGTGTGTGTCTGTGAGTTGGCAGACAGGTGTCTGGAGGTCATTGTCTGTACTGTGTGACTTTGATACTGTTTGCCTACCTGCGTCACCATCAAATGTGTACTCACAGAAGTCTGCAGCTCTTCTATGGGTTTGCATGCAATTCCCTCTGTAAGGCATCTGTCTGTACATGTGTGCATGTCCATCTGTATCTGTATGTGTGCAAGTCCATCTGTCCTTGTGTTCAGGTGTGCACATATCTGTACAGCATGTCTGTGTGTGCAGGTGTCTGCAGGCTTATCGGGGGAAGAGCAACACTTGCTGGACAGGATCGCTGAGGCTCATCGTCAGTACAGAACCCAGGACACCTCACAATGCAGGGTAGGCCACAGGTGGATGCCCAGTGACAACAGCATGCAATATCTCTACATAAACTACAAGTCCCAGCATCCCCAGTGCCAGTGCTTGAAGTGGAAAAGAAATTAAGCGCCGGTATTCATATGAGCAAACTGTAGATGGCCTGCTCGTCCTTTCCGGCCCACTTAAAGCACTAATGTGAGCATAACCAAAATGGGTTATGGTTATAACAGTGCTCTGTTACATTAAATTTACATTTCACACATTTAGTAGATGCTCTTATCCAGAGTCAGTTACAAAGCTTGTGCATTTTAAATAGCATCCATTCATGCCGCTGGATATACATATGCTGTAGTAATTCAGGTTAAATACCTCGCTCAAGGGTACAACGGCAATGTCTTACCTGTGAATCAAAATGTGCAACCTTTTGGTAGCAAGCCCAGTTCCATAACTGTTAAACTACACTCTCACCCCCTCTGTGCTTCCATAACCGTTAAACTACACTCTCACCCCCTCTGTGCTTCCATAACCGTTAAACTTCACTCTCACCCCCTCTGTGCTTCCATAACCGTTAAACTACACTCTCACCCCCTCTGTGCTTCCATAACCGTTAAACTTCACTCCCACCCCCTCTGTGCTTCCATAACCGTTAAACTACACTCTCACCCCCTCTGTGCTTCCATAACCGTTAAACTTCACTCCCACCCCCTCTGTGCTTCCATAACCGTTAAACTACACTCCCACCCCCTCTGTGCTTCCATAACCGTTAAACTACACTCCCACCCCCTCTGTGCTTCCACAACCGTTAAACTTCACTCTCACCCCCTCTGTGCTCCTTCCCCAGATGCAGGAGTGGCCAAGCCTGGGGGTGGGAATGGAGGCGCTGATGGACCTGGCATCACCCCACTGTCAGACGCTGCACAGATTCTCCAGGAGCGTGCCAGGTGAGCTCCCTTCCCCCACGGGAAACCTCCCAACACACGCACACGCACACGCACACCGCACACGCACACGCACACGCACACGCACACGCACACGCACACACACACACACACACACTTCCAACAAGAGGGCATTTGCTTCAAAGCTCCACCTCACCCCTCTCCTGGTGTACGGTGTGTGTGTGTATCCTCCTTTAGGGTTTGATCTCCTGGATTGTGCCGACCAGAGATCGCTGCTCACCAGCTCTTCAGTGGAGGTGATGTTCCTTCTCTCAGCGCAGCACTTTGCTCAGGGACACCCAGAGGCCAATCCAGGTATTGCATGCAAAGCAGGAAGTAATTTTGATTTACAGCAGGGGTTCTCAATCCTGGTCCTGGGGGACCCCTGTGTATGCTGGTTTTCGTTGCAACCGCAGTTGCAATCCCAGAATTTTAACAAGCTGTTAATTTTTCTTAATTAGGTGCTTTTCATGTTTGGAGGAATTATTCGCCCACTTAAGACACATTATGTCAGAAATAGCTATGCATGCCATGTAGAACAAACTCCCCATGTTCACATTGTGCTTATTGTGCTATATTGCAACAATTACATAAGAAAAGGTTACAAAATAATGTATTTTCACTCAAATGAAAGAGTGAAGTGAATCAATAGGCTCCTAATTAGGTTGTTGAACACATGTGTTTAACTCAATTTTTTCTTTAAGCTTAAGACAATGCAGGTTTGGCTCGTTATCATTTGCTTTGTGTTTGAATTCTTCATTATCTACGAAATGGTTAATTTTAGTGGCCATGTGTCCACACTTTCACCAATTAGGAGCCTATTGATTCAAATCAGTCTTTAAATGGATCTGTTAAATAATTTTCTTATCTTTTTTAAATAATATAGCACAATGTGAACATGGGGTGTTTATTCTACATGGCATCCATAGCTATTTCTGATATAATGTGGCTTAAGAGGGTGAATAATTCCTCCAAACATGACAAGCACCTAATTAAGAAAAATTAACAGCTTGTTAAAATTCTGGGATTGCAACTGTGGTTGCAACGAAAGCCAGCATACACAGGGGTCCCCCAGGACCAGGATTGAGAACCCCTGATTTACAGAAGTTTTTATGTTCATTCTTCCCCTTCAAAGGTTCTTTCACCTTTGTCCTCTCTTTCTCTGTACATAAATGGATACTTTTTTGTATCATAACATTGCAAATGATCTGCACTGACTGTATTTTTTACAAGTGTGTAAATATTTTCAGACGTGGCATGCATTGCCACCCCCTGACAAAAAAAAAAAAAAAAAAATCAGAACATTATATTTGTGCAATCATAGTCACAGCAGTATGTTTCCACCTACATTAGAGAGCCTATCACTCTCTCTTATAGCACTGTATTCCCTGAGTACGGACCCCTCCCCGCTTCACTGGATGAAGACCCCAGACTCTAAAGACTGTGATGTGAAGACCCTGGCAAATTCAGGTACACCATTCAGAAATCCGTAATCACACTTTGGAGTCTGAAAGTTTTAAATCTCAATAACAGAGTGACATGAAACAGATATTTAAAAAACCTTCTTTGCAATTGTACAGTTACAAAACTCAGTCCACTTTAAACAATTTTGGGAAAATCAACATTTTTGTTTACTTTAAATTGGTGGAGATTTTTTTAAATGCAAAAATCATGTTTTAATGCTCAAATCCCCAAGAATAATAGTGTAACAGTAAAGCTGCAAATATCTAACAATTTATCAGAAAAGTGCTCAGTTTGATTTCAATCAAAAGTGGACTGAGTTTTTGAAAAATACTCCTCAATTCCAACTGATGTTCACCTATCCTGGGAACTACCATCCCATTGTGGAATATCCACATTTTCAGTCCGTACAGCTCCATCACACACTCTCTGTCTCTTTCTAGGAGCATCTGAAGATATTTTGGGGCCAGTGATGAACTTTTTCCACAGCATGGCAGCACTGAGTGTGACCGACGCTGAGTATGCCCTGCTCACTGCAACGGCAGTACTGTGCTCAGGTAAACAGCGCCCCCCACTGGACGCATTGCACACAGCACCACACGCGCTTCCAAAAGCTCTGATGTTCCTAACACAAAATTATATTTTAAGCCCTATTCGGACCGGATACGTTTTACGGGGGAAGGTGGGATAATGTAATTATTACCGGATCGTCTCGGTTATTTTAGTCCCGTCCGAATCTGCCATGTGAGTAACTTTTACGCACTGCGCGCTCTGGCGCCAGTAAAAATGCCAGCGTCTTTTACCTACGGTTAAATCCCCTGTAAAAATAACCCCAGGTTATAGCAATCCCGCGCAAATTGACATTTAGACACCTAAATGTGTGTGTCTCTCTCTCTCTCTCTCTCTCTCTCTCTCTCTCTCTCTCTCTCTCTCTCTCTCTCTCTCTCCAACAACTTATTCTTCTCTCTTCCCTCATCATCATCATCATCATCATCATCAGACGGAGCTCCTCTTCATGATGCCGCAAGTGTGGAGAGCGTACAGGAGCCCATCCTGGACCTGCTCTCCAGGGTCTGCAGTCTACACTCTGGCCCCCGGGGGCCCCCCGACCCCCAGCGCTTTGCTCGCCTCCTGGGGAGGCTGACAGAGTTGCGGACACTCCGACACAACTACCTGACCCTGCTGCGACACCAGTCCTGGGGGTACGCGGCCCATTGAGAGAGGAGGAGGGGACGGGGGGCTGTGGCCTGGCCAGTGAGAAGAGACGGAAAACACAGTCTGAGTGGATTAAAGTAAACATGGCTGCTGACTGCCGCCATGATTCTGCAAGAGTGACCGCTGTCCTGCTCCACTTTTCCCTCGGTCAGGAAAAGATTTACGTTCGAGGACAGACGCTTCAAGACACTTCCCTTCTTTTCTGTGTTCCGTGCAGTCTGCGCAAAATTCTTATCAAATAAGAAGTCTGTTTAGCTGTTATTAAAATAACAACAATACTATAATGGCAGATATGGACATTTCAAAAAAATATTTTCTATCCATACAATAACTGATATTAAGCATTTAGTAATAAAACGAGCCTTTCATAAGAGAATAACTTTAGTCCGTTCATTTTTTTTTCTATTGTCAGTCCTGTGGGTATTCTTAAATGATCAATAGTAAAAAAAATATTTTTCTTTCAAAGTGTATGGGTCTTTTTTTATTTTATATTTACAAAATGAGTGTTTCTCAAATGACAGGCAACCAAATTATATTTGAATATAAACCTCAGAAAAAAATATCAGGATTACAATTGCGATCATATCAGCTGGGCATACCTGGGGGGTATTTCACAAAGCAGGATTACTGAGTTAGCTGGATAACTGCACTGAGTAAAACCTGGAACCCTCCCAAATCTGGAACATAGACTGAAGCAAAAAGCTGTTCTGCATTTTACTCCGTGCAGTTATCCAGCTAACTCAGTAATCCTGCTTTGTGAAATACCCCCCTGGACTCAAGTGATCTGCCATAATTGCGTTTGTCACACGTCCAGCTGCATTCCAAGTCACATGTGTAACACCTTGGAGACCAAGTTTGGAACTCTGACATGTGACAACTCCGAGTACAACAAAAGATGAGGCCAATGTCATATGACAACCTCTCAAATTAGTTTAATTAACTACAAAATGGTCCTATTAGGCCTAAATGCTAACATAGTCTGCGTTTTGTAAATGATGGGAGACTGTGTGAACTTCAACAATATTGTGCCACATTATATTGAAATTAGTCAGTTAGCACACGTGATATGTACACCATTGCATTGCACATTGCATACTGGACTACTGCATGCACATGGTTAGAATTTCATATACATGTAAATATATCCCCTTTAAATAAAAACTTATTATTACTTTTTTCAAAGCATTGAAGAAGATGACAATTAATTAAATGACAAGCTTGAGTACGCCACAATGTGCAGCCAGGTGCCAGAAAAATAGCTTGGAACCCAAGAGGAGTGATGCATCTTCTACATAAAAAAACCAACAGCTGTCATTATTCATGTCAAACAGTACATCAGCATTCCACAAGGAGGAATATCAACATCCACTGATGCCACAATAACAAATATAATTTCTGAATTGAAGCTGGGCTGACTGTGAACGTTGTCTACATTAGAAAATGTTAAAATGTTTAAAAACAGTATTATCACAGATTATGGGTGGATAACTTGGGTAACTTCGCTTGAAAGGCAACCTTTGAACTTTGAACTCAGGTTCAATAGTACAGGTACTAACCATGTCTGCTGTAATGTAGGACCAGTTATATTTGTGCTGTAACGTTAGACAAGTATGGGAGCAGACATTAGCTAAACTGAAACATGAGACCACAGATGTAATTGTGGGGGTGGGGATGTGAAACCAGAGAATCTATGAACTGGGGACAACAAAACAGTACATTGAATTTTCTTCTGCATTAACACCACAGGACACAGCGACGTGTGTGTTTGTAGCAAATAAACTGGGCCAAAATGGCTGTGGGCCAGCCCTACAGCACTCCTGTCAGTGATCAATGAATGCAATTGTTCACATAAGCCTAACAGCAACTGTCCCCAGTACACAGAATTATTCAGAAAACTGGCCTCGAGCACAGCTCTCATATGCCATGTTAGTGGTAACAGTGAATCTGTAAATAAAATGAATTCCCCCTTTTTAAAAGTCCTTACAGAAATCCCCAGTTACATAATCAATTTAATGTAGTTTTGCCTTTGTGGGGCTCCATTAATATGAATATTGTGTGTTATCTTTCTCTTTGCGAGAGTGAAGAAAACCAGCCCGAGTAGTATACAGGGCGGATTTCAGCGGAAATACAGTCAGTATAAGCAGCGTGTGGTTGGGTTGACGTGTTGTTGCACGTCTATTGTTTTATCTCCCATAGAGCGAAGTGTTCAGGTGCTGCACGTGCAGAGTCAGAGAGCGCGAGCGAGAGTGGGAGTGTAGTTACGTCATCCGGTCAAGTATGTTATTGGTTGTGGGGTTTTTGGAAAACCGGACCGTGCGTGGGGGACACTGAACGGAGGGGGAGGCCGGGACTTGGAGTACTATCGCTCCTTCCAAACGTTTCGTGAAGAAAAAGACCGAACCCGCCGGAATTGAGAAAGCCAGCTAGGTGTTGCCGAAAGAAGGAGTGGGACGTGATTGAGGCTGCCATCGTTGTTGTTTTGAACTTAGCGAATTAAAATTGGGTTTGTGCCCTCGGTCTACCTGTCCTGATGGAGTCCCAGAGAGAGACGGGGTTCCGCCGAGAAGAGATCAACAGTACCGTGTGGGAAGTGTCAGAGAAGTATATATGCTTGAAGCAAATTGGGACGGGGGCTTACGGCACCGTGTGGTAAGCAACTAACTAGTTAGCTTGTCTGTCTATATCAGTGTCGTAGTACTAATGTCGCTAACTAACGTTAGATCGATGGAAAGCGAAGTAGCTACTTTCTCGTTATTGTTGGGCTCTTCGTAGCCCCATTAACAGCGACACTGTTCCAACACAATGGTTCAGCGACACGTTAACGTTACTTAAAGAAACACTTTGGGCCTAAAGCATTTCGCTAAACCAGTTTTCTTTCGTTTCTGTGATTATGGTCATGTTTGATCATGTTACCGCCCAACGGTATAGCCAAATGTATGTCTGTGCACAAGATGTGCATGCGTGTCACTTGGGGTGTTTTCGGGCGCATCCAAGGCAATTTTGTGTAGCTTCAGCACAGGATACAGCTACCCACATATGTAACTTTGCACACGCGTGGGAGAATGACAAATCTGATCATATTCTGCCATCTGAAGTTGCCCACTAGCTAGCCAACAAAATTAAAATTTTGCTGATGGTGGATTATTTACTTTCAAGACACTCTGCGTGGAGGTTACACGTTGATATACAAACATAAAACTACGATTTTACTGTAAAACACTGTTGTTGACGGATATTTTGGAACTGCAGTGCAAAGACGCTGTGATTAATAGCGCTGTCAATATCATAACCATCCCGCAGGTAATTTTAAACTGGTCGTGCCGCTTATTTTCACGTCTGTGAACTGAAGACTTTCCATGACTAGGCAATGTGTGTGTAAATAGGTAAGCTGTCTAACCAAGCAGGCTGAATAATGCGGATTGTAGACGTTGCAGAGAACTTTATGGAGGCTCACTTGAAATATTTTGCCTGTGCATTTCAGAAATAAAGCCTTATATACCCGATTATGTATTACTAACAAACACTGCTTGTTTGTTTGGCACATGTCATATTGTTATTAAATTACATGTAGTTTTGGAGGTTTGTGTGCTGTGCCCAGGAATGTGTGCAGACAAGAAGGTGAACTCTTAAGTAAGGTCTGAGGAAGTGTGCCATCTTGCTTGGGAGTATGGTGCATGCCATGGTGTGTGTTCAGGTTGTAATTCCAGCTGGTTCAGGTGTGCTGTCACGTGTACCCTGAGTGTGCTGATAAACCTGAACTATTATCATAAATGGGTATGCAATTTGTGAGCTTTGTAAGCCACCCTGGGGACTCATTTCTGTAAAAGCAATGAAGCTTTTTGCGATAAATGCTGTGTCTCTCAGCTTTCTCCAGTTACTGTCGTAATATTGTTTTCTAGGGAACATGTAGAGACATGATGACGCACATTTAATGCATCTGATGCAGAAATATACGCGGGATTAGTGCTGCAGGGGTGTGGATCGCTGCTTGAGTTCGTCCAAACTCATGGGAAATAATTTTCCTATTTTTTTCTGTGTATGAGTAGCAGGAGGTTGTGTCAGTGTTCTGCTCATAAACAGTAGCTCTATGCTGTTTAGGTTAGTGGTGCAGTGTTTCTAATCTGTTCTTTAAAAGGAAAGGGAAACGAGTACTCTGTCTTTCTATCTCTCTCTCTCTTTCTCTCTCTCTCACACACACACACACACACACACACACACACGCTGCAAGGCGGTTTGTAGTGTGGCTGTTGAACATCGTGATTTTTATTAAGGGTGCCTTAATGGCCTCCGTTGGTCTATGCAGGCGTTTGGTGTACGTCAGCATTCCTAGAAGAGCACGGATCATTCTGTACTGACATCACGCAGAGACTCGCCACACCGCCTGCCACCTAAACAAACAGCTGTTCCTGCCCCATTATGTCGTTACCCTGTAAAGTCTAATAACCCCCCCCCCCCCCCCCGGCTGACACCCCTGACCTCTTTCTGTTCCCAGCTCTTCCATCAACGAGAAGACCAAGGAAAAGGTGGCCATAAAGAAGCTCCACCGGCCCTTTCAGTCTGAGATATTCGCCAAGCGGGCCTATCGGGAGCTGAGTCTGCTCAAGCACATGAAGCACGACAACGTGAGTGTGCGCCACGCCACGCCACGCCACGCCACGCCTCGCTGCTCCCGCCCTCTTTGGCCCTCTCTCACAGCCTGGGTAGCCCAGCAAGGCCACAAACACCTGCTCGTATGACTGTACTGCGTCATACAGTCAAGCCGGAAAGTCTGCACACCCCTTTCACCTTCTCCACGTTTTATTACGTTACAGACATATTCTACAATAGATTGAGTTCATTTTTTGTCTCAAAATTCTACACAAAATAGCCCATAATGACAAAGTGAAAACAGGTTTTTAGACATTTGTGCTAATTTATTAAAAATCAAAATGTAAAATATCATATGTACACAAGTGTGCACACCCTTTGATATGACACCCAAAAGTGAGCTGAGGTGCATTTTGTTTCCACTGATACTGCTTGAGATGTTTCTACAACTTAATTGGAGTCCACCTGTGATAAATTCAATTGATTGGACATGATTGGGGATTGCCAACACCTGCCTATATAAGGTCCCACAGTTGACAGTGCATGTCAGAGCAAACTCCAAGCCATGGGGTCAAAGGAATTATCTGCAGACCTCAGAAACAGGATTGTGTCAAGGCACAGATCTGGAGAAGGGTACGGAAAAATCTCTGCAGCTTTACAGGTCCCAAAGAGCACAGTGGCCACCATCATTCGTAAATGGAAGAAGTTTGGAACCACCAAGAATCTTCCTAGACCTGGCCGCCCGGCCAAACTGAGCAATCGGGGAAGACGGGCCTTGGCCAGGGAGGTGAGCAGGAACCCGAGGGTCACTCTGACAGAGCTCCAGCTCTATCAAGATTCTCTGGTCTGATGAAACCAAAATTGAACATTTTGGCCTGAATACCAAGCGTCACGTCTGGAGGATACCAGGCACCGCTCATCACCTGGCTAATACAAGCATGGCGGTGGCAGCATCATGATGTGGGGATGGTTTTCAGCAGCGGGAACGGGGCGACTAGTCCTGATAGAGGGAAAGATGAATGCAGCTAAGTACACGAGATCCTTGAAGAAAACCTGCTCCAGAGCGCTCTGGACCTCAGACTGGGGCGAAGGTTTACCTTCCAACATGACAACGACCTGAAGCACACAGCCAAGAGAACAAAGGAGTGGCTTCGGAGAAAGTCTGTGCATGTCTATGAGTGGCCAGCCAGAGCCCAGACCTGAATCCAATGGAACATCTGTGGAAAGAGCTGAAAATGGCTGTTTACCGATGCTCCCCATCCAACCTGACGGAGCTTGCAAGGATATGCCAAGAGGAATGGGCAAAAATGTCCAGAAACAAGTGTGCCAAACTTGTGGCTTCTTTCCCAAGACGCCTTGAAGCTGTAATCGCTGCCAAAGGTGCAGCAACCAAGTATTAGGCTAAGGGTGTGTACAGATATGTAACCCCTAAATAACCTATTTTTGTCAGTGAAATAAAATTGCATATTTTCTAAAAACCTGTTTTCACTTTGTCATTATTGGCTATTGTGTGTAGATGTTTGAGGCAAAAAATGAACTCAATCTATTGTAGTATAAGTCTGTAATGTAATAAAACATGGAGAAGGTGAAAGGGGTGTGCAGACTTTCTGGCTTGACTGTATATGAGATTCTCAGAAGCCCTGGGAACTGCTGGGAAAGTGTAGCCACTTAGATACTGCTGTTTTGTCTGAAGTCTGTAGCCAGAGGCACAATATGTGAGACACTCTGACACACACACATACACACACAGGGACACCTGCATCTTTAGTCTGCTTTGTGGGCATTAATGGGGTTGATATTCTGGAATCCATCAGTACAGTGATGTCATCCCTTCATGGTGCTGTGGGTGATCTTTGGTATTGTAAATGAAATAGTAAGTCCTCTCTTCCTCTCTCTGACCCCCCCCCCCCTCTCTCTGACTCCCCCCCCCCCCTCTCTCTGACCCCCCCCCCCCGACTCCCCCACCTCTCTCTACCTCCCCCCCTCTCTCTCTGACTCCCCCCCTCTCTCTCTGACTCCCCCCCCCTCTCTGACTCTCCCCCCCTCTCTCTGACTCTCCCCCCTCCTCTCTCTCTGACTCCCCCCCACTCCCCCCTTCTCTCTACCCCCCCCTCTCTCTCTGACTCCCCGCCCCTCTCTGACTCCCCCCCCCCTCTCTGACTCCCCCCCCCTCTCTCTCTGACTCTCCCCCCTCCTCTCTCTCTGACTCCCCCCCCCCTCTCTCTGACTCTCCCCCCTCCTCTCTCTCTGACTCTCCCCCCTCCTCTCTCTCTGACTCCCCCCCCTCTCTCTCTCTGACTCTCCCCCCTCCTCTCTCTCTGACTCCCCCCCCCCTCTCTCTCTGACTCCTCTCTCTCTCTCTGACTCCCCCTGCAGGTGATTGGGCTGCTGGATGTGTTCACCCCTGCCTCTAATCTGGAGGACTTCCAGGACTTGTGAGTGACTGGGCTCCGTGCCACACAGAAGCAGCACTACATGCAATGCACGGACTTGAATTACTGCCTGAAATCCCATCGACGTTTCCGTAGTAAATTACTTAACGGCAGCGCGGCTAACAGTCACTGGAATAGTGATTAAACAGATTGTGGATTGACTGTGGAACTATAAAGTGACTGATGCTTTTTGATTGAGTGCGTAACCTGTGAAACATCTGCTCCCCTGCAGTTACCTGGTGATGCCCTACATGTACACAGACCTTTCAAAGGTACGGGGGCTACTCTCTGAGGACCGTGTGCAGTTCCTCGTTTACCAGATGCTCTGTGGACTCAAGGTGAGACTCGGCGGCCGAGCCCTTAAAACAGGGGTGGGGAATTTTAATCCGAAAAGCGATGGTGTGGGTGCAGGTTTTCGATTTAGCCCAGCGCTAAGACACCTGACTCAACTAATGAACTAATCATGGTCTTCAATCAAGACAAGATTAGTCTGGATAAATAGAATCTTAGGTGTCTTCGTATTGGGCTAAAACAAAAACCTGCACCCACATCGGCCCTTTTTATAAGACACCCTGCTTCAGAACATGGGTATTCAAATCTGGACCCCAAATCCAAATCCAAATCCGGCCCTGGTTTTCTTTCTCCCAGGTAATTAACTGAATAGTTACTGCTCCTGATTGGCTAGACTGTCTTCACACCTGACTCCCAGGTAAAGGGAGGGTGGAAAACCAGCAGTTCTCTGCCCTCAAGGACTGTGATTTGGGGCCTTAAAACATAATTGCCTAACAAATTCTGCCCTTGCACAACCTAAGTCCTGCGGCATCACCTCGCAGGGTAATTGGTGTGAAATACAGTTTTTTTAAAATTTGGGAATAAATCCAATTTTTTGATTGGTTTTATACACGCCATGTACTGATGTGAAAATTTGGCCAGTATAAAATCATGTCCCCTCCATTATACTGCGGTGATGATTACTGTATAAGGCGCAATAACTGCTGCTTCAATTGTACATCCACTGTCAATCACTAGCAATGTAATAATGTGAATCTGGATCCTCAGGGAGGTCGTTTGAGTTAAGTTGCTGTTTTCGTGCTGCTGCTGCTGCCACCGCTGCCTTTCTGAATGCGACTGTATGAATTCCAGTCCGGTTCTTGCATTAACGTGCCCTAATGTCTTTTTTTTCTCTTTGTGCTTCACAGTACATCCACAGCGCGGGCATCATTCACAGGGTAAGAGCTTGTTATTCAGTGCGGTCCAGAGTCGGGTAGTGCAAGACTCATCGCGTCCTTATTTACATGATTACTTTCAGACCTTTTTTAAAATTTATTTATTTTTTATTTTTTATTTTTTATTTGTATTTTTTTTAAATTTTTATTTTTATTTTTTTGTATAAATGATGACTCATATTTCAGAGGAAGTTGGGTTTGTGGAACAGTGATAGTATGTGCTCGGTAGAGAGGGAGCAGATGGAGGGAGTGGGAGAAAGTGGTAAAAGAAGAAAACAAGTACATGAAATGTATAGATATGTTCCAGGAACTGAGAGAGAGAGAGAGAGAGAGAGAGTGAGAGATAGTGAGTAGCCCCTTTCAAACCTGGAACCCGAAACATTATTCGGGTTAGGTAGTGGTTTACCCTGTTCACACATAGGTCTCCTATACAGAAAATGTCTGTGTCGAGTCCGTTCACACATGACATCACTGTTTTGGATAGATTAGGCAAGGCTGCCTGAAGCAAATTCGGGACAATTAATGTTAATGTTATGTTAGTTTGTCTTTAAAATTGCCAGATATTTTGCTGAATAATAGTTTTGGCAGAGATTGAAGAGTGATAGTTTTAAGATGACTTATGGTAACATCTTTAGCCAATATAGCTTAGTTATATGATTCAAAATAGTTAACATGAAAAATGGGTGCATGGTTTATCAGATAAAAATCAATACTTGTATGTGGAGTTGTTTTCAGTAAATGCAATGAAAATAATGCTGTTAGCCAACTTAAAACTGGAAGAGCCTGACAGAGATGTTTACCAGGGAGAAGTATTGCATGGCACACAAGCAATTTGTGAGGCAATGATGACCATTTTGTAACGTTGTTCTTACAAGCAAGTACAGAGACACTGTTTATTCCATTCCAAAAATAAATGTTCAAATTTCCCTCACAAAACATCGCGCAATGCTGCTCCAATATCTTATATCTGTGCAAGAGTTGTTGTGAGGGCGGATTCAGTAAAGTATTTATTAAAGAAATTGTGACAGACACAAATGGTCTTATGTAAGAACGTCGTAATCTTTTGCGTGCTTTATGTGGGAATATTGCTGCTTTTGTTCACACTAGAGCTGTGGCGAAAGATTTCCGTAAATCTTACTTGGTCCTAGGAAAATTGGTGGAACGCCTTGCATGGAAAATCGACTCCGGCTCTGTTCACACATGATACCGAAACAGAAAATTGCTGGAACATTTTCAGGTTGAGATGCGTGTGTGAAAGGGGAATGTGAGGAAAATGTGACATTGGTGAGAGAGACCACACAAATTGCCTTTAAAGCCGTTGGGAGGTGTTTGCAAAGATGACATGTTGACAAAAAAAAAATGAACAGCATGTACCCGGTAACCATTTGGCCTATATCTTGCAGCAGACATGGTAGAATGGAATACGTGGAGTGGAATTTAATCTGAATGCTGGAACACATTGTGTAATAGGGGCTGGCCTCAAGTAGAAAGCCTTGGTGTAAGTTGGCTTTGTGATTAAAGAAAAAAAAATAAAACCTTGGAAGACCTCCAACCTGAGAGATGATGCGAGCAGGATATTGCAACTTGTTGAAACCTGCTCTGAAAACCCTTCTTATGACTGAATTCCCCACATCTTGCACAATTTAATTGTGCATTGTGCACATGTGAATGTGTGTCTGTATTCCTATTAATTTCTCATAAATCATTGTGTTGTTATTACCCCCTCGGTACCTTCTAATGCACAGACACTTTCTTAGGCAAGATTTGAGTTTGTATATTAAAGTCTCAAGCCGCCTATGTTGGACTGGGAACACCTTGATACAAGTCTACTGGTTATATTCATGCCAAGAGCATGACTGTTTTCTTTAGGGGCTTGATTAATCAAAAGCTAACTGACAGCAAGTTGAATTAAATGGTAATACGGTTGTTTTTTTTTCAACCTAAACCCATAACATTGGTGCTGTTATTTATTTAGGCGCTCAGTTTTCACCTCATTATCTACACAAACGTGAACATGAATTCCAGTAGAAAATGTTAAACGGTGTGCACCAGGGTTCTTAAACGAATTCCTGGTCCGTTTTAAAAATGGGGTATATTGGCCAGTTATTTTCACTGCACTGTTCACTGTTTTAAAAAAAACACCTTTTCTTTTGTAGGATCTTAAACCCGGTAACCTGGCCGTGAACCAAGACTGTGAGCTAAAGGTGCGTATACATGTTACTTTATCAATGTTACAGGAACAATGAGGGCATGGATTTCAGTAACGATTGTTCTTGCAGATCCTGGACTTTGGGTTGGCACGGCAAACGGACGCAGAGATGACGGGCTACGTTGTTACCCGCTGGTACCGGGCGCCCGAGGTCATTCTGAGCTGGATGCACTACACCCAGACTGGCAAGACAATCATAACCCTTAACCTTTAACCCCTCGCCTTTATCCTAACCAGTCCATTCAGTTTCATAACTGCAGAAAAGACTGAAAAACATCTCTTGAAAGAAAAATGTGCCGTCTTTCTTATTTTTTAAAGAAATGTAATGAGAAATGTATAATCTGGGAAAATGGAAATTGCATAGTACTGATAAATATATATAGTTTTAAGTAAAGGTGCAGTAAACTTAAACTAAGTTTTTCACAAAGAAAAAAAAACTCTTAACTAATTAAACTCTAGCTCTAACTAATTCACACTCTTCAGAATATCCCACCTGTACGGAACACTTAGGGCCTGATTTAGCATGTGTAAAACCTTTTAGCACACAAAAAAAACCATGGTCATGGTATTTGCACCAATCATTGGTTGTGTCATAAAGGTCTTAGTATATAAAGCCCTATATGGTTTACTTCAAACCTGTTGTTCAAAAAATAGATGGGTCATTACGAATAGAGGCCCCCACCTGTTAAATCACCTTTATTAAGGCAAAACTGTCTTGCATAACTAAATTTGAGTGATATAGGCCTGCATAACCGGCTGGCTACTTCCATGAAATGGTACTGTGCAACAGTTAACTGCTTGGATTAAGTTTTTTTTTTTTAAAAAGAAAAAAAAAAGGAGGCAGGTGTTGCAAAAGAAATGACTCACAAAGTGAGATTTTGCCATTTTAAAAGTGTGCAGAGTTTGCATTTAAAAAAATTTAATAACATCAGTGCTGATTTGATGATTTTCATTCAAGTTCATTTTTCTTTGAAGAAGAAAATGTATCCTTTTTTTGGAATTATATTTAAACTGATTGAATGGAAAAATCTGTGTCTTTGTGTACTGACAAATCGTTTTTTTTGTGATCTGTGCTATTTCTCTTGGTTGTTTCTTGTTGTGGTGATCATCACAGTTGATTGTTGGTTTTCTCACTCTTTCAGTGGACATATGGTCTGTTGGCTGTATCATGGGAGAAATGATCAACGGGAAGACTCTGTTCAAGGGAAAAGACTGTATCCTGTCCTCTTTCTCCTTGTCCCTTTATCCTTATTATATCGCAACAGTGTGTGTGAACTCTTTCTTTTTATGTGTCATGATCCTTCAGGAGTGGTGGCACGACGGTTCTCCCTGTGTCTGTGGGTTTCCTCCGGGTACTCCCATATGGGTTGCCCATAGGTATGAGTGTGTGAGTTAATGTTGTGACCAGGGTGGGAAATTAGCACCTGCCACCTGCCAAATGCGGGTAGATTTCAGAATTGTCAGATAATTGTATCAAACCTTCCCGCCACAGTGGCGTGTAGCAAAGTGGATACAAGAAAAAAAATAACTTCAGTAAAAACTTGCGATTTCTTTCTCTGATTGGCTAAATATGAGACGGATAAAAAGTGCCTGTTAGAATATCCAGAGGCGAGCCCGTCTTTCAGTGGAACTGATTTGCGTTCGATTTACCATAAAGCAATTCTAGCAAGACGACCAGCGTTGCACAGTAAAACAAACTGACCAATACGCTCTGAGGTAAAAGTGATATCTCCAGACAGCTCGCTCTAATGTTGCTGGCATTTGTCCGTTCAGAAAAACAGCAAACGTTAGCTAACGTATCTAGTATTAGATAATAGATCATTTAATAACTCTTTATCTGACATGTGGAGACGTATAACGGGAGTTAAACGACCCGCACCACTGGCAGCAGCAATGCCTAAAGTAAATGATGTGTTTTATTTATGTTGTCTCAAGCTTTACCTAGCTGTTATCCTTATACTTCTCTGTCTATTGGCCTACTTACAAACCCCAATTCCAAAAAAGTTGGGACAGTATGTAAAATGCACATAAAAGCAGAAAGCAGTGATTTGTAAATTCTCTTTTACATATATCAACTTATTTATTTACCTTATCAACTTTATTGATTTTTATAAATTCAGAATTTAATGCCTGCAACATGTTCCAAAAAGGTTGGGACAGGGGCAAAAAAAAAAAACACCCGTTTGGAACATTAACAGGTGATGCTAGCATGACTGGGTATAAAAGGATGTGATGTGCAGTAGATATGGATGGATCACTTTAAGGGTTGTTTCCCCTGACTTATTTTTCCAGTTCAATAGGAAAATGAAAAATATATTTTCTTTTGCACTGTTCAATTAAACGTATGTAAAAGAGAATTTACAAATCACTGCTTTCTGCTTTTATGTGCATTTTACATACTGTCACAACTTTATTGGAATTTTGTACTTAACCTACATTTCATATTTGTCTATGTAATACATTTATACGCTATGTTTGTCTATTTGACCTGTAATACATGATATAAAAGATACAATTTTATTAGAGCTATAAACAGGAATATGCATGTTCTATAATGTATCAAATGTTATTTTAGTGTAATTTGAGAAATATCTTTTTAAAAGGTGTCTGGTAAAATTTTGGGGTGGCTGGTAAAACTTTGCATCTACCAGCCACTGTGGCTGGTAGGTCAGAAAGTTAATTTCCCACCTTGGTTGTGACCTGTTCCAAGATGTATTCCTGTCTCGGCCAATGCATGCTGGGATAGGCTGGTTAGATAATGTATGGATGGATGGATAGCCCTTCAGGGCCGAGTAAGAAGTATCATCAAACTCTGATGATGCACTACTACGTCCTTATCTGACAAGACATTATCATTTTTTATTATCTTGGGCTGTGTCCGAATCAACACCCTTCCATACTATTGAGTATACTGGATAAGAAAATTAAGTAGGCAAAATGTTGTCTAAATGTAATGTACTTAAAGTCCCCAGATTTAACTTATTTTCTGTTTTTTTGTGACAATATTATGGAGGATATTTTTTGTGTACTGCATGACTCACATACTAAACAGTATGCCGTAAGCAGTACACAATATGCTAGTGCACAGGACACAGTAGATGGGGCTCTGATTCTGACACAGCCATGGTGTCAGTACACAGTATGCCAGTACACAGGGCACAGGACACAGTAGACGTGGCTCTGATTCGGACACAGCCATTGTGTTTTGATGGCAAGTCTGAACATTGATGACTCGTGATACACAATTAATAAGTGAAAAAACCTCAGGAGAAATCGGGCCAGGTTTCTTCAGCACCGGTGAAGGAAAAGATTGAGTAAAGGGAAAGTGCGTGATATAATGATTTAAATGTTGTGAGCTTTCACCCTTGACCTTCGACCTCAGACATGGATCAGCTGACACAGATAATGAAGGTGACTGGAGTGCCAGGACCGGAATTCATTCATAAACTGGACAGCAAGGAGGTACGCGCGACACCCGGCCCACGCGCGACGCATACACAAGTTCAGTCACAGCCCTGCCCACACGGATACAGTATGAATATACTCACACTAGCTGGCTCAGCTGCCTTACACTCAGAAAGAAAAGCATCAGTCATCCTGCAGGTGTGCTTACTCATCCTGTGGGAGGGCAGTAGGTGTAATAAAGTGCTTGTGCTGGCCCTTGTATATACTTGCAGTATGCTACTTTTCCTCTTTCAGTTCTGACAATACTTGTGCCTGTCCAAGTGTTTACATGTTTGATCCCCCTGACAGTGCATCAGGAAAACAGCGGCAGTGTGTATGAAATGCCGTCCTTTGGGTTTATCGCTCTGTAACGTCTTTTTGTTAGTGTTGCATGTAATTGCGCTTGTAATAGCTGTACATCTCAAATGAACAACACAGTTTTCTTCTTGTTTAAGCCAGACAAAACAAAAACCGGAGAAGGGATGCTCCTCATCCTCGGTCACCATTTTGATTTGGCGAGGGAGGGAATCGCCCATTATAGCCTGGCCTAATGAATAGATGGGATCACAGACAAATTAATATATTCAAATTATGTAATATCCACAAGCACGTCTATCAGGTGGATCAAACTTCAAACTTGGATGCACACACACACACAGCACAAGGTATCCTCCTCCAGCTCGCTGTCTGTGTAAGCTTAGCTGCTGGACTGTGGGGTGAAAAGACGAGGCTTGAGTTACAAGAGTGCATTGAGAGGAGATGACGCAGCAATGACGCATATATCAGGCATTTCAAGTTTGGTGAAAATAGTGTTAAAAAAAAAAAAAAACCCTCAATATTCTATGAAATCTAATATTTCAGTGTGTTCACCGTTAAACAGAAATGTTAACTGTTTCTTTAAGCTGCAGGGTGAATTTAAGAGCTGTTTTTTGAAGAAAAACATTTGATCTTTCACAAAGGCAAGTGCTTAGCTCTAACTAATTCAAATGCATGTAATATCTGGACCAGCGCAGGACGTTTAGACAAAAGGTAACTAGGCAACTACAACAATGGTTTCCTTCTCTGATTGCCTCAGGGTTCCAAGATGAGTGTTCCGTGTTGTGTTGTGTAATGCCGGCTAACTGGGCCCATAATCTCCCGTGAATACTTGTGTACATTGTCCTGATCAGATGTGAAACAGCATCCCCTTGGGGAAAGCTCAGTGGGTGAACATTGGTTCAAAAAGTCAAAGGTGTAGGGGCAGCTTCAAATACAGTATCGAGACCAGAAGAACATCCATGGACATCTTCGGACACCCAAGAATGTCTTGACTGTGTCTCTAAGCTGTCCTTCTTTTAGCATGTTGAATCTGTGGAGGTAATTATCTTTGGGGTGTCCTAGTGGCGTGAGGTCCCAAAGATGAAATGCCACATAATGACCAATCAAAGAGTGGGACCGCATGGCACCGAATCTAAACTGATGCCTGCAAATCAGCTAGTAACGTAGCAAAAGTCTACCCCAAAACATATCGGCTTGACTGCGTTTGTTTGACTTGGTCAGCCCAAGCTAACTACTTTATATAATGTATAAATTTAGGATTTTTATGTAGGAATGTGTTGTGTAATCAGCACACTGCAGTGGACTCGGGTTTACACCACAGTCTGGGTAAAACTGCCCTCTACTTTATTGGGGAGTTACTGTTGGTGAATTTTGCAGGCGTGAAGTGTTTACACTTTCTCTACTCACAATTCACAAAATTTTACAGCCCAGTGTGATATCGTGAGGAGGGCACAACCTAATTTGTGTAATGGGCTGTTTATAATTTTACTTTGTAAATGCAGCCTTTACTTATTAAAGTATGAAATTTTCATGTTTTGTAGAAGTTACAAACCTTTGTACAGTATGTAGTTTTATATAAGTAATCATTTCTGAGGCGTGGTGTAGCGACTGTAGCCTCAGGAGTGAAATTCCACGGCTCCGGCCTGCATTGCACTGTGAAAATACCGCTGCTGCATAATTTCCATGTTAATGAGGTCGTGTGTTGTACCATACTGCCCCCCCCCCCCACACACACACCCCCGCCCACATTGTGCTTTAAGGCTCTCGCCGTTCTTGCTCAAGCAACACTGAACATTTAAAAAAAAAAAAACTGCAATAAACCGTCGTATAAACAGGATGTGAAGTATGAGTGGATGTGATAAGTACATCTGTTGCTTTTCTTCAGGTGGAAGACGCAGTGGTGCTAATTGACCTCCCGGTGTATTATCAGATGGCTGTCACAATAGAACTTCTCGCCTTCAGCCCAGTCGGCTTCCTGTGTCTCCACAGGCCTGGGGCTGGTCCTTATTAACACTTTTATCTGTTCTCCCCCCCCTCCCTCCCTCCCTACCAGGCACGGAGCTATGTGCGTTCCCTCCCTCACTACCCCCGGAAAGACTTCTCCACACTCTTTCCCAGAGCTAGTGTTCAGGGTGAGTCGCTAGCTTTACCCGAAAGTACAAATTTGTAGTGTTTGTACTATTAAACCTGGTTAATGGGAGTGTTTAATGCTCTGTGGGTATGTTTGTTTGTTTGTTTTTTTACTTGGCATTTAATTATCACATAGCTTTATCACACCAAAAATATAAATATAAAAAATAAATGAATAAATAAATGCACGGGTACCTTATTAGTCATCCAGGCTTGAATATGACCTTGGTTGTTGGCAGGCTTTGCATCAAGCTGCTGGTTCGTGCAGTTAGAGCGGCTGGATTTGTACAGTAATGCTGTGTGTGTGTGTGGTTTCTGGTTATGAGTGTGTGCTGTTTCTTCTTGTGTTATTATGTAGTGTGTCTAGACCATAGTTGTGTATTCTGGGCATTTTCAGCTGCAGTCAGAGGCAATGTCCTTATATGACCAGTCTCCATGGCAACAGAAGGTTGCTAGAGTATTCATTGGTCCTTTTTTTTATCTGTTAATTAGAAAGGGGAGTCTTCATGGTTGCAATGGGCTGGCTTTATTACTGAAATATATGTGCTGCCAGTATCTGTGTCTCATTTAACCCAATAACGACCAAAATGTGCACATGAAGAAACTGGATTTTTCTTTGGCATTTTTTTACTGAATCAGGAAAAAGTGTTTGAGTGTTTTAAAAAAATATTTGTATCATTTATTACAATAAGTCATTAAAAAAACAAATCTTGTCAGGTCATGGGTCCCTTGCATATTAAGAATAATTTACACAAGAACATGTTTTTGCTAAATAGATTCCCTTATTCTGGGCAATACAAATTAATTACATTTACAGGGCTTTGGTAGCAAAAATAAATAAAACATAATTTACAACAATCCACAGCCTCATTCAATATATATCTGTGATACACAGATTATTTATTTTAATATTAAGTTTATAAATTGATGAAACGATAACTCAGGAAAATATTCATGGCAATGCATGTAATCAAGCATTAAAAATACTTGAACACAGATTTCTGGGCAGCTTCTTAGATGAATACAAGCAATTAGTTTAGATGAATACAAGCAATTATAGGATTTTTATTTTTGCAAATTCAAATTTTTCCCCCACTTACTAAGTCAAATGCAAAAGCGGTATTTTCATTTATTTTTAGAAGATTTGTCATCTGAGAATGAGACTATGATACTAACTATATCTAGGTTGTTCCGTACTTCAGTGGTATTTAACCTTATTCGGTGCATCCCTCCCGTAAACCGTTCTCTCTGGCTGACCTCAAACCCTAGCGGTTGACCTGCTGGAGAAGATGCTGGTCCTGGATGGAGAGGCTCGTCTCACAGCAGAGAAGGCCTTGGCACATCCCTACTTTGACGGCTTGAGAGATCCGGAGGACACCCCAGAAGCACAGCCTTATGATGACAGCTGTGACAACGCAACTTTGTCCTTAGAGGAGTGGCAGAGTAAGTGCACGATTCACTCAACAATTCATCCGTACATTCATCATGTGTTAATCTACCTACTGTCTGACCCTCTTTTCTAATTCACTGTTTTGAGTGCGAGCTTTTCAGTACGGTACTATACTGCACTGGACATTTGTGCAGTGAGCGGTTTGTATGAGTGAATTTTAGTTTGCATGTTAGAATTTTTGTCAAAAGTGTACTCCACTGTGCTGATCTGCATTCTGTCTCACGTTTTGATTTGTAGATTTATCCTTTAAAGAGGTGAAGAGCTTTGTCCCGTTTCCACGGCGAGACTCCAAGAGGCGGAATACATTGTCGATGTCATCATAAAGATAATACGAAAGTGACTACGGCAAAACCTCTACACAAACGCTGACACAAATCCTCACTCCAGTGCTAAAAGCAATACGACCATACAAAATCTAAACCAACAAACCCCCCCCCATACACACACACACACACACACACACATTTCCAAGGTCCCTTTCCTCCTGCATCCTGTGCCGCAGTGTGTCGGCCCTGCTGGTTCCCTGCTCCTGATCACATTCTCTGCAGAGGCCGTATGGCTCAGACAGTACTGAGCCCAAACGTACTTCAGTCTGGACCACGGCTGCTTGCCACTCAGCGACACCAAGACTGGCCTTATCTCAAGGCATCAGCCGTGCACACAGACAGACAGGGACTTTTCTTTTCTCCATTTATAAGAAACAAACGTGGTTTACAGTGTGGCTGGGGGTGGCTTGTTTGTTCTCTGTTGGAGTTCCAATGTGTTGCTTTTAAGCCATTTTTAATGTAATAGTTTATTTTTTTCCATATTATTTTATGAGATGGAGTTCAAGAGAGTGTGAGACAAAGAGAGATTAGCTATGGAAATTAATGTATGTTTCTATGTACGTAAAACGGGAAGCGAGGTGTGTGAGTGATTTTGGCGATGTATACGGTTGTACGTTTCAGTAGGCTACGCTTGTTACTCTTCTGTTTTGTTTCATGAACGGTGTGAAGCGCCTCCGTTATTTCGTAAGGACAGGCTTTCTTTATTTCCCTTTGTTTTCAAAAAGTGCACTTAAACAAATGTGGAAAAGATGATCATAGCAACTCGCCTGCTTTTCAACCGTCTGTTTGGGAAACCGCTTCATAACAGGAAATAACAATGCAATATTTGTATTGTTTCCCCTCCACTTGCTTTACTGTTGATTTTGAATGTGCTGTGCTTCATAGCACATTAGAAATCACATATATCAGTTAAACCATCATTCTGTAATAAAGGACCAAAACAAAGGAGAATAGCCAAATTTGCTGCACTGTAGATTTCTGTTGAAAATGGCTTTTATTTACCACTGTGTTTCTGAAAGAAAAGTACTATAAAAAATAAAAAAAAGCAAAGGTGTTATCACATTTCCCCATGTTTGCTGAATATGAAACTATGCTATTAAAACTGAATTTTCACAATTCTGAATAGAAAATAAAGATAAGAGGTGGTAGCTTACATTGATAGCTTTGTTCATTTGGGTGCTGCGTATTTATGTACATACAGTATATTGTGCCCTCGGTGTAGAGAGTTTGTGTGGGTGTTCTGCTTTGGCATACAGTGAGCACCATAATTCATTTGATAGTGACACATTTTTTTGTTATTTTGGTTCTGTACTCTAGCACTTTGAGTTTGAAAGGATACAATGATAATGAGGTTGAAGTGCTGACTGTCAGCCTTAATATGAGGCTATTTTCATCCATATCGGATGAACCGTTTAGAAATTATAGAACCTAGATTTAGCTGTAAATTATGCTGGAACAGTATGGAATACATGATTGGTAAAATGGCTGTAAGTCATCAAGGGTCTGAGGTATCAAACGAGCCTCAAGCCATCTCTCTGCTGCCAGATATGCAGTAGATATGGAAGGATCACTTTAAGGGTTGTTTCTCTTGACAAATTTTCCGATTGAACTCTATGGAAAAATAAGTCAGGAGAATCAACCCTGACAATATAGTCTCATATAATGTTCCTAATGTCCCGCCTGCCCCTGTCCTCTTTTAAAAATCCATTATATGGTCACCCCGTGTAATCAGATGGTTTCATTAAGACAGAGGAGGTTACCATAGTCAGGTGGTAGTGCACCAAGAGCTCATTACACCTGGTAATGCATGTTTGTGTGTGCAATGGAGTAAAGAGCACAGGCAATGGTCTACCGTGCATCATGGGAATGTGCTTTGATCACGAGTCATCTCTCGCCTGTCCTACTACAGGCCTGAGTGCTTTCTTCCAACAGTGAAGGGTTCTGGTGGTTCCATAATCATCCACTCGGGGGCCAAGGCTAATCACTACATGATCACCTGTATCCCATGATGCAACATTCCTCTTCAGCTCGGGGGATAACAATGCCCCTATCTACAGAGCATGTGCGGTCACCCGCTATGAGTCAATGAGCATGGCGACTATGTTATCCATATGCCACGGCCTATATGTTATCCATATGCCACGGCCTATATGTTATCCATATGCCACGGCCTAATCAGACTCAGTTACCGCATCAGAAACCGTTTCAGCATTTACGGGAGATTCTGGAATGATGTCTCAGATGGTGTTTTCCACCTTCAGTAATTGACAAGGCATCAGGTGACTGACTTTCACATGGAAGAATGGTGCCACATCCCTCATGCTGAATTCCAGAGACTGGTAAGTTCTATGCTACGACGGATACAAACGGTTCTGGTGACACGTGGTGGCCCAGTGCCGTACTGCAGTGATTCATACTGGTTTTTCCACCTTTACAATTACTTTCCTTCCACGTGTGACACTTACATTGTATCAGGGGTGCTACCTGTACAGGCCTGACATCCTAGAAGGTACAATGTTTTTTTTCTTTTAAACGGGACGTGAAAAGTTTAATCTTGTTAATTTTATACAAGGTTCTCATCAGTGAGTCTAGTTTTATTATTTGTAGGTTTATTTCATGTACATTTAATTTATGCTGAAGCAACACAATGTGTAATAATATGCCCAACTCACCATTATCAGAAAGATTAATTGTACATACATGTAAACCGTAAGGTTGTCACAAGCCTAATAGTTTGTGTTTGGGATGAATGCATCAGTTGCAGGATCCTGAACCAATAGGGCCCAACCACTGCTGATAAAAGACCTGGAACATTTGGTGAAGCGGGAACAATTTTACAAGAAGCTTAACTCGGGGGTTATAGATTGTTAAACCAATCTCCCAGATGTATGCCTATTTAGAATCACATAAGTGTGCCATGCCAGAGTTTAAAAAAGTTAATGGAATTATGCGTTGTGCATGAAGTGCGCACGGCAAAGTTCTGTCAGGAAACGGGCTGCAGCCGACCAATGGTCGGCCTCAGCACACACACGTCCTCATGTTCTCAACCAATCAAATACACACATCACTAATGGAGAGTCAGATCTCTCCCATACTGCTTTCGCCTGTGCTGCTCTTGTTTGCTTTGCTGCTGCTTGTCCAAAAAAGATTGCTGCTCATCCTCCACCACCCCAGCTTCCACCTGTTGTACTGGGCCAAATCAGAATAATTATATATTCATTTATATATTCAATACGTGAGTTGTCCTGACAGAAATAAAGTTTTTCTTTATTCGCAGCATGTGAAGAAAGAATACATGCCAATGATTTCTTCCACCTGTATAAGATTAAATGATAGTGCATGTAGTTCTGTATTTGTTCTATAATAGTGGGCAATTTGATTGATTAGATAAGTCACTTTATGTAATTGAGTATTCTATATTGCATTTCTTAATTCTTTAATTATAGATAAAATGGTTAAATGCAGAATATTCAAGTGTCATTCAACTTTCTCATGTGTATTGCAACAGGAATGCACTATAGGATTGATTTACAGCCCAGCGTGCTCAACTTCCTTTCTATTGTGCTGTGCTGGTCAGTTTACTGCTGTGTTTATACTTTATGTACAGTAAAAAACTGAGTAAAATTGTGTGAGTAAAGAACTGGGGGCTATGAAGGTCCACAGTAGTATTCTTCAGCTACTTTTTTCCTGAGGACTGCATTCTTTTGAAATGGGAACATACAGACCAAACATTGTCTACATACTAAACAATTTATGAATAAGATGAATTTGCGTAAACAAAGTGCCTTCTTAAAATACACATAGCTGTATTTACTTATTATTAATTATTTTGACACTAGTGGGAGGTATGCTGACACTATACAAATACAGACGTTAACAATTTGTGATGCATCTGAGTATTTTCTAATTTTCAATGATTAAAGTGCAAAAAATACATCTGTGGCCCCTGGGCTGCCTCTTGTCTAAATGGTGCCATTGATATCTTCACTTCATGATTCTATGATGTAAATTATTAATATTTCACTAGGAGTATATACATAATCAGTGGAAAGCAATAGGAATAATTACTATAAGGAATAAAAACAGGTGAGAAAGGACGTCAATATTGCAGTTTATGTTGTGTTCACACTAGTTGAAAGAGGTATATTAGAGAAAATGGGTAATGTAGAAATATAGAGGATAGAGGAAACGCCTACAATCTAATGTACAACGTATTATTAACTTCCATGTCGCGATTATTTTTTAGGTTGTTCAATATGGTTTATGAATATGAACTCAGATAAATTATGTTCCAACTGATGACACTGTGGTGTGAACAACTGCTTCTAAAGCTCTGTATGTTAAAGACGGGGTTCTTGAATGTGGGAGGTGTCCTCGAACCTGTTGGCCGCACCCATTGCTCTTAATTACATTTGTGGTTATGTAACTTGTATTGCAAGGTATAATTAACAATCATGCGGAAGTGCATTTTAAATTAAGTTTATTATGTTCCAAATTAAACGACAGTTTTCTTCCTGTGTCTGAATCTTGTGTCAGGTAGCCATTTTCCACCTTTACAAGACGTAAAGTGGGCCGCACTTGTATGCAAATTTGGCTGCAGGGTGAGAGCCAATGCATGTGTGCGTGTGTATGTTTTGAGCGTGGAGGCAGTGCAGTGCGTACTAGTGGGGGATGTGTGGTGTGGCAACTTGAGAGTTCTACAGTTAAGTTTGTGTGGTAGAGGACTGCGGCCGCCATATCTGGAAGGAAAAGTGTCACCTTTATTCGTTTTGTATGCTGCTTACGATACACCGGAACGCGGTGTTTGGTGAATATAGAGATTGTTCCAGATAACTATGCTAACGTTAACGCGCAGCCCGCACTCTAGCCTGATTTTTTTAAAGAAAGGGGCGTGTTCTTGCTATCTTGACTGAAAGCCCCGCTCTCTGCCCGTACCGTACTAACTACAGCACATCTGAGGCTGAAAAAATTACGTCCCTTGCTAGAAACTAGGGTCCCTACATTCTCGCCTTTCTTTTGAGCAAACCATGTCATTATAGATGGTCGGATCAACTTGATTCTATCGAAAAACGTTTGTTTGAAGACACAATGGAGGACTGAAGCGCAGAGGACATTTTCGCACCGAAATTTACCGGCTTTTCGGCCGAGGCGTAGCTAGCTTGGTAGCTAGCTAGCTACCAACCAAAAACCTGGGCTCCACAAGCGGCCGGTTGTCGAGCTGCCATTTAAAACGATAAGGTAAAGCATCTAACATTGTGAATAACTGTAAAAAAAATAGTACATATAATCAAACATGGTTGCCGTTGTGTCGTTACATGGGTATCTGCAACTACATTAGCTTGCCACCGCTTATTAACGTGAATTGCTAGCAAGGTAGCTGGCTAAATTACCAGCCACCTAGTAGCTTGCTACTTGCTTCTCCTCCCAGTTAAACGAATGTTGCAGAGAATTGAAAATACTCTTTGACTGAGCCCTAACGGGGTATTACAGTTGGGAAACAGCGCTTTATAACCAATACGATGGCTTCTGTTGCAAGACAATGTTGTATTTTAAATGTTAAGTATTTGGGGTAGGTAGTTTGTGTTTAGCGACTAAAATGGCTGACATTCGTTCTGGAAATAAGGACCTTCAACCTAACTATGTCAGCTGAGAAAAAACTCTCCTGGCGGTTATTGGCTCAGACTAGCCTTGACGCAATAGTTACAGGCGATGATTGGATAAGAGAAAACTCAGTTAACCACGCTGCTCAGTACCTTGTAGCTAAGTGGCGGTTTCGTACCATATAAATTCCAGAAAAATCTTCCAAAACAGAGGGCAGCTCGCAATATAAGAACTGTCTCGTATTAACTTGCAGCGACTTCAGCGCGATTTGTGCAGTTCCTTTAGCGGTTTGTACAGACCGATGAAGCGGGGAGGTTTCCTAAAGCCCCGCCCCTCCGACAGTAAAAATAAAAACATACCATTTGTTTGGCTGCGGTCTAAGCCGGAGACGGGAGAGTAAAATAAAAAAGATCGGCAATGTTGGCTGTTAGCCCGACCCTGTGACCCATTATACGCGCCCCTCGGTGGGCTTTGAAGGTCCGCTTTCAACTGCGGCGCAATTCATATTCCCAATTTGTCGCTGCGTTGGCATTTTGGTAAATCTGCCCGTTAGCAAATCCATTTGGCTTTCTAGTACTCGCTACATTTGTGAAGCACTTGGCGAACCAGTGACATTACATTTTTGACAAAAATAAGTAATTTTACGGCGTCAATAGTTTCTGGGGTTATTTGTTAATAAAAGAGGCATGTAAAATGTTCGGTCTAGCTGGAAAATGAGCTGTTTTGAAAGTTTGTGTTCTGTTATTATGATTGGAATCTGCTTAGCTAGCTAACGTTAGCTACCTTGCTGTGTGCATACACGGGTTATCTTGTATGATCATGAAGTAACATTAATATTTGTGTAGCCTAGCCTATTGAATGTCTAGTTGGAATGAAGTGAAATAAAAAGTGGCGCCAAGGTAGCAAGCTAGCACTAGCACTAGCCCTAGCCAATGTTGCTGATTCCACAGATGTTTGTTTCCCCGATGTTTGTGATCTGTGCGTGTGACCCTGCTCCGGAAACGGTGCTGTGACCACTTCCGCCTCAACGTGGAATCGCGTTCGGTGGGCGGAGCTCACCACATTTAAAGGCACAGGACCCGACAGTCGTCGGGTTGCGATTAAAATCCTTTTTAATGGCATCATGTGAGCTATTAGATTATACTGCAGTTTAAGACAAGGCCATTTGCGTATATTTGAGGGTCCTGTTCCAGTGTTATAAGACCTGCAAACTTATGACCTCAATGATTCATTTCAGACCTCCAACTGTGGACAAAAACTCGTTTATATCATAATTGATCTGTTCAATCGGTAATATGCTCACAACATTATTATGATAAGTCTGGCTAAAGTGTGGCTAATGTGAATTTGTGCAATTATGGTGGGTAAAATGCAATATTGTGGCTTGGCCAAATTATTGGGGGTAACATGCCGTAATGTGACCTTGTTCAATGTTGGTACATTTATTGCATGTAGCCTGTCTATTGTCTGTTATCTGTATTGTCTGTACTGAGGGAAATCAGATGTGTCATGACAAAACTGATCAACCTAAACAAGTCAGAATGAGGTGAATTTGAGGAGATGGCCAATTGACCACCTACGTCTTTAATGACCATGTTGGTCATTAAAACCTAGACCCTGAGTCGACCAGAGGAGGATGGGTTCCCCCTTCAGTCTGGTTCCTCCCAAGGTTTCTTCCTATCAATCACCAGGGGGATTTTCCTTGGCACTGTTGCCTTTGGCTTGCTCTTGTGGGGGTTTAGGCCAGGGTTTTCTGTCAAGGGTATTGCAACAGTTGTTTGTGAAATGCGCTATATAAATACATTTTTATTTTTATTTGGCAGAACAGTATTTTTTATATGCATAAAAAATGGAAAAAAAATGAGTGTTGTTGAATATATTGGGTAAGACATTGCTATGTAAAATGTCTAATTTTTCTGAAACCAAAGGAGGCTTGCAATTAAAAAAACAAACAAAATAAAAAAAACAGTAGAGAAACACACTGGCCGCATAGCCGGTGCAACGAGTGTTGTTCTCTGTTTTCATTAAGATAACTGTGGGATTGCTGCTGTCTTACAGGATTGCAACATTGTCTCACATCACTGACTATAGACTGCGCCTAAATTAGCATTTTCATTCTGGGGGAAAAAACAATGGGGTGTGTGATATTTGTAGCATTCATGAAAGGACTTAATTTTCCTTCTCAGCTTCTCGTTGCTCGTGTTCTCTCAATCCTTCCTGTCCACCACCCCCCCCCCCCCGTCCGTCCGTCCGTCCTATTGCCCTTTCTCATCCACTGCCTCTCGTGTGTTCTCAGGGGCTGGGACAGGACGGGCTGTGTAAGGGGGGGCCCATGAGGAAGCCGCGGAGGAGGGGACGCCAGGCTGGGGGTAGCGGAGCTGTCGGAGGAGTTTCGGCGGGAGGTAGGGGCGTGGCCGGGCGAGGAGCGGGGATCCACCAGCGCTCCCCCTCACCGTACAGCCTGAAGGTGTCCCCTGCCAGGGAAACACTGACCTATGCCCAGGCCCAGAAGATGGTGGAGGTGGACCTGGACGGGCGGCTGCACCGAATCAGCATCTTCGACCCCCTGACGGTCATCACAGAGGACGAGATGACCGCCCAGGACATCGCCGAGTGCAACAGCAACAAAGAGAACAGTGAGCAACCCCTGTTGCCTAGCAGTGCCAAACTGGGCCGCAAGATTCCGGCGGCCAAGGGCCGGAGGAAGGAGCCCAAGCACGCCTCCTCTTCCTCGTCCTCTTCCTCGCAGAACAATCATCCCCAATCCCAGCAGTCCAAATCCCAGCCCAACTCCTCCTCCCAGCACCCGCACCACCATGGGCCTCTCCCCAAACCCACCTTCCGCGTGCTCGACTCCTTCTGCCCCACCGACGCCCCGCCCCTCCCCGCCGCCTATTACCGCTACATGGAGAAGTCGGCCGAGGAGCTGGAGACGGAGGCGGAGTACGACATGGACGAGGAGGACCTGGCCTGGCTGGAGATGGTGAACGAGAAGCGGTCGTCGGACGGCCAGGC
Organism: Synaphobranchus kaupii; assembly: GCA_029718625.1. NCBI lineage: Eukaryota > Metazoa > Chordata > Actinopteri > Anguilliformes > Synaphobranchidae > Synaphobranchus > Synaphobranchus kaupii. The sequence goes on from CM056378.1 coordinate 121,667,157, forward strand.
CTCGGTGTCGCCCGACACCTTCGAGCTGCTCATGGACCGGCTGGAGAAGGAGTCGTACCTGGAGTCGCGGAGCCAGGCGCCCTCCCAGAGCGCCATCGACGAGGACGCTTTCTGCTGCGTCTGCCTGGACGACGAGTGCCTCAACAGCAACGTCATCCTGTTCTGCGACATCTGCAACCTGGCCGTTCACCAGGAGTGCTACGGCGTGCCCTACATCCCCGAGGGTCAGTGGCTTTGCCGCTGTTGCCTCCAGTCGCCATCGCGGCCCGTGGACTGCGTGCTCTGCCCGAACCGGGGCGGCGCCTTCAAGCAGACGAGCGACGGGCGCTGGGCGCACGTGGTGTGCGCCATCTGGATCCCCGAGGTCTGCTTCGCCAACACGGTGTTCCTGGAGCCCGTGGAGGGCGTGGACAACATCCCGCCCGCCCGCTGGAAGCTCACCTGCTACCTGTGCAAGCAGAAGGGCCGCGGGGCGTCCATCCAGTGCCACAAGGCCAACTGCTACACGGCCTTCCACGTCACCTGCGCCCAGCGGGCCGGCCTCTTCATGAAGATCGACCCGGTCCGCGAGACCAACGTCAACGGGACCACCTTCTCGGTGAAGAAGACGGCCTTCTGCGACGCGCACTCGCCCCCGGGGAAGGACACCCGGGCGGGGTCGGACGAGGACGAGACGGGGGGGGAGGGTGGTGGGGGGCAGGGGCAACCGGGGGAGCAGCGCGTACACGCAGAGCCCCCCGGTGCAGACCCACAGGCGCGGCGGTAAGAAGGGCTCCAAGTTGCTGAAGAAGAAGCTGAAGAAGAGCCTGGAGGTGGCGTCCCGCCGGGCCGCCATGCCGCTGGTCACCGTGCCGCAGATACCCGCACACAGGTCAGCCCGCCCTTCGCTTTACACCTGGGGTGGGCAAACTCCGGTCCTCAAGGGCCGGTGTGTATGCTGGTTAAACTAATTATGTCCACCATTTACCCTGGCTAAATGAGCTAAATGGCTAAATGAGCTAAATGGCTAAATGAGCTAATTGGCTATATACACCAACGACTGGTTCACTCAAAAATACGTCACAGTAATAGAATAGAATAACTTATTTTCCTGTGAGGGAACTTCAGTTGTAGTTGTTGTAAAGCGTTTCATATAGGGACACGAGAACAGTCTTCGGTTGTCATTCATGCGCTTATCAAGAAATGTAGCTAAAATGTCATCAATTTTCTTCCCATAACGTAGCAGCTATCCCTATTAATGAGCATTGAATGTAGTTTACAGTAAGCTGTGGATAAGTCAGCTATACTATAATTCTATTTAAATACTATTATAAACTATAACATCAAACAGTTAGACAAGAAAACACAGGGAACAAGTACCATGAGAAAAGGTCCTAGATTTGTATATCAGTCAAGGTGGAGTCTGAAGAGGTGTGTCTTCAGGCCACGACGGAATGCAGGCAGTGTTGGAGTAGAACGTAGGGGAATGGGGAGTTCGTTCCACCGCTGGGGAGCTAGGGTGGAAAAGCTCCGCAGTCGGGACGTGCCATTTACATGGGGGGGGGGGGGTAAGTGCGAGTCGCCCTGCTGTAGAAGAGCGAAGTGGTCGAGCAGGAACATAGTTCTGGATTAAGTCCTGCAGGTAGGCGGGGCCTGTCCTATTGGCTGCAGTGTAGGCCAGGGTCAGAACTTTGAACCTGATCCTGCCTCAACCGGCAGCCAGTGGAGTGACCTCATAAGGAAGTAAGAAGTTGGCATGAAAACCACAAGCGGATCTGGCCCTCCATGCCCACCTTTACTATACAGCAGGGGTGCTGGACCTTTTTGTTTTGTTTTCTGATGCCTCTATAAACTACGCCGGTTCACTCCTGTACTCGAACACAGTAAAATCATTAGAGTACACTTGCAGCCTGCGGCTGTAGCTGGTGCTTGTACAAATGTCAGATCAAGATGTGATTGAGCTCATTAAATAGTTAAGAGCAGTGGGTGCAAAATCCTGAAATGGATCGGCACTTGTTGTTGTGCACCCCTGCTTTACACAAAGTCCTCATCTTGGTCATCTCTGCAAGTCCACACGCTCATAGTGGATTGTCTATGAATTTGGTTATTAATGCATTAGCTCAAAATGTCATAAACAAGGATGTGTATATGATTGTATGTACTATATTACATATGCATACCTGACCTAAAAGTATTAGGCATTTAGCATTTTTCTATTCTAATGCATGAGTAAAATACAACTTGGTGTGTCGTTAAAGCTGTGTGAGAGTTTTGGACAGAGAGTTAATGAATACATGAGTGAAAGCCCTGTGGGCTTGTATGATCTTTGGCAAGTCCTGTTGGAAGTTTGAAGCAGCATTCTGAAAACTTATTGGAAAATTATTTGAAAGTGTTGAATAATTTCAGTGGTTTTGAAGGTGAAAAGGACACACTGTATATAATGTATGTAGTGCATAATTTGGGTGGTTTGAGGGGTGGGTTTTGTTTTGTCTTATTCCCCTCAAAGGCACATTTGCATTTAATACAAAGTTTTAGTTTGCAAATGATGCTAATCTTTTTCAGGGTAGCGTAGCGTTTGCATAGATGAGACGCGCTTGTGTGCAAGCTGTCCTCTCCATCCTGCAGGTTGAGCAAAATTTGCAAAGGGGTTCTCGTTCAGAGGAAGAACCAGTTCATGCAGAGGCTTCACAATTACTGGCTGCTGAAGCGTCAGTCTCGCAACGGAGTCCCGCTCATCCGTCGCCTGCACTCGCACCTGCAGGCCCAGAGGAGCGCCGAGCAGGTAACGCGCACCCTCTCGCATCGCTGCATCACCTCCAGCAGTGCGTTTATTACCGCCGTGACCACCGCAAGGGCTTGAGCTTCCTGCAGAGCGTCCACTGATTGGGCTGTGTGAGGCTGTTGAGTTTTCTCCTAGCAACTGTTGCCTCTGCTGTGGGGAGGTCTCAGGTCCGGGTCCTGTTCCTCGTAGCTGACTAACTTAGCTGGCTAACTGTGCTGAGTAAAATCCGGAAACCCCCGGAACGTGGAACATGTGAACTAGCAAAAGCAACTGTCCGGGCTTTACTCAGCGCAGTTAGCCAGCTAACTCTGTTAGCAACCTATGAAGAACAGGCTCTAGGGGGGTACACTGCAAAGCTGGATTACTGAGTTAGCTGGCTAACTGAACATGGAACTGTTAGGAACCGGCTTCTTTCCAAATAATACAAGTCAGGACAATGCAGGAACTCACTCAGTACAACAAACACTTTATTAGAGAAAGTAAAAGTTTATTGAAAATTACACTGGCCAGCGGGAAGATCACCAAGACACAGCACAAATTGCGGTCCAGCAAACTTCGACATGATTGTCATCTAGCCAAACTTACAGAGAGCACCGTAATTCATTGGAGAGTGTCACATTTTTTGTTATTTTGGTTCTGTACTCTAGCGTTTTGAGTTTGAAAGGATACAATGACAATCCGGTTGAAGTGCAGACTCAGCTTTAATTTGATGGTATTTTCATCCGTATCGGATGAACCGTTTGAAAATTATAGAACCTTTTGTACATGGTACCCCCATTTTCGGGCATCAAAAAATATTGGACATTTTAACACAAGAATAGAATAGAGTAATAATTTTTCATATTTGGTCACATATCCTTTGCATGCCATGACTTCCTGATATCTGTGACCCAACAATATGAAAAGATTCTTGATATCTTATTTTCTGGTACTCTTACAAGCAATACTATAACATCTCTGCATTTGAATTTGGATCTCTGGGATTTGGGGGGTGAGACTAGATTTAGCTGTAAATTATGCCGGAACAGTATGGAATACATGGTTGGCGAAATGGCTAAGTCATCAAGGGTCTGAGGTATCAAACGAGCCTCAAACCATCACTCTGCTGCCAGATATGCAGTAGATATGGATGGATCACTTTAAGGGTTGTTTCTCCTGACAAATCATCCTATTGAACTCTATGGAAAAATAGGTCAGGAGAAGAAACCCTTCAAGTTATCCATCCATATCTACTGCATATCTGGCAGCCGAGTGATGGTTTAAGGCTTGTTTGATACGTCAGATCCTTGATTACTTAGAGCCATTTAACCAACCATGAGCTCCATATTGTTCCAGTGTAATTTACAGCTAAATCTAGTCCCACTCTCGAATTCCTAGAGAGATCCATTCAAATGCAGAGAGGTTATAGTATCGCAATATTTTTTGATGCCGGAAAATAGGGGGGACTATGTACGAAAGGTTCTATAATTTTTAAACGGTTCATCTGATATGGATGACAATACCCTCAAATTAAAGCTGACAGTCTGCACTTCAACCTCATTGTCATCGTATCCTTTCAAACTCAGTGCTAGAGTGCAGAGCCAAAATAACAAAAACATGTGGCACTGTCCAATCAATTATGGTGCTCACTGTATATACCCTCGGAGGCCTTGAGTTTGACGCAAATGTTTACATCATCTGTGAGAGCATATCTCCCAAATGTTCCCAAATAACATGCATTTGTTCATCAACAACCCACACCCTCATTCCCGATAACTGATGCCACCTAGATGTCCGATCAGGGACGGCAGTGGCCTGTCCAAAGGTCAACCCTCACCTCACCTCACCTGCTACACCAAATCATTGATCAACACACACACGCATAATTACTCTTATAGGACAAAACTCAGAACCCATCAGAACATGTGAACTAGCAAAAGCACTCTTTCGGGTTTTACTCAGCACAGTTAGCCAGCTAACTCAGTTAGCCAGTTACGAGGAATAGCGCCCAGGGGGGCTATACTACGAAGCAGGATTGCTGAGTTAGCTGGCTAACTGTGCTGAGTAACTCCCCCAAACATGGAACTTATGAACTAGCAAAAGCAGTGTTCCAGGGTTTTACTTAGCACAGTTAGCCAGCTAGCATGCTACGAGGAATAGGGCCCAGGTCCAAACTGAAGCGGAGTGGATGGTCATCAGAGTGTAGAAATGATTAACGCAGTATCTTTAACAGGAAAAAGGTCAGCCTTTTTTGAATGTTTGTGTGGAAGGCTTAGGTTGGGGGGTGGGGGGGGGGGTAAAGGGCGGAAATGGGCCTTTCGTTTGGATGTAATGGGGACAGTTAGTCGTGTAATGCTAATGAATTCTTTTGGAAACCTTTTGGAAAAAGCTCTTGTAATAACACTACTGTGGCCCTGAACTGTGTTTACCCTGCTGCCTTGCCTTATCTTAGTCAGTCTTTACCATGGATGAACGGGCTGTGTTATTGTCACGTGTGTGTGTGTGTGTGTGTGTGTGTGTGTGTGTGTCTGTGTCTGTGTCTGTGTCTGTGTCTGTCTGTGTGTGTGTGTGTGTGTGTGTGTGTGTGTGTCTGTGTCTGTGTCTGTGTGTGTGTGTGTGTGTGTGTTGTACTGACCATTCGGGGTGTGCCCTCAGACGGAACCAGACGAGAAGGTATGCGCCGTGAGGGAGGAGCTCAAGTACTGGCAGAAGTTACGGCACGACCTGGAGAGAGCCAGGCTGCTAGTGGAGCTCATCCGCAAGAGGGAGAAACTGAAGAGGGAGCAGGTATGGATGGATGGAGGGAGGGAGGGAGGGAGGGAGGGAGGGAGGGGCCAGGGTGGAGGGGAATTGAGGACGAGCGAAATTGAGGGCTGTTAAAGAAAGATGAAAGACTCCAAATATAGCATTGCATTTGACTTGTATAGTTCCGCTGAGGTACATTCTATGAAGAGTGTTCTGACCAGAAATGTATTTAATGTGCTCACAGGCGATCAACATGTATTGATATTTAAGTAAATATTTTGAAATGAAGTAGACTGATTAAAAAGTCTCAAAACTCATGCCTGGGAAAATTTTGCTTGGAAATGGCTTGGTAAGCCTATAAATAGCCAGTCAGTCATTAAATAGCCAGTCAGTCATTTTCAGTCATGAATTTGCCTCCCAAACAGAAGACGAGAAAGTCTTTGTTGAAAAGGAAAGCCTGATCAGAATCACTGCATGGTCACGACGGTGTGTGTGATCTGCTGTGGTTTGTGTGATCTGCTGTGGTTTGTGTGATCTGCTGTGGAGGTCAGCCCAGGATGAAAGAATGCCATATATTATGATAGTGAAATGTGAGGCTTGTGCATCTTAGTGATAAGAGCGATCTGTGGGAAAAACGGCTTTATTTCGACTGGCTTTTTTTATTGCTGTGGATAGTGTGGTTTGTAAAGGGGTTCAATCTTGTCAAAAATCGAATGTATACACTTTTTATTTTTTTATTTTTTATTTTTTTTAACCAGAATGGCATAATATGTTTCAATTTATTAAAAAAAGATGACAATTTTGGTTGTGTTACAGAGAAAGCATGTTAAAGTGATACACTTGCCTTTATGGTTGGTTAACGACAGTTTTACTTATTTAGGGGCTGTTGAATATTGAACAATCATGTTTTGGTTTGATTTTGTACTTGTAAAGATAATCTGAAATTCTGTTATGGTATGCTCACTAGCCTGCCTACTGGACAGTGGTCATTGATTATTACTAGATGTAAAACCAAAATCTGGATTTTAATGAAAAGTATATAAAATATTTGCCTTTTTGGCACGTAAATGCCGTAAAATGAATTCCAGCAAAAAAGCAATGACATAGATTTTATCCGTATTAATTATATATTTCCAAGTTTGAGGAAAGGATTCTGTAAGCCTATATATGCTCCAGAATTGATCCTGCTATTGCGGTTTCAGTGATCCAGGTTTAGCACCAAGATTCTGCTCTAACTGCACAAAATATATACTCTTTCAAGCTTATTTGATTTTTCTTTTTAAAATCCTCTGCACAATGGCCTGTGAAAATGATATGTGGATAATTCTATTTCAGTTATTTTGTACTGCAGAGTTGTGAGAATGTGTTTGAGGTGGTTAAGTCATAAATTAGTCTTGTTTTATTTGAGGCATGAAGTTAGTGTTATGCCAAAATCAATACAATATCTGACTGGTGTTCCCCATGTATTCTAATGAAGGGTCATTTGAGTGAACACAGGTCAGTCTGTGTACAGAAGCTGTACTAACCCTATTTATTTTGGATCTTGGAAAACTGTATGGACCTATAAACCATTTACTTTACCGGTTCAGAGAGCGAGAGTGGAACTCAAAAATGAGTTTTTTAATGATCTGCAGAAATGAGCAGAAAAATAGAATAGAGCTGTAATACAGCTTCCTGCTAAGAGTGTCAGAGAGGTTGTCCCAATATTCTTCACTCCTCACCTCCTTTCCTCCACTCGTCTCCTCCACTCGTCTCCTCCCAGGAAGTATGCAGAACAGCCTGAACGTTTCAAGTACACTTTCTCTGTATACTGTACAGTATACAATGTACCTGACATTGCGGTTTGCGCAGAGACATGAATTCATATGTAACCATTAATATGTAATCTGCAACATTAGATTAGGATACTAAGATCGGTTTCCGGGGCACGGAGGAGAGAAGGTGGTAGTGGAGTATGGGAGGATGCGTGTTTCGAGTATTGGGACACACCCAGAGTGTGGCTTGCCTTGCCTGACCCCCCCCCTCTCCCTCTCCTTCGCTCGCTCATCAGGTAAAGGTGCACCAGGCTGCTCTGGAGATGCAGCTGACCCCTGCACTGGTGCTGCTGCGCTCTACGCTGGATCAGCTGCAGGAGAAAGACGCTGCACAGATCTTCGCCCAGCCCGTCAACCTGAAGGAGGTCTGTCCTCCGCTGTGCCTGTTTAAAAACCATGAATAACCCCCCACCCACCCCATCATAACTGTGGCCCCCAGTTGTCCTATGGCAGGGCTGCCCAACCTTGTTCCTGGAGATCTACCGTCCTGTAGGGTTTCACTCCAACCCTAACAAAGCACACCTCATTCAACAGCTAGAGATCTACCGTCCTGTAGGGTTTCACTCCAACCCTGACAAAGCACACCTCATTCAACAGCTAGAGATCTACCGTCCTGTAGGTTTTCACTCCAACCCTAACAAAGCACACCTTATTCAACAGCTAGAGATCTACCGTCCTGTAGGGTTTCACTCCAACCCTAACAAAGCACACCCTCATTCAACAGCTAGAGATCTACCGTCCTGTAGGGTTTCACTCCAACCCTAACAAAGCACACCTCATTCAACAGCTAGAGATCTACCGTCCTGTAGGTTTTCACTCCAACCCTAACAAAGCACACCTCATTCAACAGCTAGAGATCTACCGTCCTGTAGGGTTTCACTCCAACCCTAACAAAGCACACCTTATTCAACAGCTAGAGATCTACCGTCCTGTAGGGTTTCACTCCAACCCTAACAAAGCACACCCTCATTCAACAGCTAGAGATCTACCGTCCTGTAGGGTTTCACTCGAACCCTAACAAAGCACACCTCATTCAACAGCTAGAGATATCACTGTGCTGCTAATGAGTAGAATCAGGAGTGTCCCATTAGGGTTGAAATAAAAACCTACAGGATGGTAGATCTCCAGGAACAGGGTTGGGCAGCCCTGTCCTATGGCTTAGCTGGTAGGGCATTGTGCTAACAACTCTTTGTGGGTTTGATCCCAGGGGTCTACATATATTGAAAAGTGTATGCAATCGTGTACTGTACGTCTCTTTGGATTAAAGCGTTTGCTTAAGCGTAACCATGGCCTGCCGTTCCTTCTTTTTAATCTCTCCCTCACCTGCAGGTGCCGGACTACCTGGAGTTCATCTCCCACCCCATGGACTTCTCCACCATGCGCTCCAGGCTGGAGGCTCACGGCTACCGCTCGCTAGTCGAGCTGGAGGGGGACTTCAACCTCATGGTGGCCAACTGCCTGCGCTACAACGGCCACGACACGGTGTTCCACCGAGCCGCCGTGCGTTTGCGTGACCTGGGCGGCGCCATCCTGCGCCACGCCCACCGGCAGGCCCACAGCACCGGGCTGGACCCCGACACCGGCATGCTCCTCCCGGACTCTCCGCACAAAAACGACTACTACCGCTGCGCCTGGGAGGAGGGTGAGCGAAGGCGCCCGCGCCCAAACCTAAACTAGGGCTGCACAATTCATCGAATTTTAATCGTGATTACGGATTTTGGCTTTCCACGATTACTAAATAAGGATAATGGAGAATGACGATTCTGAAGACACGTTCTGTTTACAACTGACAAAACTCACTTTACTGGACTTTCTCTGGTGTATAAAACTCCAACGCAAGAGGGACCAAATTCTTCCTACTTAAAGGCTGCAGTACACTGAATGGCCAGTGCAAACTTTTATTTTGCCCCCCAAGGGGCCCTCATAAGGGGTAACTTGGGAAATAAAGATTTTTCCTAAATCTACATCAAATAAAGCACTCCTATTTACCTCCCTCACAGTAGAGGTTTGGGTTAGAAAATGTGAAAATATAAGCATTATTCTGTTCATTAAAGTGCAATAAAAGTATTGTGTTTCGAAAACCAATGAATAATCGTGATAATTTTTGCCATAATCGAGCAGCCCTAGCGGAAATGCGTACCTTATTAACGCGTAACCTTATTAATAAACCTTATTAATCTTAAATGTAAAATAGTCACCCCCCTGTCTTTTCCCCCCCTCACAGTGGACTCCATCCTCGACCCAGAGAACAGGCTGCACCTGTCTCCGGAGGACCAGCTCAAGGAGCTCCTGGACAAGCTGGACATGGTGACGTCCATGCGCTCGAGCGGCGCCCGAACCCGTCGCATCCGCCTGCTCCGCCGCGAGATCAACAGCATCCGCTACAAGCTGGGCCAGCAGCAACAGCGCCACCTGCTGCTGCTCAACGGCGGCGTCAAAGAAGAGGAAGAGGAGGAGGAGGATGAGGAAGACGATGAAGACCGTGAAGAGAGAGGAGGAGGAGGAGGAGGCGGCGGCGGCGGTAACGGCAACGATAACTCGCGCGTCTCGTCTGCCACGCCGGAGAACGGTGAGAGACGGTCCTGTTCTTAAGGGTCGCCCTTGTAACGCGTGTGAAACGGTATCTTCAGTTAAGAAACAGTATCTTCAGTTAAGAAACGGTATCTTCGGTTAAGAAACAGTATCTTCAGTTAAGAAACAGTATCTTCAGTTAAGAAACGGTATCTTCAGTTAAGAAACGGTATCTTCAGTTAAGAAACGGTATCTTCAGTTAAGAAACGGTATCTTCAGTTAAGAAACGGTATCTTCAGTTAAGAAACGGTATCTTCAGTTAAGAAACGGTATCTTCAGTTAAGAAACGGTGTCTTCAGTTAAGAAACGGTTTGGAAAACGGTCTTGTGTCCGGAGTCCTTTTTCTTTTTTCATACCATATCTATCTTTCCCCTTTTCCCTCCCATCAGATGACATGAAATCCACCCCTCCACCAACGCTCGAACCCACAAGCCCTGCCCTGTCCCTCCCCCAGGGAGACGCCCCTCAAGACCCGCCCACCCTGCGGCCGGTGACGGGGGAGCCGCGGACCCCCGGCCGCTCGCTCAAGCGCCCGAAAGCGGACGGTGAAGGCGCGGTCGCAGGCGGTGGCGGCGGCCCGAACGCGGGGAACAGCAACGGCACCGGAGGGGACGAGACGACCCCTCGATCTCCCGGCGACGCCAAGATGGTCAACGGAGTCTCGGCCTCGCAGGCTCCGCGCACGCCTCCCGCCATCGGAGTCGGGAGGCGCACCTCCGTCCTCTTCAAGAAGGCCAAAAACGGAGCCAAGCTACTGAAGGACAAAGAGAGCCCGCCCCTGCAGAACGGGGCGGCGGGGGGCGGAGAGGCCTCTCCTTGGGCTGGCGGTACACCACCCGCCGTGCCCAACTCCACACCCAATCCCAACCCTTCGGCGAACACGCCGCCCAAGGCCGCCCTCCCGACCCCCGCGCCTCCCTCGCCCGCCGCCCCCCGACAACGACCGAGGAGCCGCAGCGCCAGCTCGGAGAGCGAGGGGGAGGAGCCTCCTCATCCCGCCAAAGAGGGAGGTAAGAGACGTGATTGGATAGACTTCACTTAAAGCAGTCCTCTAGCATGTGCAAAACCTTTTTTAGCACAAGCAAAACCAATAACATGACCAATGATTGGTCATGGTATTTGTTTTGCACCAATCATTGGTTGTCTTATTAGCTTTGTGTGTGCTAAAAGGTTTTACACATGCTTAAGGTCTTATTAAATCAGGACCTAAGTCAGGGGTCCCCGATCTTATCGAGAAAGGGCCGGTGTGGGTTCAGGCTTTTGTTCCAACCAAGCAGTTACACACCTGATTCTACTAATCAACCACTAATCGTCTTTGCCGAGGACCCTGATGAGTAGAATCAGGTGTGTTACTGCTTGGTTGGAACAAAATCCTGCACCTCCACCGGCCCCTACTGGATAAACCTGAGGACCCCTGCCATAAGCGGAGGTGCTGTCTTAACGAGAGCCTGTTAATGCGGTTGATATTGATCCTGTTTCAGTCATGTTGGGGTTTATCCAGTGGTAGCTGTAAGGCTTTATAGACACGTGATGTCACCGTGATGTCATCGTGTCATCCTGCCAATCACAGAGCCTCCTGCTGTGTGTTTCTCCCCAGGCCTGACAAACGGATTCCGGAAGCACAGAGACAGTTGCTCGGACTCGGAGTGTAGCCCCTCACCCACCTTCCACAAGGACAAGTGAGCTGCTTTCCTCCTGACACACCTGTTCTGCCCTTTAACCCCGGAAGTGAACCACCGTTCATTTTTTATTCACCGTTTAAAATTTTTTTAATAAAAAATGAAGGGCCTGATTTACTAAGACCTTTAGCATGTGCAAAACATTTTAGCACATGCAACACCAATAACATGACCAATGATTGGCCATGGTATTTGTTTTGCACCAATTATTGATCATGTTATTGGTTTTGCGTGTGCCAAAAGGTTTTGCTTATGCAAGGTCTTCGGGCTGCATGGTTCAGGTGAAGCATATTGATAAGCGAGGGTAAGGGTTGCTTGATCACAAGAGTTTGACGGATGATTAAAAGTCTTAAGCCTGAATATTCTGAAAGGTGAAACGCCTCCAGCACATGGTCATCTGCATTCATTAAACTTGATTAAAAAGAATCCAGTTATACAGTTATAGATTTGGATGGAGCAAAAACCAGGACCTCACAATAACGTCCCTTCCCTGCCCCTCTGTCACCACAGCGCTTCACCTCCCAAACGCGGCCGTGGGAAGCCAGCACTTTCTAAAGTCCCGTTCCTGGATGGAATCAACGGGGATTCGGACTACACTGGTTCAGGTGGGTAGATGCAGGTAGCTGAGGGCGGCTAAAGGAACTAGATGCTGCATTGTGGTGAGCGTATTGATAAGCGAGGGCATGATATCCACGCCCGCCACCAGCCAAATCCTGGTACGATTTTGATTATGGCTGGTAAGATTTTCTACTCTAGCAGCCACTTTGGCAGGTAACCAACCAGGATGTGTTATATTGTAAAAGGTAATGTGGCTTGTAAAATGTTGGCTGGTCCATCCATCCATCTTCAACCGCTTATCCGAAGTCGGGTCGCGGAGGTAGCAGTTCCAGCAGGGGGCCCCAAACTTCCCTTTCCCTGGCCACATTGACCAGCTCTGACTGGGGGATCCCAAGGCGTTCCTAGGCCAGCGTGGAGATATAGTCCCTCCACCTGGTCCTTGGTCTGCCCCGTGGCCTCCTCCCAGCTGGACGTGCCTGGAACACCTCCCTAGGGAGGCGACCAGGTGGCATCCTTACAAGATGCCCGAAACCACCCCAACTGGCTCCTTTCTACGCAAAGGAGCAGCGGCTCTACTCCGAGTCCCTCACGGATGACTGAGCTTCTCACCTTATCCCTAAGGGAGATGCCAGCCACACTCCGGAGAAAACCCATTTCGGCCGCTTGTATCCGCGATCTCATTCTTTCGGTCATGACCCACCCTTCATGACCATAGGTGAGAGTAGGAACGAAGATTGACCGGTAGATCGAGATCTTTGCCTTCTGGCTCAGCTCTCTCCATCACAACGGTGCGGTAAAGCGAGCGCAATACCGCTCCCGCTGCTCCGATTCTCCGGCTCATCTCACGCTCCATCGTCCCCTCACTCGAGAACAAGACCCCGAGATACTTGAACTCCTTCACTTGGGGTAAAGACTCATTCCCTACTTGGAGTAGACAAACCATCGGTAACTAATGTTGGCTGGTGATTTTTAGAATCCACTAGCCACTCTGGCGAGAGGGTAAAAAAGTAAAATTCATTCCCTGTTGATAAGCGAGGGTAACGGTTTGCTGAATCTTTGGTTAGCGGGGAGATAATGAAATCTGTTCATATACTAATGAACACAGTTAGGGACTTCTCCGACTGGTCATACACACCAAGCTTATTTCTTATGGAAGTTTTGATGTGTGTTTTTCTTCAGAGAACTGGAACTGGTAGAACTGGGTTCGGTGACGTTTCTGGTTTTTGTTCCATCTGAGCTTGATCACAGGAGTTTGATGGATAATTAAAAGCCGAGCCGTTATTCTGAATTTTGAAACGCTGAGTGCCTCTAGGACATGGCCATCAACATTCACGAAACCTGATTAATTAAAAAGAATCCAGTTATGTAGTTGGGCTATAGGTTTGGATGGAGCAAAAACCAGGACCGTCTCCTTGCACTCCTGGACCAGGGTTGCCTACCTCTGTGGTAGAATGTAACTAATGCAAGGAAAGTGGGGGTGGGGGGGTGGGGGTGGCGGCGAAGAGTCACAACCCCATTGAACCGATTCTGGAGCAGAGTGTAAAGTCAGAGTGTAGAAAACCTGTGAATTCTGTAGTGGTGGACGATCTTTCTCTTGCCTCTATGAATCGCTTTGCGTTTCTACACTATGATTTTATGCTGTAGCCAGCCGCAGATAAAACATGCTCTTTCAGCATGTACCTTTTCAGAGTATGGGATCTATTATAAAGGAAGAATGTAATGTAAGTATAAAATATGTAATTCTAATCCAAGCTCGTACTAACTTTTCAGCAGTTTTCAGCTGTGTTATTGTAAAAGTTAAATGGTGAATAATACACTTGCAAAATTTCACGATCACAAACGTATTTTTTATTAATAAAAAAAAACAATTACAATTCATTCGTAGTTTTTATTTCTGGTACATAATATATAGTATAATCTGCGATATGAAGCTCAGAGCTGGGGATTGACTGGTCAGTTGAAAGGCTATGAAACCGGAAGTACCATAAGAAGTTGTGCTTTATCCTTTATCACAGTTATTATCACTCATAATAATAATAATAGTAATAAAGATTAGGCGAGCACTAGACAGACACAAATCACGCCTTTCATTGATTGATAAGCGTCTTGGCACAAAAAGCATGAAAAACAAAAGTAATCAAAAAAAGAAATCCACTCTTTTGTAAAAAAAAAAAAAGAAAAAAGAAAAAAAAAGACGTATCATTCATAAGGTTGTCATAGAAAACCCCATTATGAATTATGATTGCTCTAATGAGACCCTGATTGCTCTTGGTTATCCACGTAAACTAAGGTTTATAACTACAAAGTGAGAGTAGCCTATTTAAGACATAAGGCTACAGTAATGAAGGATATGATTGGACTGCTTTCTTGCCATGCTATATACTATGCTTTAGTATTCATGGTATAAGATTCCACCATATTGCGCATTTTGGAAGCAGCATTGTAGTTTCACTGGGCATTGTAGTTTCACTGGTTCTTGTGGTCTGCTGGTTCTGGAGGGAGAGGAACATGCAATGGAAAGTGTTTTGTTACAGTATTAAACTCGCAGTGAATGTATTACACAAGCATTTACTGGAACGTCACCTATCTAGCCAGCAAGGGCATTAAGCATTCATTCCTTAAATTTCTTTTTGATTAGTGTTCTGAAACGAAGTTGGTTGAATGGACTGGCCTGTTCTTACAAAGGGCTTAGTTTGCAGAGAGACCTCTTGCGCTCCGCTTTGCCATAGCCAACTACTAGCAGGCTGTTTTTCAAAACTGTTTATATAAAACCGTCGACTCTGCACTCTGCACTGAAAAACCGGGTTTACTAGCTTGTGGTCGTTGGTTTATATTTAATAATGGACTGAATACTGCTCCCAGAGAATACTGCTCCCTGTAGCAGTGTAGAAGAGTGCAGAAGGAGCCCGCACTGAGGTGGACTCGAAGGCATTTTTAAAGAACTGAAATAAGGGGCCAAACTATATGTGGGGAAATGCATGGCTCGTAGGATTCATGATATAACTTAACGTTATAACTTTTATTTGCTGCCCGATAAAGATGTCTGTTTTTAAAAGCTTTAAAATGATGTTATATTTTACAGTGCAGTAATCCCTCGTGTGTCCACATCAGGACAAGAGGACCAATCAGGGACAAAGCACATAATGGAAAACAATTGAAATAGTGTAACCTTAGGCAACAGAGTTCAGAAATTAAGTGCCTAAAATGTGCGTGTTCTATTTACTGTATTTGATTATGGAATCCTTCTAATGCCTAAATACTACAAACCTTTATAGAGTGCACTGTGGCTTTATAATTTTTAGTATTTAAAAAGTTGAATCTGGTAACTTTACTTTTTTTTTACCGTGCACAAGCAGCTTGGTCCAGTAACCGTTTCCTTGCTTACAGGATGCAATCTAGCATCTCCAGCCTGCTCCTAAATCTTTTATTTTGGTTGCTGTGTTTTTTGCGGTTTGCAACCGAAATCCTGATACAACACGGATGATCCCTATCACTCGCTTTTGCAGAAGTGAAGTTTATTTAATTATGTCCTGTGTATGTTTAAACCCCCCACCCCATGTTGCTTCTAGAAAATGTTATGCACAGTCCAGGGTCAATGTTTGATCTTTGTAATGAAGATAGGCAGATAGTGAGGCAGGATATGTCGTAAAAGTCAGATATGTCAGGGACTCCTTTTCTGTTTGTGTCAAGAATGGGGCAGCATGGTGGTTTACAGAGGGGGGGGGGCAGGTGAAAACATAAATCTAGTTAAAATAAGCCCATTATATTTAAATTGATGATGTGTGAATTATGTGAATCATATCTAACTTGCCCTGTTAGGGCCATTATATTAAGGCCTTGGCACATATAACTGCTGACTTATGTTGGCTTAATATGTCCAGTCAAAAAGTTTCCCTGGATTTAATTGTTTTGGAACAGCTGCTCCCGTACTGACGGTGAGAGAGCGGGGGTCATACGTGAGCGAGATTATCACATTTTGTGCCCCTTTTTTATTTTGTGTTTGTAGGAAGTAGCCTCCTCATGCCGTTTGAGAACGGGGCAGAGCTGGAGCCATTGGACCTGGTCTGGGCAAAGTGTCGGGGGTACCCCTCCTACCCTGCACTGGTGAGCTGGTTGCCCCGCGCAGCCCTGCTGTGTGCTTCCAAAGTGGGGCGCCCCCACCCCTTTAAATAACCCTTTATGAGGTGTAAGATCACAAATACGTAATTAGAAGGTTCTTAACTGAACATTCTAATGCTGACATCACAATCACTGCTGGTAAAAATGAAAGCAATGGAGTTCTAGAACACTGACTTAGAATTTAGAAAAAAAAACAGTTAGAATGTTCAGTTATGGTTCTTATCTGAACATTCCAATGCTGATGTAACAGTTACTGCTGGTAATAATGAAAGCAACGGAGTTCTAGAACACTGACTTAGAATTTAGAAAAAAAAAAAAAAAACCATTCCAAAAAAGCCTACTTCACAGGGATAATGGAACTGTGGGGATCGCTGGGAAGGATTTTGCAGGGCAGTGCAGAGCGAAGACTCCGTCCGCCGTGCTTTACACACAATTTTTTGATTTCGCTTTTGGAAAAATGGTTTGAGAGAAAATATGTTCTGAAGAAAGTAAAAGTCCCACTTAAAGGTTCCTTCTTCCTCCTTCCTCCTTCCTCCTTCCTCCTCTCCACAGATCATCGACCCGGACATGCCCCAGGAGGGGCTGCTGCACAACGGGATCCCGATCCCCGTGCCCCCGCTGGAGGTGCTCAAACTGGGGGAGCTGAGGCAGGAGGAGGCGGGGGAGAAACTCTTCCTCGTCCTCTTCTTCGACAACAAGAGGACCTGGTGAGAGACTCTTAACCCTTTCACTGCCTAACTGCCCTGGGACCCCACGTTTGTTCCAGAAAACCTCTAAATCTCTCTTTCCCTCCATCCTGCTAACCCTGTTGACTCTAGAATGTGAATGGGGTACTGTGGGGTGTAGCTTGTACTGAGAGCTGGTCCTTGGGGGTAAAGTGTTACTGTGACATTTGTTGGGTTCATGTCATGCAGAATGATCAGTTGGGGTTAATGGGGCTCAGAGATTATTAATGAGTGGTGAAGTGATGTCGGGGTGTGTTGAGGTGTTTTGTGTTCCCATTTCATGCTTGTGTGCGTGCGTGTGCTTAGGTGTATGCTTGTGTGAGTGTGTGCTTGTATGTGTGTGCGTGTGTGCGTGCGTTTTTGCCTCTACTATAGCTTGCCAGGTCATGTGGTAGAGGCAGAAACTCTGTGTTTTCAAGACCAGGCTTGATATGGTGCTGGATACTATCTAGTTTGTAGGGGATCGCTAGGTACCCTTTAGTGATAGAAATATGGTGAGTATTGTTGGGCTGAATGGCCTGTTCTTGTCATTATTTTTATGCTTGTTTTATATCTTAGGATTGTTTTTATCTTTATAAATTTTATTTTTACTATTATTATTTTTATTTTTATTTTTTTAAATTTATTTAATTTCTACTATTATCATCAATTTTTATTACTATTATCTTATTTTTTATCTTATCTTAATACCGGTTATTGATTTCTATTGTTGCTCTTATACAGCACTGAGCTGCATTTTATCATATGAGAGGTGCTATATAAATAAAGTTTATTATTATTAAGTTATGTTATGTGCTTCCGTGTGTACGAGCGGGCGTGCATGCCTGTGCTTCCGTGTGTGCGAGCGGGCGTGCATGCATGTGCTTCCGTGTGTGCGAGCGGGCGTGCATGCATGTGCTTCCGTGTGTGCGAGCGGGCGTGCATGCATGTGCTTCCGTGTGTGCGAGCGGGCGTGCATGCATGTGCTTCCGTGTGTGCGAGCGCGCGTGCATGCATGTGCTTCCGTGTGTGCGAGCGGGCGTGCATGCATGTGCTTCCGTGTGTGCGAGCGGGCGTGCATGCATGTGCTTCCGTGTGTGCGAGCGAGCGTGCATGCATGTGCTTCCGTGTGTGCGAGCGCGCGTGCATGCATGTGCTTCCGTGTGTGCGAGCGGGCGTGCATGCATGTGCTTCCGTGTGTGCGAGCGGGCGTGCATGCATGTGCTTCCGTGTGTGCGAGCGCGCGTGCATGCATGTGCTTCCGTGTGTGCGAACGGGCGTGCATGCATGTGCTTCCGTGTGTGCGAGCGGGCGTGCATGCATGTGCTTCCGTGTGTGCGAGCGCGCGTGCATGCATGTGCTTCCGTGTGTGCGAGCGGGCGTGCATGCATGTGCTTCCGTGTGTGCGAGCGCGCGTGCATGCATGTGCTTCCGTGTGCGCGAGCGGGCGTGAGTTAGCATGTATGCATGTGCGTTGAGTGCGTGCTCTTGCGTGTATGGGTGTGCGAGCGTGTGCGTTAGCATGTATGCATGTGCGTTGAGTGCGTCGCTTGCGTTTATGGGTGTGTGAGAGTGTGCACGTGCGTAGATGTGTGTGAGAGTGTGCACGTGCGTAGATGTGTGTGCACCGCTGGGTATTTGCTCACGCTGAGCCGGTCTCTCTCTCTACAGGCAGTGGCTCCCGCGCGGTAAGGTGCTCCCGCTGGGCGTGGACGACACAGCGGACAAGCTCCGCATGATGGAGGGCCGCAAGACCAGCATACGCAAGTCTGTGCAGGTGGCGTACGACCGCGCCATGATCCACCTGAGCCGGGTACGGGGAGACCACCCCTTCGTCACGTCCAGCTACCTGTAGGGCGTGCCCTCACCTGCACATACCTCCGCTGAGGGGGGCGCATAAACGCCTCTATAGAGAGAGAGCGTGGGGTATTAGAGGAGAGGGAAGGGAGGGTGTGAGTCCTGAGTGTTGGGCTTGACGTGCCGTCTCTGGGAGAACGGATAAAGTGGCACCATCAGAGGCTGAACTCCATCATGTTGGTCTACCTAGTGAGTGGCTGAATAGAACCAGTACCATCCTCCTGAATGCACCCTAAGATTTGCAGTTGGGAGACGAGCAACTGCAGCGATCGGAGCGAGTTTCCAAGGGGAACTCCTCCTTTTTCAAAGACTACTATCAAAGAAAGAAATGTTTGGGGAAGAATAAGAAAAGAAAAAAAAAAACATTCACTTTTTTTCATATTTATACAAAAAAGTACAAAAAAAAAGAAAAAAAAAAAAAGAAACCCACAAAGTACGAATGGATCACTGCCAGCTTTTTACTTTTTAATATTTTTCAACCACTTTCTTGTAAAGACACATTCATGTATATATGTACGTTTCTATCATACAGTACCTTTAATTTTATTTCATTTTTGTTGAAAGTGAAATAAGTCACCTACAGGCATGAAGAAATGAGAGAGGATGTACATACTTGTAAAATACTCACTAAATTGGCTTAAAAAGTGTATTCCGCTTGTCTGTGATGTCAATAGTTCTACATACAGTATATTCTCGTTGTTTTTTGATAAAAAAAAAAATGTAATTTATTTATGGAAAGCAAAAAATAAAGAAATGAAATTATATATATTGGTTGACAATTGAAAGTAAATCTGTTATTTAAGATAAACTATTAAAAGCAAGGATCCACGGTGGGCTTTGTGGCTGTATGTTAGTAATATTGAGGTTTTTTTTGAGACTTGCGCTGTGGAAGTTGGTTTGTATTGTTCACTGGCTGTAAGTCCGGTCCTCAGTCCACCTACAAGCACAGAACCTTGTATTTATTGTAGAACGAGTTTACTAGAATTCTAGACCCTGTTTATAAGATGGAGCCGAAAGAGAAACGGAGCCTGTACAAACTGCAGATTTTACCTACTTGCCTATAACCTGTCTGAATCAATATTTTCTCATGTGGGGAAATAAATGTTATACGCAAAATGAACTTGTTTTCAGTTTTGTGCATTTTGTTGCCTGTGGAATGACTAGCACATTCAGTAAATAGTTGGTATTTCAGATTTGAATGCAAAAGAGTGGCTATAGTTGTAGTTAATAGTTATAAATGCTGAATTAGGAGTTTTAAGAAGTTGCCTGTAGAATTTCGATAATGGGTGATTAATATTAATCATACTTTATTGAATCCATTTAATTTGGACCCTTGTGTGGTTTGCGGCTATAGATTACACTGCTAAATGAGTACAGATTCACCTCCACTCTGCGGCTCAGAAAGGGGGCTGAACCGCTGCAGGCCGTTTAATCAGGTTGCTTAATCTAAAATGATCCACGGAACACAATGTGCATTAATATTGTAATAACCTCTGCAATGCTTTGCAGAAACGTACCACCCCAGCAATGGCCATTTTACATTTCGTTTCAGTAGGTAATTTCATATTTCGTATTTTCTCATTTTAATATTTGGGTTAGGTTATACCTCCTAAATCCCAGTTGGGAAATTGACTTGTCACCTTGGCTATTATGCAGAATATGCACATACAACAAAGTATTTTCATAACTTTGTTAAATGTACATTAGATATACAATCTAATATATTGACGTATCAAACCACAGCCAATTATGTGTCCTTACCGTACTGTAATAATTATTGGTATGTATATTGGGAGATGGACAGGGTTGTTAATATACAAGTGATATTTAGGGCTGTGTGGGCGCATATGTATACACGCTCTGAGTAGCTGAAATTGTGTTAAAATATCATGAGCTTGGGGTGCGGCGGTAAACTGACTTACAAGTCTGCAGTTGCGCCCCGAGGATCAGGGGTTCGATCCCCAGTCCTGCCAGATCCGAGTATGGCCGGTGCCTTGAGGCCATTTAAAAAAAAAATTATTTTATTTTTTTATTTCTGATTTTTCCCCATTTTCTCCCAATTTAGTAGCCAATTGAACCCCTATTATAATTCAATTGCCCCCGTGTAGCAACCGCTAGAGAATCACCGCTACACAACCCCGTCAGCCGGCGGTAGGACGGGAGGGCGCCACGTCCTCTTCAGGGCGCGGCGACTCCCAGCCGTGATTCCAGCCCGCCCAGGGCCGCTATGCGTGCAGCGATTCTCTCCGATTTGCTGCTCCCACAGGGCGGCCATGGTTGGATCTGGCAGGACCGGGGCGCGAACCCTGAAAACTGAAAGTCGGCGCTCTTACCGTTGTACCACCGCAGCACCCGGCAGTGGCCATTTTTGTAGCAATGTCCATTCAATGTGTTTGTGTTTGGAATTGCTCCTCTATGTGCTATTTTCCAATGGTGCCACCGGGTGTGACATTCCCGCCAAATATTCAAATGTACTGACCCACGCTCAAGAACTTGTCGAATGCTCAAGAGAAAGCGCCTATAATTAGCTTTGATAGGTTTCTCAATATTACCGCATTACCGACATCAGTAGACAGTCTTCCTTCTCCCAAATACGCTACCGCTGGATTATCTTCTAAGAAAATTAAACACCTGGGAGCTGATTTACTAAGACCTTTAGCGTGTGCAAAACATTTTAGTGCACACAAAACCAATAACGTCACCAATGATCATTGGTTGTGTTATTGGTTTTACGTGTGCTAAAAGGTTTTGCACATGCTTAAAGTCTTAGTAAATCAGGCCATTGGTGTACTCCTCGTGCTAAACCCCCCAAGCAAACCATGTTCGGGGGTGTAGCTTCGTTTCAAATTGAACCGGGATTCGGAGTAGGAAAACCAGACAGTCACCACAGATGATCCACCTGAAAAATGACGGATTACCACTTTAAGGTGAACCACGGATGTTACCGACGCTTTGAACAGAAGCAGAAAAAACAGGTGGATACTGGTTGATGGTAAATTCCACGCAGAGCTCTAGAATGTGCAGACGCGTGCGTTCTTCGAGCCGTTAAACTCGCCGAGAGATCCTCTGTGGTTCACGGGAAAAGTAACGAGCCGAGCGCAGTCTTAATCGCCCGTTCTCTTCATAATGCTTCCTGGTGTTCTCTTAGTCCAGCATTCCTGTGTCATCATGGATTTACAGTCATATAGACACTTGGCAGGCGGTGAATAGGGCAGGGCAGGGGGGATAAGGTAATCATATAGAACAGGATTAATTAGATGTTAAGAAAAGATATAGGAAACATTAATACTGGGTCTAGACTTGAAGCGGGTTGCCTGATGAACATAAATTAAATTAACAAACAAGATTGGGGGCAGGACTACGGCTTTGTGTTCCACGATTACTGTTTAAGACCCTGACCCTCATCCTCAAATCCCATCCTCAAATGGCCAAGAGGCACGTTTATTTCATCCGAGGCACATTTATTTCATCCAATGCACGTTTATTTGATTCTTTGCCTCGTCTACTAAGTAATAAAATATCCAGCTGCTGAAAACGTACATTTATCAAAATAAATTTCCAAATACATTTTCCCCCACACAGTGTAAGGTGTAGATACTTCCAAGTAAAGGGAGTAATATATTCCCAGATGGAAGAGCTCATTTATTTGAATCAACTGGTGAAACTTTCTTGGCTCATTGGACACAGTATTTCCGATGCAGCTTCCTGGAGAGAATCAAATTAATCCCCCGCAACAGCTATCTGAATTAGAAAAGCCTACCCAGAGCTTTATAATGGCAACTCAGGTAAACAAAAGGAAAGGGAACGAGTCTGTTTTGAAGGAATCAATTACACTGAGGAAGGTAAGGAAGCAGAAAGTGTGTAATGAATCCATTGTGGGATGCTGTCTGGCTGGTTAACATGCCACAAAAAAGCTTACTCTGTTAAAGAGACAATAAACCTTTATTAACTGAAAGACTTAGGGGGCTGGGGGACAAAAAAATGATAACTGGGAGACGATTCATTTTTATTAGTATCCACAAATATAATTTAGAATTTAATTTCTCTGTCTTTCCGCCCTAGGCCTTGGGCAGTGGTTAATGCTGCTACAGCAGTAGAATGGAGGAAGACCTGACATTGTGAGAGGCCAGACAGGAGATTGGAAACCATTGCGAAATATCAATGCATTCCTCCAGGTTTAAAAAAAAAAAAAAAAATCTCGGGCATGTTTTGCTCCAAGCAGAAAACCGCACCTTTTGAAAACCTCTCTGATCCCATTGTTACACCTTCGATTCCAAAGTGCCAGAGGATTATGGGTGCAGAAAAACAGGCCGAGTGGCTCAGGCAACCGTCCAGGTGCGTCCCAATAGTCGAAAAATGCCACCTTTCCTCCTCCACTACCACTCCTCTACTCCGTGCCCCGGAAACTGATCTTTGTGTTTTAATCTAATGTCGCTGATTACATCTTAATTACGTATTAATGCTTACATATTAATTAATGTCTCGACGCAAACCGCAATGTCATGTACATTGGATATTGTACATGCAAATACTTGTACTCAAATCGTTCAGGCAGTTTTGCATATTTCCGGGTAGGAGAGGAATGGTAGTCGGGGAGTGGAGGAAGGGAGGTGGGGAGTGACGATATCTATCTATCTAATCTAACTTCTGAGAGAGCGTAGTTACATGTATGACCACTAGATGGAGCCAGAGATGCACGATATATTGCTGAAAATACAGCCCTATTAGGATTAGATAAAGAAAAACAGAAGACAAAACGATAACACAATTAACACTGACAAAATTTAATATGTAAGCCAAAATGTGTTTGGCTCCAAGATTGCATAACTTTAAAAAAATGTTATTTGCAGGGATTTTCTGCTTTTATTAGTTTACATACCATGCCAAAATAATGGAATTTTTTAATATACATTATACATGTACATGTTTATATAAATATAAATCCTATTGGAAACACATGACCTGGGGGGTATTTCACAAAGCAGGATTACTGAGTTAGCTGGATAACTACACTGAGTAAAACCTGGAACCTTCCCAAATCTGGAACATGGACTAAAGTAAAAAGACCTGTTCCAGGTTTTACTCAGTGCAGTTATCCAGCTAACTCAGTGACCCTGCTTTGTAAAATACCCCCCTGAGCTGCTGTAAGTATTGGAAATAACTTTTAAAATGATTTTGATCTGCATTTTGTTTTTTGCAGGATGTCTTCTAGCCATGTGGTCTTTGTCTCTGGATGCTCATACTGCCAGGAGAACATTGATGTTTTGTGGTTTTTGAGGTGATGCTTAATTGTAGCAGGGTATGTGCTCAGTGCTCCTGAAGGTTTTGTGCTGCAATGTTTTGAAATGTTTTTCCTTCCAGACCTTCATTTGCAGAGCCTTCGCTCTCTCTCTCTCTCTCTCTCTCTCTCTCTCTCTCTCTCTCTCTCTCTCTCTCTCTCTCTCTCTCTCTCTCTCGCCTTCTCTCTCTCTCTCTCTTTAAACTGTTAGGTAGTTAGAGGTTTCTTTTACAGCATTCATTGAAGGGGGCAGGGGGGAAAGTGTTGGTACTAAGAGGAAGGATTAGCTGTAGAATGACATGTTTGGCTGGGCTAAAGCTAAGACCAGGAAGAATTGCATTCTTGGGGCTGGTTCCACTGATCCTGGAAGTTCAGGGGTTCGATTCTGTTTTTGTTTGTTTCTCGTCAGCCCTCCCTTGCAGAGCACCTGTTACGTTTACTTGCTGCCCGTCACACGTTACGTCACAACACGGCTCTCTCGAGGGAAGACAGCGAGGGAAGGGAGCGTGTTAAATTGGATCCGAACGCAGCCCCGCGTCTTTGTCCTGATCTCAGTGCTACCCCTAGGTGGCAGTATCCAGTGCTGAATCCAGCTTACAGACTCAGACTCAGACAAGCCCCTGGGGTAACGTTAACCTTAATACTCCGCTATGTAAATTATGATTGCGAACTGGGAGGGGGGGTGGGGGGATTGTGATCGCAGACCTTGGTGGGGTTGAGGGGGGGGGGGGGGGGGGGGGGGTGACACTTGACGCTGGATCTCGCTGAGTTAACCGCCCCGGTGGCGCCCAGGCACCAGGGCTACACTGCGCATTAGTGCACTACAGCGAGCGAAGGTAGCGTCGCTTCCAGCTGGTGTTCTCTTCTGTACTGGCCTTGTGCCATCTGTGTACTTTATGTTACCGTTCGTGTCACACTTTCCCTGTTTGTTATAGCCGGCCATTTTGTCCCGGTGGTGTACAACAGCATCTGTGCTCTGTCTGTGCGCTTGTGATAGGTGTGTTCACAGTGAAGATCAGTAACCATCAGGAAGTCCAGTATGCAGCCCTTATTTCTGTATTCTGCAGTGCTGACCAGGTGCTCAGCTATGAAGTGTACTGGGTTCCAAGTAACACACACACACACACACACACACACACACAGATTTGTACACTCATTCAGGCACATTCTGATTTCACACATATGCACAAGCTTATTGTTCCAGCACGTAGTCCTCCCAGTGCCCATCATCCGCCAAATAATTACATTCACACATACTAGCATTATAAACCTTACTACATAGAGACAATTCAATAAATCCTTTTTTTTATTTGGTTCTGTACTTCACAATATTAGATTTGTAATCAAACAATGCACACGTGGTTAAAGTACAGTCTCAGCTTTGATTAAAGGCCAGGTATTTCATACATTTTGGTTTCACCATGTAGAAATGACAGCAATTTTTATACACAGACCCTCCATTTCAGGGCACTGTGATGTTTGGGACATATTTATGTTATGTAAATGAAAGTAGTCATGTTTAGTATTTTGTTGCACGTCCTTGAACTATAGTCATCACCAGGTGTTGAGTATCTTCTCTGGTGATGCTCTGCCAGGCCTGTACTGCAGCCATCTTCAGCTCCTGCTTGTTTCGGAGGCTAGTTGCCTTAAGTTCTCTCTTCAGCATATTAAATGCATGTTTAATTGGATTCAGATCGGGTGACTGGCTTGGCCGGTGAAGAATCTTCCTGTTTTTGGCTTTGACAAACTCCTTTGTTGCTTTAGCAATATGTTAAGGCCCATTATCTTGGATGAAGCACTGTCCAATGAGTTTGGAGGCATTTGCTTGAAAATTGAGCAGATAAGATGTTTCTGTACACATCAGAATTTATTCTCTTCTTCTACTGCTATCAGCAGTTACATCATCAATGAAGATAAATGAGCCAGTACCTGTGGCAGCCGTACACGCCCAACCCATAACACCCCCACCACCATGTTTCACAGATAAGGGGATATGTTTTGGATCTTGGGCAGTTCCTTTCGGCCTCCACACTTTGCTTTTGTCACCACTCTGATACAAGTGAATCTTGGTTTAATCTGTCCACAAAACTCTGCATGCAGCTCTTTTAGGTACTTCTTAGCAAACTGTAACCTGGCCGTTCTGTTTTTGCAGTTAACTAGTGGTTTGATCTTGCAGTGTAGCCTCTGTAGCTCTGTTTGTGAAGTCGTCTGTGGAAAGAAATCACTGACACATCCATGCCTGCCCCGAAGAGTGTTTCTGATCTGCCAGACAGGTGTTTGGGTTTTTTTTCTTCATTATGGTGAGAATTCTTCGGTCAAGTGTAGAGGTATTCCTTGGCCTATCAGGCCCTTTGTGATTACTGAGCTCACCAGTGCTCTCTTTCTTCTTAATGATGTTCCAAACAGTTGGTTTTGGTAAGCCTAAGGTTTGGGCTATGTCTCTGACTGTTTCTTTCTTATCTCTCAGCCTCATAATGGCTTCCTTGACTTTCATTGACACAACTCTGGCCCTCATTGACAAATGCCAATAACAGACTCCAAAGGCAATCAAAAGCCTAGAATCAAGACTAGATACTGAAATCTGTCTTATATGTGCTGCTAAGGAAGCGATTGAACACAAACACCTGTGAAGCCATTTGTCCCCAAACAGTATGGTGCCCTGAAGTGGATCTGCACTTTACCCATATGTGAATTGTTTGATTAGAAATCTAAAGTTGTGGAGTACAGCACCAAATCAAGAAAAACATTTGTCCTTGTCCCACATATTATGGAGGGCACTATATACACATAACTGCTGTATCTTATTCTATACAATTAAAGGATGTGTGCCTTACTAATTATGTCCACACCATAGCTATTGCCCTAATGATGAAATCCATGAAATGTTACCGCTGAAGGTAAAGTCTGCATTTAGATATAAATTGAAACTGTACTATTCCAGTTCACACACTCAATATAGTGTGGGCTGATTTTTCAAAGGAAAAAGGCAGTGGATATACAGTATGTGGAAGGATAGGCCTTCCCCTGCATTTGCAGTGTAAGTTTTCAAAAGCACAGAAGACATGGGCATTTTAATGAAACTCAGGCCAAAACTGTGAATTGGACACACTGTGTTGAATTAAATAAGTAGGCCCACAGTGGTGCAAGGGGTGAATGGTTGGTCATGGCTGCACTATCAAAGCTGCGTTAATGTTACCGTCAATTAACATTCATGTATTAAATTTTTTAGAATCACCAATGACATTACAGGTGATCCTTTCTCCCCCAGCTTTAGATGTTATAAGAAACTTGTTTGCCACTAGAGGTTTTTTTCAGCTTTGGATGACCCTGGGTGCTGGATTTTGGCAGGTTATTTTGTTTTTATTCACTGTAATTCCATATAATTATAACCGTTTGCATTTAACAGCGCTACATGACATAAAGGCTAAGAGATAAAGACGGTCGGTCTATTATTAGCTTTATTTGGACAAACACAACTGTCAGACGTATTACTTTCAATTTGTTTGTGAGCCAAAGCTAAAGACACATCCGTTCCTTTTCCCTTTTAAATGTCCACTAATCCTATCTATTTAAATCAAGGTAGGGAGCAGTGACACATGGGAACTTGTGATTAGTAAATGGGATCAATATTTGTCTGAATAAATCACACGGTACGGGTTTACTTCATCCTTAAATGCCAGTGTTAAAAATTCCCGTTGGTGGTGATGGGAAATCAATAAGTACACAACACATTAAGATAAAGTCCCGCTTGCCTTTCTGTGCCCGTCATCCCTGTAAATTTTGCGGCCACAGCAGAAAACCGCAGAACCAAGGCGCCTTTGATTCGTGATTAATAGCCTAGCTGGCAGCTAAAAACGTAGCGCTGCCATTATGCCTCTGATCTGCAGTTCAAGGGGGGTCTCTCGTTCGCCTGCTAATCTCTCCCAAAATCCCCCTCACTGTCACATTTTATGACTCAAGGTCAAACGGACAGGCAGTAATGTACAGAGTGGGTCTTGACGCAAAGGTTTGACAGATTGCTTAACTTATCTCCAACACATTCGCGGCAGAAGAGCGAGCCTGACGAGCAGAAGGAGCACTGAAATCGTTGGAGTGGCAGCTGCGCCGGTTTGCGAGGGCGGCCCAGCCTTGACTCTTGGCAGCGGAAATTTTTCTCGTTAATTTCAAATTTTTTAATTTATTCGTTTATTTTGACAGGGACAATACACATTTAATGTGCCACAGTTAGCCAGGTAGGCTAATTTCATCTGTAGTCTCTGGGCTACAAGTCGAGCCCTTCACTGCCTAAACTAAAGAAATTAGTTACTTAGCCGACTCCATTGGGTTGGGCGCGTGGCGTAGGCCACCTACAGAAAATCTGGATGGAAGAAATTAAGGCCTATTGGCTGGTTTATTACTTTCCAAGATCAGCAATGATGCAGTGGCAATACCTGTGATGTGAGACAGGGGGCAGTATACCTACAACAGAATATTGGAATGAATGGTCTATGTCAGGGGTGTCCAATCTTATCCGAAAAGGGCCGGTGTGGGTGCAGGTTTTTGCTTTAGCACAGCAATAAAACACCTGATTCAACTAGTGAACTAATCATGGGCTTCAAACAAGACCTTGCAAAGTAGAATCAGGTGTCATAGTGCCGGGCAAAAACAAAAACCTGCACCCACACTGGCCCTTTTCGTATAAGATTGGACACCCCTGGTCTATGTGCAGCACAGGTATAGTGGGTTAAACCTTACAGATACGATGCCATTAGGAATCCCAAATTGTTGGATAAAGTTGGGTATAAAACTTGGTTAAAAGCAACACCTTACAATAGATGTTGCGGATTTACAGCAGGGGTGCACAACGAGGGCTGATCCGTTTCAGGATTTTGTGCCAACTTCTGTTCTTAATTATTTAATTGGCTCAATCACATCTTGATCTGACATTTCTGTAAGCACCAGCTACAGCCGCAGCCTGAAAGTGTATCCTAAAGATTTTACTGTGCTCAAGTACAGGAGTGAACAGGCATAGTTTATAGAGCTGTCTGAAAAGTAAAACTAAGGTAATTGGTTGGAACAAAAACCAGCACGCAGTCCGGCTCGCCAGGCCTGGAGCTGTGCACTCCTGGTATATAGGCAATTCACACAAAATACTGTATATTGTCAGTAAGTTGCCGTTACTTTGTACATTGTGGTTATGGATGAGAAGTGCTAAGCTAATACTGTACAAACTGCATGCTGTCCTGTACTGGTCCTCTGTCATTACTTCATTGTGACAAATATTTTATTGATGGCATTTAAAAATATAGATCAAATAAGCAATGTGTTGGTATTATCATGCTGGTTCTCCTCTCTGACCAGTCCTTGAGTAACCAGTGTATGGGATGTGAGAATAAACAATCTGAGGTGGAGATTGTCTTCAGTCTAAAATGTCATTAAATAGTGTTGGCTCACTGCCAGTCTAGCTTGACTGAAAGCTCATTCACTCTGATATATGAGGAAAAAATATTATTCTGTGGTTATTAAATAACTAAGAAAAATTATTCTCAATTACAAGTAGTGCAGAATGGTGCCAACTGGCATTATTCTAGTTTAAGTGACAATGGTTTCCTGGACGTTCAGGCTTGTGTGGAGAGCGATAGAGCAAACACTCATATGCTGACAAGCGACGGAACATACTGGATGGAGTATTCTGCAACTCTCGTACTTCTGTGCCTCAGTTGAAACTCATACTTGTATTTATTAACCGGTGAATTGTTTACTTTGAAACACGGTTGTGCTCCTTGAGCTGTAGAGTTTTTAATTTACCTCAGTCTGAACTGAAGTGCTCAGATTGTGTCTCTACCGTGTTTCTATGTATTTTCTTTGGTAAATAAATGGTCTATTTTATGCTCTGTCACCCAAGCTCGCCAATTTACTGTACTCAGTATTTCTTTCATTTTGAGCTGAAAAGACCAGGAACAAATTAGACCAGACCTCTCGAGCCACCCTTAGACAGCTGACTGCCTGCGGCAAAAGTGAGTTTTAAACCTCACCCACCAAAAAAGGAAAAATAAAATAAAATAAATAAATAAAAACAATGTGGACACAAGCAATCTGTCTCTCCAGCCATTCACTGCAAAACTTTAGAACTCAAAAACACCTCTAGTGAACAAGTCAAAATCACACCAACATCAGTCTCAATTTATCTTAAGCGCTGGAAAGAATTGAGTGCTGAAAATTGCTTTAGAAAAACTATTACATTATCTCAGGGTCCATATGGTCCAACTCATTTACCCCTCGCATTTGCTTTGTGAATCGCTGCTCCAACAAATCTCCTGAGTTTCATTATTTCACATTCGCTTTGCCGATGCTTTTAAAAACAACCCCATCATCTTCGGCTCGTCTCTTCAGGATAGCGGAGAAATGGAAAATGGCCGCTTGTGACCGACAGCCAAATTTCCAATTCTTTTTAGCGCAAAAGATTAATTCTTCGATGCTGCGTTATGTTATAGCCACAATAGTTGCGTTGCAAATACCTCATTTAAGTTTCATTCCAGTGTAGTAGATTATGCAAATGAATTTAGGATGTGCAAAACTGTGCAGAGGTTTCCATATCCCATATAAATATGGATGACAACACAAACCCAAAGTATGTTTGAAACAAAATGATATCTTTCGGTTGTAGCACAATATTCTGGGCCCTGTGCAAATGCAGTCTCTGCGGGCCCCCCTTCCCAAAGCAAAGTATTTACACCAGGCCTTTTGAGGCACCCGTCCTTGATGCCCTGGGTAGACAGTTCCCCTATTCCCCGCACTACGATTGGGTCATTGGCTGTTACCTCAGAAAGTCAGTTTTGTTAATAAAAACAAACTTTTTATTTTATATTAATCGTTTTATTTTATATGAATATATTGTAAACATTTCAGTTCAAGGTCATGGATTAACATAAGTGGCAAACCAATCGGCTGTTAAAATTGTTTTTAAAAAAGTTGTTTGGTGCAACGAAAATTGTAATTCATCAAAAGTAGAGATTCTAGTTATGCCGAAATGCCAATATTTACACAACTCTTAACAGTCTATATAGGTAAAATATACATCTTATTTATCTATATGTCTTCTGAAGATAAGACTGTACAGGATGCTGTGATGAAAAGAGTGGAATATCCTCCAAAGACCTTCAATTCATTTGTGTCCCCTGTGGGGGACATGAGTCTCTGGTCTGAATCTCAAGAACCATATATTCTACTATGCTAAAACATACACAAAAAATAAAAGTAATGTTTTTTAAATGTTTTCACTGCAATGTTTTTGTCATTGAAATAGTTTTTCCTGCCGGGTCTCAAGAGGACATAGGCTTTGTATCTGTTTTGTATCACTAAACACTCGGTTGTTCAATCAATGTTTGTTTATCTTGGAGTTGGAGTAAATTATATTCATAGGAGATCAAGCACCAAATAATATCCTCAAGAAATTATGCTTTAATGTCAAGATAATATTTACCTAGTTATACTTAGATCTGTCAACAGAAAATTAGCCATGTGTTTAAAAGGATCTCATAGTACCTGTTGACCACCATAATGTACATTGCAGCAGTAAACTATACTTGTTTCTAGAATAACAAATATCAAACATAAGCAAGTGTGTGTGTGTGTGTGTGAGAGAGAGAGAGAGAGAGAGAGAGAGAGCGTTTGGTTAATATAATTGAAAAGCTAAATTCCAGGCCAAAGCAGGAGGATTAGCCCATGTGTCTTTCGGTGTGACCGCTATAGTAAATTGTAAAATATAATAATGTTGTTTATTGACTGAGATGTACAGCAAGGAACTCAGTCAACAGGATAGAAGAGCATTTAAAAATATAATAAAATAAATGTCAAGCTGTTTTCATTTCCCTACAGAAAGTTATAGTTGAACAAAAATCTAAGAAAGATGTCATTGAAAAAAATTGCATTATTCATGTAATATGATTTAAAGATATCTGAACTGGTGTACAGCCTATCTTGAGCCTATCTTGGTGTTTAACAAATTGTTGTTGGGTAATGCACAGAAAATAGATTTAAGAAAACATTTATGGTAACATTTATATGGTGGAGTAAGCTTATCAATCTTGTTTAAAACACATTATCGTAATCTTGTGAATAATGAATAAAAAAAATAATACTGCAAGTATGAATAACAAGTATGTTTTATGAATACAATTTTTCACTTTACATTTTTATCTCTCTGAAAACCATATCCATCTTTACCACACGCGGATAAAGTATATGTAAATGGTTCATTCATAATTTCACAATAGGTATATAGTCACCTTTTTTGACTATGTCAGAGTGTTTTGCGTATGACATAAGAGTGGATTGGTGTGAAAAAAAAGCAAACTGGGTGAGAGAGAGAGAGAGAGAGAGAGAGAGACAGAGAAAATATGCACACACACACACACACACACACACACACACACACACACACACACACATACACACATACCTGTTACTGTGTTACTGTATGTATGTATTATGTTATCAGATGTATTATCATTGTTATTTTGTATTTTTTCTCATGTTGGCATGTTCTTTTTTCTCATCAACAAGCTTTGGCAATACTGTAAATTTATGTCATGCCAATAAAGCATAAAAGCATATTATTGAAGTGAGAGAGAGAGTGTGAGAGAGAGAGAGAGAGGGAGGGAGAGAGAGAGAGAGAGAAAGCGCTTGCTGAAAAAAATGGAGGGTAATGAAAAATAATCAAGGATACAGCTCCAATAATTTTAGTAAAATGGAGAAGATAGTTTACCTCAAGGTCTCACCTGCGAGTCCCAGGTGTAGAACAATGAACAAAAAGCACTGATATCATTTTTGATAATGATCACTATATTTTTCTGAGAGATGTTGCAGCAGCAGCAGCTCTAATGGTTTCCGTGTTAAATCCGGCGGCCCCCCCCCACCCCCAGCCCAGATGGCAGTCGCACTAGCATTAACATTAAGAACCCTCCGACTATCAGTTCCTGGTGGGAAGAAAAAAAAAAACATCAAAACTGAATATTAAAATAATATTCACACTGCATTATGCAAATGTGCTCAATATGGTCATAAATCTTAAGGATCTGGATATATGGGAGATATTTTGGGGCCGCTTTTAAGGCTTTATTACTCTCTCTAAAGAACATTTATTATGACTTAGCAGGGAACACTGCGGATATTAAGGCTGTCACCACCTTAATTAATAGTGCAAAAAGGAGGTAATAAATAAGGAGAAAGACACAGAGAGGGAGCCAAGTTTGCGCACACACAGCATAGATAGAGCGCAGAAAGAGCAATGACCCCTTACTGGCCATCGCTGGATCACTTATAATCTGCTGCTTTTATCTGGTAAAACCTTTTAATATGACAAATCAACAATATGGACCTGCTTACTGTCAGGTCAGCAGAAGGGCTTTTTATGGGTTGACGTTCTCCCGCCCTTCTCTATCTCCACAGGTCGCTCAGATCGATGAAAGTCATCATAGACTTCTGAAGTCAGCCTGGCGGTGTCAGCCGCACAGTAGCACCGTGCTCCATTTCAGCCCAGGAAGTCAGCTCTTACAACTGAAATATTGTAAGTTCATGGATACAACCCCCCCCCCCCCCCCCCCCCCCCCTCCTCCTCAATATATAATCTTGAGTCAAAGACAGGTAGTTAAAAACGTCACACCGTCACACATATGGACCCACTAGTTCAGGCCCTAGTGCCCTCCAGGCTGGACTACTGCAACTCCCTCCTGGCTGGTCTCCCTGGCAACACTGTTCGACCCCTCCAAATGTTCTAGAACTCTGCTACCCATATGGTCTACTCCCAAGCCTCACCCATCTTTAACTCCTTCCTTTGTGTCAGACTCCTTCGGTTTAGAAACGGTGAATGTGGCGTGCCACTCCCTCAGATACAGAAAGCTCGATGTGACGGTGGCAGGGGACGGCTTGTGTTTATCTATTGCCGTGCGGTGAGTGGGGGAACGTGCAATATTTCCCACGCCACAGTCAGGATCACAGCCAGTCATTTTGAGCACTCATCTGCTTGTGATGTATGTAATTGCAAAGAAGATTACTGTTCTTCAACATGCAAGTTGTGTGTAGGAGTATGTAGGCTATTTTACCTGATCTTACTCTACTTATTCTTACCAAAATTACAAAGCAAAAAAAGGTATTTTCCAAATAATAGAGTAAATACATTGATAAACAAACAATAGTATTGAATGGAATTATGCAAGTACTCACAACAATATTCATAATCAGTCATAACAATAGCCGTGATGAGCATCACATCTGTAATTACAGTGCAATCATAATTATAATCATACCAATGATCATACTACATACTGCAAATGAAAAAAATTCATGCATTTACATTTTAGTCATTTGGCAGACGCTCTTATCCAGAGCGACGTACATTAGTGCATTACTAATGTTAGATTCTTAGATTTCTTAGATCTTAAATCTAAGAATCATGCAGATTTAATATACAAACACAATAACTTCCAACTGTTATTTATTAGAAGTTGTGAACATAAACAGTATTACGTCTGTACAGCCTTCCCTCCTACTTAGATAGGAAGGATTGTTACTGTTGCATTCATTCATTCTTTCATTCATTCAGTCAGTCAATTTCTATTTATATAGCATGTCATACACAGGCATCTTTAGCAATGTGCTTCACAATAAAATAAATAAAAGGATGTGGTAAAAGTATGAAAGATATGGAAAATAAAACAGCTAAAATACCAGACATAACACAAGACAAAGTCAGAGTGAACAAAGACCACTAAGAAGCACCCTATAGGACGGCAAAGCTTTAAAGGTCTTTAAACATGTCAACTATCTCTACCGTTCTCTGGTCCTCTGGTTGCCTTTTGTAGAGGCCGGGGCCATAGTGACTTATGTTTGCAATTATTTTCAATGTTTTCTAGGTAATGACAGAAAATTGCCGATTAATTTAACTGAAGAGCCCGGTAAACCACATCCTCTCAAAGAAACAGAAGAATTTTTACGGAGAGATGCAACTAAACTGATATTGTAATACAAAAAGACAAAGTATTGTATGTTGGTCGCTAGTCCAGTGTGGTTAATTGGTGACATCTGTTATGCTTACGGCTTACTGTTATGCTCCCTGTCACAAACAACACTTGGCACAAACATAAAAAACCTTTCTGGAAAAAGTGTTTCATTTTAGTGCCTATAGTCTCTACCAGAGACCGCCATGTTACGGTCTTTATTATTCAAACGTAGATCTTTTTAAAGTTGTTAAATCATTTGTGGCCTGTTACACATTTGTTGTAATCCTGCCTGTGCTCCTCCCTTATGTATAACTATTTACACACACACACACACACACACACACACACACACACACACACACACACACACACACACACACACACACACACACACACACACACACACACACACACACACACACACACACACACACACACACACCCGCACACACAATAATACTCTTGTGCCCATGTGAATGCATCCATATGCACACATAGACATTAAGGATCTCTGGATGTGCTGCAGTATTTATAGGCTCTAATGCATTCTTTATGGTGGGATGAAACCCACCAGAGGAAAAGTACAGGAGAGTTAAATTATTAAGCATCTGGAAGTGACAAAAGTACTTGATACAAGGCCAGTTTTTACAGTTAAAGTGGATAAATAATACACAACATCTAAAAATATATATTAAGGGTATGATAGCACACACACACACACACACACACACACACACACACACACACACACACACACACACACACACACACACACAGACTATATATATATAGTGTTCTCAATAATGTTTTGGACAAAGACATATTTTTTCTTGATTTGGCTCTGTACTCCACAATTTTAGGTTTGTAATCAAACACTTCCATGTGGTTAAAGTACAGTCTCAGCTTTGATTAAAGGCCGGGTATTTCATACATTTAAAGTGCAGATTATCTGGGTTTATTAAAGTTTTTTTTTTTTTTTTAATACATTTTGGTTTCACCATGTAGAAATCACAACATAAAAAACAATCAATACCCCCCCCCCCCCCCACCATTTGAGTGCTGGGAGAGGGGTAGAATGGAGCAGAGGTGTGCTCCTGTGTGCTGGAGGGAGCGCTGTCCGTTCAGCACCTCTAGCCTTCCTGACACAGGCAAGGGGTTCAGGACCTTGGACAGTGCCACCGTCACTCTGAGTCAGAGCAACAGCTGCTGCCCATTCCCAATCATGCCAGCTGCTCCTCGTTAACAGGATTGGGGCCTCCATAAAAGGCCTTGCTTTCAGGCCTATAAAGAGATCTTTTTTTATTTTTTTATTAATTTATTTATTTTTTTGTTGCTTTTCCCTACTGTGTAATTGCTCTTACTGTTTCGATTTCCCTTTTTGTTTTTCAGTGCCTTTTGTTGTTTGGTGGTTTGATTTGATGTATCTTTTGTTTAGTTATGATCAGGGAGTTAATAAAAAGGTGGTCAGGCATCCATTGTCTTGAGTTTATCTCGTCTGTTCACCACATGTCACAGTGACCACCAGCTCTGTGCCACTACAGTACTAAAGAAATGAGTGTATTCTGACTTTCTGTTAAGCAGGAAGCAGAACATTACATTACATTACATTACAGGCATTTAGCAGACGCTCTTATCCAGAGCGACTTACACAACTTCTTATTACATTTATCCATTCATACAGCTGGATATATACTGAAGCAATTCAAGTTAAGTACCTTGCTCAAGGGTACAACGGCAGTGTCCGGCTGGGAATCGAACCTGCAACCTTTCGGTTACAGGTCCTGTTCCTTAACCATTATACTACACTGCTGCCCTGAACAATTCATTCATTTTTGCGCTTTTTAATCAAGTTTCTGTTCTCTGTCATCTCAAAGCCCCTGCTGACATGAGATCATTCAGACCAGTGTAAAAAATCTACATGACCCCTAAAGGCACTCATAAAGTGTAGCGTTAATTAAACCTTTGGAACCTTGGAATCCCGTGCTCCGAGTGGCATGTTTGTACTTTGTCATACTCTTTGATTAGTGCACATGTCTGTAAAATACTGTTTGTAATAATTAAAATGGTTAGGGCGGCAGTGTAGTATAATGGTTAAGGAACTGGCCTTGTAACCGAAAGGTTGCAGGTTCGATTCCCAGGTAGGACACTGCCGTTGTACCCTTGAGCAAGGTACTTAACCTGAATCGCTTCAGTATATATCCAGCTGTATAAATGGATAATATGTAAAAAAAAAATGCTAAAAAGTTGTGTAAGTCGCTCTGGATAAGAGCGTCTGCTAAATGCCTATAATGTAATGTAATGTAATGTTAGATGTGGTAGAGCCTGGATGATTTCTGTAGTCTGAGTACACATCCGCCGTTCAAAGATGTG
Organism: Synaphobranchus kaupii; assembly: GCA_029718625.1. Taxonomy (NCBI): domain Eukaryota; kingdom Metazoa; phylum Chordata; class Actinopteri; order Anguilliformes; family Synaphobranchidae; genus Synaphobranchus; species Synaphobranchus kaupii. Next base: position 121,704,571 of record CM056378.1, read on the forward strand.
AGGTAAGGGTAGTCATGGTAGTCGTCCCCTATGCATTGTAATATTAGAATGATAAAATTGTATGATTGTTTATTAGACCATTTTCAGCGTAGTGTAGCTGTATTTTGTTCATACTGGTAGTGGGCGGTGAGGTATGTGGGTTTGAAAGCACTGGGTAGGCCATTCCCTTAAAGGCAGAGAGGGTTTTCCCATTACCATTTCCCTCTGGACATGAATGTGTTAATATTTCCTGTGAACTGGAATGAGTGAAGACGGGTGACACAGTGAAGGCAGCAGTTGTCCTGTGCATAGCTGGCCAACCCTGACCATGTGTGTCTGGCGCCGTTCACATAATGAAACCGCGTTCATAAGGCCGCTATCTGGGACATTTCACTACAATACTGGTGAGGGGAAAATAAGAGAGCTGAACTGATTGGTCGAAAGACCGTGAAACCAAATTGGTGAGCTTTTCCCAAAACGGCAAATAGCGCTAGTTTTATTTCAGGTTCTGGATAGAAGTCCAACCGCGGACAACATCGACCCATGGGCTGTGCGCCTGGACGTGCGCATTAACCCACGCCAGGCCAGAAAGGTAAAGAGCATGTGCACAAGCGCAATGACTTCTGAATGAACCACTCTACATGAATGAATGACCTCTGTGTCAACCACTCTACATTATGTACATCCTCTTTACAGAGTCCATTTAAAAACCACACAGGCTGTATGAAAGTGCACGAGGGACTGGAAGGGGGCGGGGGGGGGGGGGGGGGGGGGGGGGGACATGTTAAACGTATAGAGAACAGCCAGTGAATTATGGGATTCTGAATGACATGCAATTAACTTATTTTACCATGCATGTCCCCTGACACTGGGGCTATTTTCTTGATGTTATCCCAAACAATTCACTTGCCTACATTCATTGAAATGGCAGACCAATGTTAAATATTTCAAAATAATATATTCACAGTCAGACAAAATGGATATTTAAGCTAAATGTTTTATTTAGCAGTTTTCAATATTTAGCAAAATGTTTGAAACATTTGCACGAGCTTATAAATAATGTTCATGAGTTTCACTTATAAATGTATGAAACATTTTAAACATTTAGCTAAATGTACAAAACATGAAAATTAACATTTTGTAAATGTATGTATTAGTTTTATACATTTAGCTAAATATGTCATACATATAAATGTTTTTTTTGTACATATTAAATATTTGTCAAACTATTTTGCTCAATTTATAAAACATGAAGTAAATTTTAAGAACTAGGAAATCAAGCTTTGACTAAATGATAAAATTCTTTCAATGTTTGAAATATTTAGGCATGTTATGTTCAAAACGTTTCCAAAATAAATAAACTAAATTTGTCATGCACAAGAACTAAATAATAAAACATCGAGCTTTTTGTTTTAATATATAATTTTGTTATAGCCTATTTAATATTTAGATCTGTCATTTCAACCATCAGTGAAGGAAAAAGGTATAGTTTTTGGGTCAAAGGTGAAGAAAAAAATGTTTTTTTGGTTAAATGTGGGGGAAAATATAAAACATGTATACACCATCACATTTGGCACACTTTATTAAACTGTGAATAATGAAAAAGAACTGTGGATTAGTCCTGAAAAGCCTCGCATGGAAAATAAACTTTAATCACTGAAATTTCACCTCAGACAATTTAATAGGGGCTGGGGTTAATTTCAACATTTGCAGTGTGATGTTTGACACTCTTGATAAGAAAATTAAATAGCCATTTTGAAATGGTGAGAAATTAACAGTGAAAGATTACGCTTCACAATACTGCGGGGTGTTAGGAAGCAAGCTTGGTTAAGTGTTTGACACCTATGGGTGTAAGCAATAAAACAATTGGTGATCATACTTTAAAGACTCAATGCTAATTCAGTGTTTTGTGATACAGGCCTTAATTGGGAGGGCCTTAGGCCTGAGGATGCAGCTTATTAAACTAGAAAATGTGCTAACCAGTCTGATCAGTTGTCCAATTATTGTACTTCCTTAACAATTTCAGTTGTCATTTTGGATAGGCAAATTTAACTATTAGTAGGACAATCACTTATGTTTTTCTTTTATGTTTGTATGAATTAACAGGTTATGGCTGTGTCAAGAAATGAATAATAAAATTCTACAAATGGCAATGACTATTATATGCCATGTTGTGTTGCCGGTATAGTGTTGAAACCACAAGATCCCATAACCTTCAATTGACATTGCTATACAAACCCTACAAAAATGCCCGCTCAGTTTGAGGAACGTTTAATAATGTTTGGACGCACAATTATTTTAAGTTCAATATTAAATTGCAAAAGCATTATAGTGGATTTCGTCACACAAGGCAATACCTTAAGAAAATTGTGAGTGATGGTTAAGACTAAGTTATAGATCTGTAACTCATGTCATATTTGCCAAATGTAGAACTACATGCATGCTCCTAAGCCTTCTATTGTTGGGTTTTAATGTAAAGGATTCGTTTTTTTGTCACATTGGCTAGTAGAACAGAGAATCTTCTCCTTAAAGGGATTTACACTGCCTGGCCAAAAAAAAAGTTGCACACTCTAATATTCAGTTGGACCGCCTTTAGCTTTGCTTACGGCGCGCATTCGTCGTGGCATTGTTTTGACAACCTTATGCAACGTCACAACATTTATTTCCGTCCAGAGTTGCATTAATTTGTGGCTGAGATCTTTTATTGATGACGGGAGAGTCAAACTACTCCGTAAAGTCTTTTCCAGCACATCCCAAAGACTTTCAGTGGGGTTAAGGTCAAGACTCTGGTGGCCAATTCATGTGTGAAAATAATTCCTCATGCTCCTTGAACCATTCTTTCACAATTTGACCCCAATGAATATTGGCATTGTCATCCTGGAATATGCCCATTGATGGGATAACCTGGTCATTCAGTACATTCAGGTACTCAGCTGACTTCATTTTATTGCTGCATAATGTTGCTTAGCCTAGACCTGACCAATTGAAGCAACCCCAGATCATAACAGTGCCTCCAGAGGCTTGCACAGTGGGCACTATGCATGACAGGTGCAACGGCGAGTTTTTTTTTTGGCCAGGCAGTGTATAATGCCTTACCTTTATTATTACTATTTAATAAAGAGGATTCAATCAACATTCGCTTGTACAACATTTGTCCAAAAAATATTTTGTTGTTGATCAATCAAAGTAAAGGACAGATGGTGATTGAATCCTGACCAAAATTCTAAAGTGTAGTCTAGTCTGCTGTCTGTATATTGGCTTTGCTCTCTTACTTCACTAAATATATAGATTTTAGCCATAAATGAACCTTATGGGAACAGCCAGGAAGGAAGAACATTGGAGGCAATATGGGAACAATGTATGACAGTGTGCACTTAATTTCAACAATTTTATAATGTATGGATATTTCAATAAAAAATAAGCTAGTTTAATGTTTCCAGACAGCTTTGCATACTGTACAGTATCATATTGGAGAATAGATACATCTAACTTGTTGCAGAGTTATAAAACAAGCACATATTTGTCCCTCATTAATTTGGGAGGTGGGGATGTCAAGTACTAACATTAGAGCCTGAAATGATTAAGGAAGAAAGTTCCCTGCTCAGCTGGGTTCTGTGCTGTGAAGCCACCTCATCACTTTCCAAGATGCTTACCTAGTGAAATATAAGGTACGGGGTGACATCCTTAATCCTTTGAAGAGTTTTTTTTTTTTTGGAATGTTTTAATCAAAATTCTAAGTTGGTGTTCTAAAGCTGCATAGCTTACAGTGGTGATTGTTACATCAGCATTGGAATGTTCAGTTGAGAATGTTCTAATCACATATTTGATCTTGCACCTTAAAGGATTAAGGTGATATTTTCACTTAAATTATGTTCAAATATGGCTGCGTCTTATATGACTGATATTTATGTACTTGAAGATGTGCTTCTGCATCTACAGTTTGTTAATGCATCTTTTTATTTTATTTTTACTGCTAAGTAAATGTGTCAGGCTGGGTGGGCAATTCCCATTACACACTTATACACAGCCTGAGCCAATCAGCTGGCTTATTTGCCACCAGCAGCCTAGGCACACCCTGCTGCAGAAGCTAAAGTGGTGAAAAAGCACCTGCTCCAGGTGAGGTGTGTTTGAAGTGCATATTATCTTTTCACCAGAGCCTCAAAGGACTACTGAGGAGGCCCTCGTTCCCACCAGATCTGCTTGTTTTAAACCCTAAAAGTACAGAAACGGCCAACGTACCTTTTGTTCTTCAATGGCTGCTGTTCTATTTAACTGTGTGACGTTAGAAAGACCAGCATGCACCAGGCATACACAACCTGTACCTGATGCCCAGCACTGAGACCATTACATGTAGGAACCTGTCGGTAATGATGCCAAGTATAAAACAGCACACAGATGAATAAACAAAACCTCCTTTTACTTTTTTATACACTCCATTGTTCACACACACACACACACACACACACACACACACACACACACACACACACACACACACACACACACACACACACACACACACACACACACACACACACACACACACACACACACACACACACACACACACACACACACACACACACACACTCACATGCATGCATAAGCACAATCAACTCATTGATAGATCTTTTTTTGCCCCAAAACACAATATGGAGCCAGTGCTCTTTGTGCACCTGGTATGTGAATGATTGCAATCAAGCTGTGTATACATCAAGGCCCAATGCTCCACATATGCATCAAGGCCCAATGCTCCACGTGTGCATCATCCTCTTAATCACAGTAAGCAATCTGCTTTCAGATGTGTGCTCCGGGCCCATTCTCCGTAAATGATGGGCCTGGTTTGTAAAGTAGCTGGCCATTAACACCTTTGTGTGTGTGTTGTTTCACATTCTGTTCTTTCTCTTAATTAGTTTGGGCCAGTAGTAAAGAGATGGGGAGCCCCTTGCTTGCTCTTTTTGGGTAGCATTTGTTTTTCCCCACTGCATTTTTTTTAGATTGATGAATCTCTGGGCATTAGCTCATCAGTGCATTAAAATAATATCTTTTCATATGTTTTGCCTCATGCTCATTACTTTGTTTGTGTGTATTAATTTATACTCTTCCCTGCCCCCACACGAACATATGAAGTGTTTGAAAGCTGAAAAATGAAAAGATTCACTTTTTTTCCTTCTCTGTAGCAGCATTAGTCTGACCTCTGACCTCTGGTGCTGCTCTGGAGAAATAATTGGCTCATTAGAGGATGTATTTAATGTGAGGAGGGACTTTTTCTGCCTGAACAGAGAGCTAAAATTCAAGGAATGAAACAAGGGGAAAAAAATGCTTCATTATACTGCGGTTTTGCTTCAGTTATGCACTTCTTAAAAAATTATTAACTTATACATTTAGAGGCCTTTTTCTCACTTAGTTTATTTGTGCATTTAGAAGATTAAACCAGTAAAAATGAAAAGATTCTGGTCAGTGTCTGTCTTTCACAGGAGCTTTCACAGGTAATGTTTAGAGTCAGATTGAGATATTTACTGTGGTGCTCTGTGCATTCACTGAAACCTGTTGAAGCTCTTTGTTTGCCCGTTACTGTTAACCATGTAGAGCAGAGGGTAGGCAGCCCTCATCCTGGAGTGCCAGAGATGTTCCTGGTTTTTCTCTCCATTCAAACCTCTAACTACATAATTGGATTAATGATTAGGCTTGCGGTGAATGCAGGCGATCATGTAATGGAGGTATTACACAGCGTTTCACCATTCGGACTGTGAATTTTCACTCTGACTCTTAAGAATCCCTCAAACTCTTGCAGCCAAGCTTAGATGTAACAAAAACAAGATTCATCATTGGCAATCCAGGGGTGTATAGGGGGTATAGGGGGTTATAGGGGGTATACTACGAACTGAGCAATACTACGAAGCAGGATTACGGAGTTAGCTGGATAAGGGCAATGAGTATAACCCGGAACCTTCCCAAATTTGGAACATTGACGGAAGTAAAAAGCACTGTTCTGGGTTTTACTCAGCAGTTATCCAGCTAACTCGGTAATCCTGCTTTGTTATACACCCCCCCATGATCGGGGTTGCCTACCCGTGATGTAAAGGAACAGAGAAGTGTGACTTTGATTGGTGTTTTTTTTATTATTTTTTATTAGACCTGCTGGTTTAGTAGAGACCTGAGGAGATTGCTGCATGTTGCAGATGGAAGTGGTGTTGGTGCACCAGTAGGGGACAGTCTTCCCTTTGGGCCCAGGCAGAAGAGCAAAGCCCTCAGAGACACTGAACTGCAGAGGTCTTTTGGACGAGGTCCTCTCCCACTGTGATCATTAAAGGTCCTATAGTAATTACTGGAATAAACAAGGGCTTCACCATTGTCCTTGCCAAAAGACTAAAATGGCTGCCCCAGTCTGGCCCCAGACTGGCCATGTAATCATTCCCATTCCTTTCTACCTCAGCAGATGTGTGGTGAGTGCCCTGGTACACAATTACTGGCCTGTTTCTCTGTAGTGGGCATGCTGAGTCACCCCGTCACCGGTAAGCACTCTACTGAGAACAGATGAAAGTCTCTATTAAATGCAAATAATAATGATCAATAATAGACATATTTATTATGTTTATTAATAATAAATAATATTGTACTTATTAATATTGTTAATAATACAATAGTATTTACTATGATTATTATTGCCTGTAATAATAAATACTATTGTATTATTAATAATACAATGGTTACTATATTATTATACTAAAGCTGTTTAAAACTTTGATACATGTTTGTTCTTGTCCTCTGATGCCGCTGATTGCTGATTGTCGTCAGCTTTTTGCTCTTTCTCCGCTTGATGCAGTTGGTGGAGATCGATGGAATTAAGGCATACAATATGCACACGCACATACACACACACACACACACACACACACACACACACACACACACACACACACACACACACACACACACACACACACACACACTCACTCATTCCATTACACGCACACACGGACGCACATGGACATGTACACACTCAAACTAATGAACAAAAAATTGCAAATACCGACCATGCAGTAACTGCCTCCATGTCAAAGCATGGCGTTTTATGAGCAGTCCAGCGCACAGTGAGCTGCCTGTGATTAATTTTGATGTGGGAAAAGTGGTTTTGACTGACAAAGCTATTAACTTTTACACAGGTTTAATTCACAGCCTCAAAATATAAATCTTTTAATGTTATTAATCCTTTTGCTCTGTGAAATTAAAGTCTTATTTTTTCCTCCTAAAGGTGTGAAATCCACAAATATCTGCGGTTTAATAATTTTTGTCATATAATGTTAGAATTGTACAAACGTGTTTGCCAAAGTTTATTACTTGTTTGTTCCAAAGTTTGTGACAAATGAGTCATATAATTCAAAGGTATATATTAAACTAGCATGTGCTGTATGTACTGTATATATGTACAGTATGTATGCACATACGTATAGTATGCATGCATTCAAGTGTTTACATGCCTGAGTATAATGGCTGAAACAAGAGGTCAGGAGATTTATTTTAAAGACTCTTACCCGTAGAACTACTCAGTGATGGCTATCATTTTTAATAGTCTATCAAAAAATTCATAGCCTTGAACAGAGGTTAAATTGAAATTTTGGAGGTGGAGGGAATTTTATGCCCCATTTCTGAGTGGTAGTCTGGGAACTTTTATTTTTTTTTAATGGTGGTAGTGACGAGACCTTGACTCTATATGTGGAGATTACTGCTCGGTGGACGGTACTAAATGCTGTGAGACTCTTAAACAGGAGGAAAGAAGGACCTGCCACTCCCCAGTGGTGAACTACCTGCTTGTGTAATATCACTTAGGTCTACTTTTCTATACAAGCAATGAACAAAATCTTTACAACTGAAATGCAAAGTTACTTAAGTGTTGATCCACCAAATGTGGTCAGAGGGGCTTGAGTGTGACCTGGCATAGTCCGGTGCTTCTCAAACTTGGTCCTGGGGTACCCCTGTGTATACTGGTAACGACAATTGCAATCCAAGAAGTTTAACAATAAAATAATAATAATACAATTCTCTGGCATGCATGCGGTGTCTTCTGGGGGATGGGGTGTAGGGTAGGTGGGGGGCGTTGGCTATTGTTTTTGGCTATATTGGCTATGGCTAATGTCTGTGTTCTATTCACATGCAACTCTATGCGTAATCCTGGATGTGTTGGAATTTGGTGAAATAAACAACAGGAGGATGGCTCGCCTCCTGCCCTAACTGCAAGTCTTGGGGTCCCCCTACAGTACCCCAGGGGACACCCATGGAAGCCCCCCCCCCCCCCCGCAACCAGCCCTCACAGTTAGGGCCTGGGGATGAGCCGTCCTTCTCTTGTTTGAGGTAAAGTGTGCATTGAGTTTGAAAATAGAAAATAGAACGCAGACAATCGCCATAATGTGATTTATCTAATCATTTTATGAATCTTAACACAACATTGACTATACAGCCTACGTCGAACAAGACTAATTAATTTAGATATTAGAAAAGATGTAGCATAACAGAAAGAATGGTGCATTTTTTCAATAGCTGCAGTAGTTAATAGAGGAAAATATTACATGAATTGTAGAATTGGTCTTGATTAAACTTTCTGGCATGATATCAAACATTTGCTTTGCAATATTGTTACCTCTGATATTGTTTACAAAATGTATTAGTTCACAAATAATATTCCGTGCCTCATTTAATCACTCTTGCCTTCATGCTCACTACAAAAGCCAAAGAAGGATGCAACAGAAAACTTGTATTTTTTATGAACTAATTATTAGTATGCCTTGCTTGAAACGCTAAAATTGAAGGATTGGGGAAAGAAAATTGCCACAAAAACAATGCGAAACAAAATTTCCTCCTCTCTCCTCTCGTTTCACCTTTGTTTTTATCACATTTAATTTTTCAGTCCAGGAAACACACATAGCAGTATAGGCTAATCATAACATCTTATTTTTGCCACCCAGTTTCCATTCACATGAATATTGGCTGAATTGCTGGCAGCATATCTTTGTATAACTGTCTCTCAGTGTGCTGCCACAGATGGTATAGGTAGTGTATATGTGTATATATACTGTGTATGTATATATCCTTATCCAAACAACATTGTCAGCTCTTGTGCTCTGTCCGTCTTCTATACTACCTTCTTCTAGTCCTTATTCTAGTCAGTTCCGTTTTGAGACAGGTTACGAACGATGCTGTCTGTATCGCTACCCTTTCTATGGGTGTTCTTTCATCAAAATTCACGAGTCAGTAAATTTTATAAGCTGTGCTTTAAGATGAGCCCAGTCAGAAAATGTTAAGAACCTTGAGCTGAATATCTTGTTGTGACATAGGGGATCTGTACTGCTGCTCAAGGTTGAATCCACACCAGCCATTAACCTCTTCCTCTCTCTCTCTCTCTCTCTCTCTCTCTCTCTCTCTCTCTCTCCTTTGTGACTATGTGAATAAATGCAGTCTTGAGGCCCAGACAAAGTGTGATTAATTAATGCAATTTTGTGTTTAATTATGCACTGCCTCTCGGCACCTGTTGGCTTGTTGAGGGACGAGACCGAAGAAATGGGAGTGCGGCAAAGCTTCACAATTTTTAATTAAACGGAAACTGCATTAACACCTGACACTTATTTGTTTTGCTGGAAACAAACAAAGTCAAATGTCCACTCACAACCGAGGCACGTGTTCCACTTCAGCGAAACCTGTCTCCCAAAATCAAGAGCATGCATCAAGCTGACATCGGCTACTATGTCCTGAATACTAGCATACTGTGTACTTGTACACAACATGCAGTATGCGAAAAATATCCTCCATACTATTATCAGTGAAAACTACAAAAAATACGTATTTTAAGTTCACTATAGAGAATATTTTGCCTACTTAACAACTTTCTCATCCAGTGTACTCAACAAGCATACTCATTAGTATGGAAGGGCGTTGGTTCGGACACAGCCATACACTATCAATGACACAAAATATGTAATTCCAACTGACCCAGGATTGTCAAACCCTGGTCCCAGGGGCACCGTATGCATTGGATTACTAATGGATGTGTGATTGGTGGACATCTCCAAACCAGCTATACATTGATTAATTATCAAACCCTGATTTGTTGAGTTGTTATTGGGATGAGCTCATAAGCAAAATCTAATCAAATTCTATCTCAAGCAAAATACCAAATGAGTGTGGGGACAGCAATTCATGCTATCATCTCAGATAGTTCATTCGTCCATTAGGTAGAGTGGGTTGCCTGTTAATCTGAGAGTGATGAAAGGCTGAATGAACTGTCTGAGAGTAATGGCAGCATGAATTGTTCGTTCCCCGGCAGGGCAAAAGTGTCGGAGCGTCATTAAGCAAGACACCTAACCGCTAATTGCTCCCGACGAGCTGGTTGGCGCCTTGCATGGCTGCCTTTTGCCGTTGGTGTGTGAGCTTGCGTGGGAATGGGTGAATGAGAGGCATTCGTCATAAAAAGTTTTTTTGTGGCTGTAGTTGCTGGAAAAAGTGCTATATAAATGCATTCCATTTACCATAAAGAAACTGCATAAAACCTGTTTATATTTAAAAAAGCATTTTAAGATAAGAAAATGTACCAGTGATTACAGTAGCATGAATTTTAACATTTTGTAATCTTAAACGTCATGGCACAAAGGACATAATTTGTCATTGTACTTCTAAGATGTTACATACTTGTAACATAGAACTGGTTTGCTTGTGGCATGTTGCTGAAAATTGCTATGTTAAAAAACAGAATACATGAAGTATATAAATATAGCATATAACCCTTGTTGCTATATGTTTAATTTGTCTCTAAGCAAAGATTGTGTTCCCTTATTTTCTTATTGGCTTCCATAACTATTTTTTTTTCATAATGAATTGCTCTATAGTTGCAAAACTGTGGCAGTAGTTCATTAGTTATTGAAGCATCGTAAAAAGAAAGTGGCCAACAGCATTCATTTAATATCCCTTCAGTCAGGCCTTTATTGTTAATGTGGATGTTATTCTTTAATGTAAAGGACAGTATTAATAGTGTTACGATGCCTTTCTGATCTGATGCAAACCGCCATCTATAAACGTGTTTTTATTTGCTTACCACAACATCTGAGTTTGTGAACTAGTGAGGGCAGTATAAACCCCCCTCCAAATAGTTTACCCCTCTTCATTTCTCTGTCATTCACTCTCTTTTCTCTTCCTCTTCATGTCTGCTTCGCTCACAGTGAAGTGCCTTATATTTGTTGAGGCTTTAAATTATTGGAGCGGTGCACTTAAAAACGGAAGGAACAAAAATCATTGGTGTCATAAAAGAGACCAAACGAATACATAAATTAGACAACATGTTAAATGAAGTAAGGAGACCGGAGCCCTATATATCTCTGGGAGAGGGACGCAGAGTCAGAGTTACTGCTTCACGTGTGAAAATGCAGTAAAACACTGATGTCTTTTATGAGCGGAGAAAGAGGGAGAGAGAGGTGGATAGAGAGGGAGAGAGGTAGATAGGGAGTGAGAGAGAGAGGGAGGTGGATAGGGAGAGAGAGAGGGAGGGAGGTGGATAGGGAGAGAGAGAGGGAGGGAGGTGGAGGGATAGAGAGAGAGGGATAGAGAGGGAGAGAGGTGGATAGGGAGTGAGAGAGGGAGGGAGGTGGATAGGGAGAGAGAGAGGGAGGGAGGTGGAGGGATAGAGAGAGAGGGATAGAGAGGGAGAGAGGTGGATAGGGAGAGAGAGAGGGAGGGAGGTGGATAGGGAGAGAGAGAGGGAGGGAGGTGGAGGGATAGAGAGGGAGAGAGGTGGATAGGGAGTGAGAGAGGGAGGGAGGTGGATAGGGAGAGAGAGAGTGGTGGAGGGATAGAGAGAGAGGGATAGAGGTGGATAGGGAGAGATAGAGAGGTAGAGGGACAGAGAGAGAGGGATAGAGAGGGAGAGAGGTGGATAGGGAGTGAAAGAGGGAGGGAGGTGGATAGGGAGAGAGAGAGTGGTGGAGGGATAGAGAGAGAGGGATAGAGGTGGATAGGGAGAGATAGAGAGGTAGAGGGACAGAGAGAGAGGGATAGAGAGGGAGAGAGGTGGATAGGGAGAGATAGAGAGGTAGAGGGATAGAGAGAGAGGTGGATAGAGAGGGAGAGAGGTAGATAGGCAGAGAGAGAGATTGAGAGGGAGAGAGGTAGATAGGGAGAGAGAGAGAGAGGGAGGTGGACAGAGAGGGAGCAGAGACAGTTGGCCTAGTGCTTTCAGCCGGAATCAACATCAATGTTAAAGTAATAGTTCGATCTACATTTTGGGCCCTGGGAAGAATGCAACTAAACCAAAAATGTTTCGTGAGGCTATCAGAAGGCTATCAGAAGGCTATCAGAAGAATAGGGTTGCTAGGAAAACCATGACACTACTATCAAAAATTTCAAACAGAGTATCGTTACCAGTTTTGTCAGTATACGTCAAGGAATTGTTTGTATAGTTAATGTTCAGATCAATTTTCAGTTAAGCCAGAGGTTTTCTGATCTACGGACCCCCAGTCAGGCTCAAAGGCATCTACGTATACATATATTTGGGAAAATCCCCCCATCATAAGTTAAACATTTTTTATATTTAAAAAAAAGGTTTTATGTTTTGAAATATTTTCCCAAATCTGTATGCATATCAAGTCTGGCCAGGGACCCCCCCTACAGTACCTTCGAGGAACCCCCTACAGTACCTTCGAGGACCCCCCCAGGTGAAAACCCCAGGAATTAAACGAACGTGATAATGACCTGCATCTTGGATGCTGGTGTGGAAATTTTATTTTTTCCCAGAAAAAAATGAAATGCAGAAGGAATATCATACCTCCATATCCTCTATGGTAGTTATGGCCATGGGCTTGGGGTAAGGGTTGTTGTGACTATATTTTTTAAATGAATACATTGCTGTTTCAGTGATAAATGGTCAGACAGTGTTCTGCAGGGATGACTGTGATGCACAGGTAATTAATTATTACTTTCTGTTTTCAGCTTTCCCTGTGATGTCTATTGTACATTTTACAGCGCATGGTGTAAACTGGAGAAAAGGGGGAAAATAACTCAAATCGTCCAGTCATAAACACTTACTATAGATGTATAAGGCTTTTTCGCTCTTGAAGGAAGATGATCTAAAAACACAAACCATGCAAACCATGTTTATTTGCTTAAATCAGCCAGTTAGTAGCTATTTTTCTCGTAGCCAATTTGTAGGACTTCAGAACCTTGATTGCCAATTTTCAGGCACTAATGGAAACTAGCATTGGGAGTTTGATGGCTTCATAAAAATGTTAGACCATTGCATTTTCAGCCAGACTTGCTTGTTTGGTAAAATGTGAAATGACGGGTCTAAATGTGCATAAAAAGTAAATTTAGCACAAACTTTAATCCTCACCTTGTCTGCATAATTAAAGCAAACATTCTCACATGCAAAATGCAAATGACTAACTTAGTCTTCACTGACTGCCACACGTGAGAATCAAACTAGTATGTGATACCTCTTTTCCTTTTTTTAAACATGCACAAGAAGCTTGGCTTATCCAAAGCAAAATTTGTTGCAACATTGTAAGGGAAGTGTAACTATTAGCAAAATTGAAGTCCACACTTCCTTAACTCCCCCTGAACCCATGTGCTTCCTGGTATTGTCTCTTGTGTCACCCAGATTGGCAGCCTCTGGAACTTATCTCTCTTTAAGCGTGTGATGAAGGGGGCATTATCCAAACAGAAGCATGATATTTTTATAGCCGCTTACCCTAAGCCCACTCAACTTTTCATGTACTGCAATAATATCATTTTTAATATACTTTTTTATCTTCCATTCTCAGGATACCGAACTGAGGCTGAAAAAAACTCACTATATTTTTCTCATTTGTTTTAAATCATACATTTGCCTTTAATTTAATCATTTCATTAGTTCAACTGCAGTAAAAAATCATTCATTCAGCATTTTAATTTACTGCTATTCACTGAGAGTAACCAGGGCTATCCGTCGTGTATTCTTCAAGACAGTTCAATTAATTTTTTAACTAATTTGTATTTGCTACAGCTCAACATTTAAACACTATAATTTATAAAACAGCATCAAAATAAAGAATATTATGACAACGCACATTGATATGAGATTCTTCTTTGTCTTCTTCTAATTATAATATATAATGGCAATAGAGCAATTCAGGTTATCCATTATTTGCCTTTTCAGTTAAAGGCCCATTCAGTAATTTTGGTTGCTAATAAAATGCTAATGGCTTACAATGTCCTACTATCAAAAACACTAACTATAAATAAACAACAAAGAACTAGATGTAACAATTGACTCTACTCATCATATTCAATGATATCGACCATTATTGATTTTCAGAAAAGAAAAATAAGCGATGCAACGGCTAAAACACTGCAAATTCAACATTTTCCCCAAAATTGTAGACATAATGCATACTATTGTTCTCTTCCATCCAACACCTAGATATTAGTTATTAAAGCATCTCAAAAAATGTGTTTTAGTGTTTCTTATCCTTTTAAAGTGAAAGATCACAAATATGTGATTAGAATGTTCTTAACTAAAGATTCTAATGTTGATGGAACAATCATTACATCAGCGTTAGACGTGATTGTTACATCAGTCTGCTTATTGGATGCAATGGAGTTCTAGAACACTTAGAATTTTTAAAGCAGCATTCCAAAAATAAAATAAAATAGGGGTAAAGTCAGTGGGGAGGGAATGAGTGAAGATGGGGAAATGGAGAAAAAGGGGGGGGGGGGGGGTCTACAGAGAGTTCAGCCGGAACGGCGGCCTCCAGAAACTGTGACTGACAGAGAGGGAAGAGAGGTTAGGAAATCAGAGAGCCAGAGGAGCAGTGGCGTTGTTTTAATGAGAAATTCCGCCGCTAATTACCGCGCAGTTCGTCCTCCTGCCTGCTCCCCTGTCCCTGCCCTGCTGGTACCCGGGCTCCACTCAGGTGCGTGCTCAGAACCGTCATTTCTGAGGAGTCTAATGAACCTGCCAATTCCCACGGACTCAGGAGAGATAAAAAACTAATAATACCGCAACCTTAGCAGCAGAATTTTGAGCTGATTTATCTCAGGGGCAAATTAGCTCTTTTTTTTTTTTTTGTAGAAACAGTTGAAAAGAAGAAAAGAAGACATGAGAAAAAAGAGGCAAAAGTTCAGACACTAATTTATCACGCTGGAATGTTAAATGTTAAAAGTTGTGCAATGTTGCGAGACTAAAGAGCGGTATTCGTGAGCAGGATGGACTAGCGCAAACAGTGGTGGACGAGGCTCTGAGGTACATTCGTGAGCAGGATGGACTAGCGCACCAGTGGTGGACGAGGCTCTGAGGTACATTCGTGAGCAGGATGGACTAGCGCACCAGTGGTGGACGAGGCTCTGAGGTACATTCGTGAGCAGGATGGACTAGCGCACCAGTGGTGGACGAGGCTCTGAGGTACATTCGTGAGCAGGATGGACTAGCGCACCAGTGGTGGACGAGGCTCTGAGGTACATTCGTGAGCAGGATGGACTAGCGCAAACAGTGGTGGACGAGGCTCTGAGGTACATTCGTGAGCAGGATGGACTAGCGCAAACAGTGGTGGACGAGGCTCTGAGGTACATTCGTGAGCAGGATGGACTAGCGCACCAGTGGTGGACGAGGCTCTGAGGTACATTCGTGAGCAGGATGGACTAGCGCACCAGTGGTGGACGAGGCTCTGAGGTACATTCGTGAGCAGGATGGACTAGCGCACCAGTGGTGGACGAGGCTCTGAGGTACATTCGTGAGCAGGATGGACTAGCGCAAACAGTGGTGGACGAGGCTCTGACCTACGCCTATATAGGCTGCTACTGTGGGGGTTAGGGCGAGAGCTTACAGAAGACATACTCACAACAGCAGCAGTAATAATGATATGGGTAATAAAAATAACATTGCATTTACAAGCTGAAGCAAATCCCATCAGCACATTGTCAGCACCGTTATGCAGAAATGATTCACTGGTCTGCTCTTTAGTATAATATGTTTTTCAAGAGATACATTTATTCCCTTTATTTGGATAATTTATTCTCAATTTGATTAGGTTTATAGACTCTATGCATTTGCATGTCTGCACACCACATTTGTTCATGAGTGATTGAGAGAGAGAGTAAATAACAGAAAAGAATGAATTAAATTCACCACCAGATTAAACACCAGTAAGCTTGTTTGAATATCTCCACACCATATAACAAGCCTCATTTTCATCAAATGCTCTTGTTAAGGACCTGCGCTGGCAATATAGCAAAACTGGAAAATAAATAAATTTCGCTTTGCAATCATATTACAGTCCGATGGGAGCTTTGTTGTGGTATTTATAAAATATTGAATATGGAGAGGAATATGGAGAGGTTGTCCTGTGTACTCTGTACTCGGATACTGTCTACTATTTACTGCATCCAGTTTAGTATGTGCATGCGGTATGCAAAAAATATCCTCCATATTATCAGTGAAACCCCGGAAATAAGTATCATCTGGGGATTTTCAGTACACTACACTTAGAGAACCAACCTTCTCATCCAGTGTCCTCAACATGCACAGTCAATAGTATGAAAGGGCGTTGATTCGACGCAGCCTCAGTGTTTGTGAAACTTTACCTGGTGGACGGTGGTGTGAAAGAAAGCATCAGTTGGAGAGAATATGCTCATCCACCCTTCTCTGAACTGATAGAGGGGCCTGCAGTCATAAACACACAATTTCTAATTGTGAGAATACAGGGATAAAGTAAAGAAGAAAAAAAATAAAAACAAGGAAACAAGTTTATGCAAATGGGTGCATAATTACAATCTAGTACAAAGAAATTATGCCCAAATCAAAGAGAATCCTCAGTACAGTTATATAAGCTTTGCTGTGTATATACACAGTGTACTTCTAAACCTCAATAGCCCAGTTTTGAAAACAGTTAATATATAAAATGCTGCTTATATAGCTCTCCCATTTGTGCCAAAAGCACAGTCCCGGAACTAGGATTTGAACTGAAGGAGTTGCGGTTGAGAGCGAAGAATCTGCTAAATGTATTCCCGTTTGCCTCGGGTACAACAGGGATTAGCTCCGAGAGAGAGAAACAGAGGAGGGAGGAGGAAATGAAAGAGAGAAGGAACATGTAAATGAATTCATTACTATTCCAGGGGAAGCTTGGGGAATGACGCATTCTGTGCGGCAACAACATTAATGGGGTGGGAGTGAGGTATTAGAGAAACCCCTGAGCCAACAGCCCCTCTCCTGTAGCTAAGCCATTCCGAGTCCCCACGGGCGAGAGACCATGTACTGATCAAACACAGGGGTGTCATGGGAACTTCCCAAAACCAATGGCAGGGTCCCAATGGGGGGTTGTGTGTGTGTGTGTGGCCATCTTCTGGAGGGTGTGTGTGTGTGTGCGGCCACACTTCATCCTTATCCTCTTAATGCTGTATGGAGATTACACAGTGGTAACAGGCCACATTGCAAAATGCTAAATGCTGGCTTAATGGTCTCAGTGGTTCCCTGCTACAGGACCCCCTGCCAGTTTGGGAATGGCCGAATGCAATGCATGATGGGTAAAGCTGTTTGACTGCAGCTGTGCTGCATAGACTGCGTCTGCTCCCAGTAAATGGTCGGTAGTGGCAAACCGCTACAAATTTCAGCTCTTGTTCTCGTTTCGACCTTTCGAGTCGTTACTTTCTTGCGCAGGAGAATCATTTTAGAGTTGGAATTTGGTGGAAAAGGGAATTCAAAGTGTCCCTCTACTCCATGTACTTCATGGTTTCTTCATGGGTTTTTTTTTTTTGGTTTTACTCTGATTGTAGCAGAGCACCTGCTTAGCTGAATGGGCTACGAGGAAGAGCACGTTCCAAGGAATCCAATCCCAGCATTATTTTACAACAGCACATCAGTGTATGTCGAGGAACCTACATATTTAAAAAACAAAGTATTTCTGAAATTTTTATGTAAATTTGTGTAAAAACATACAAAGTATTTTGCCTCTATCCCTTCGTACAGTCCTTTAATTCAGGGTTTTCAAACCCGTTTATTGCAAAATTATTGTAAAATTACATGGCTAAATGGCTGTAAGTCATCAAGGGACTAAGGTATTAAACGAGCCTCAAACCATCACTCTGCTGCCAGATATGCAGTAGATATGGACGGATCACTTGAAGGGTTTCTTCTCCTGACTTATTTTTCCATAGGGTTCAATAGGAAAATAAGTCAGGAGAAACAACCCTTAAAGTGATCCATCCATATCTACTGCATATCTGATTGTTTGATACCTCAGACCCTTGATGACTTACAGCCATTTAGCCAACCATGAGTTCCATACTATTCCCATGTAATTTACAGCTTAATCTAGTCCCACCCCCCAATTCCCATAGAGATCCATTCAAATGCAGAGAGGTTATAGTATCGCTTCTAAGAGTACCTGGAAATAAGATATCAAGAGTCTTTTGATGTCCTTTTATACCTAGTTATGATAGCATCACCTGTTTACCTGTGGAATGTTCCAAACAGGTGTTTTTTTAACTTCCCAGTATTTTTGTTTTGCCCCTGTCCTAACGTTTTTGGAACGTGTTGCAGGCATCAAATTCAGAATTAGCGTATATTTACAATTAAATATATGTAAAAGATAATTTACAAATCACTGCTTTCTGCTTTTATGTGCATTTTACATACTGTCCCAAATTGCCATTTGTACATTTAGGTTAGGAAAGCCTTGCCTGGACCCATGAATGATCTAATACTGACATACAGTATATATCATGTCTCGTAATGGAAACATCTATGATGACCGGCATTATTGCTTATGCTGATCGAACATATCCACTGAAAGCTATTTTCTGCTGAATCCCCCCCCCCCCCCCCCGCCCCATTAAAAAAAACATTACAAAAATGATGAATGGATATTTGGAAGGTTAGTTTTGATTGATGTAGGCCCATGTCTACACTGCCCCTATGGAAAAAAATATGCTGCAGTATATTGTAAATATATCAAAATTATCGTCACAATATATTTAAAATATACTGCAGTATATTACATTTCCATAAGGGTGTATCCACCTCTGAGCTTTGTAATAAGTTTAATGACCGTACCATTTGCCGAGGATCTCTCAAAAACTACAGCCAAAGAAAAGTCGAAAAAATAGCTGTAATCTGCATTTTCTGTAAGTTCTTTTTTGGGTTGGCAAGACCTGTTCTGCTATGACAGCAGCATTTGTGTCACTTCCTTTGATGCTGAAGTGAAGCTGAACTTTTTGACAGGGAGCAGCATCTTATACCCATGGTATTACTGTTGGCCATTTCTCCCTTTGTCACAACGAATATCTTCACTTCAACCACCGGCAAGTTGAAGAGTTCAGTCCTATTTTCAGCGTCTTATAAGCCCTTCCAGGCTTTATGGGGGCCCCCTGTCCAACCACTCACATTTAGACTTCCCTTTCCATGTCTAATTGTGACCTTGTTTCAATGTTAAAGCTGTATGGCGAGGATGCGTCATTATGCAGGACGGATCACACTGTGCTTAATCCTCAATGGTCACTGCCAGCCGCAGCCATGAATTAACCATTTCTGATCCATACATTTGCGTCTGTCTCCAGATTTCCTGTACAGATTCCGCAAGCTGGGAATTCTGACCGGTGTGGAAGTTTGGGCCGGGGCTTCACAGCAGCGGGTACTGCTGGAACGCTCATTTTTCCTTCTTGGAATAAAAGGACAGAAGAGATTACGTCTTGTCCCTGGCCATCTCCGGAGACTCGCTCTTGCATGAGGAAAGCAAAGCTCAGCCCTTTCTAATAGGCTGAATAAAATCTGCATTGATAGCGCTTCACAGCGCAGGGCAAAACTGCCTTCTCCGAACGGCTATGCTAGGATGAAGACACTGAAGCGAGGGGGCTTCCTTTATCGTTGGAAGCTGACCACACCGCCTACAGCCGGTATAAATCATGTGTAGCATTCATGAGCGTGTAGTACAGGTTGCAATCTGCTATCTGATGTGCTCGACACACCCTTGTGTTTGAGAAATCTGCGATGCCCTGTTGCATCTGTAAGGCTCTCGTCACTGCTGTGTCCTTGGTTAGCTCAGAGGGTCGAGGAAGAGCGTATGCAGCTTGTGAAGTCAGCCAACCGCTGTTTTTTTTCCCCCCCGACTGTGATCCAGCAGTTAAGCCACTGTAGGTACTACAGGGCCGCTGACACAGCCCAAGCTGGCATAGTGAGGGCACTCAATCGACTGAAAGAGCCATTATTGACTGACGGTGTGCGGATAACGTGCTAACGTTTGCTAACGATTGCTAACGGAATCCCACATAAATGAGCAGAGGTGTAATCATGCGCCGTTCCATAGGAACTGAGGGGCTGGTCAGAACCGATACTGCCTGCAATGGACTCGATTCGCAGGGCAGGGCACTATGTCGAGGGCCCTAGCCAGATGCATCCATCCATACGTGCCTTAACTTTAGAATAAAGTTGTCTTCTGTACATTAAATGGGGACCATAATGTGTTAACCTCAGCCGAGCCAATATTATCTGAACAGGGATAAGATACCTGATTATACTTATCAATGTCTTGAATGAAGACCATGACTAGTTAATTAGTTGAATCAAAGTATGGGGTTTGATATGATTGAGCACTCTTGTTTTAAACGAAGTAGTGAATACACACCCACATGAACGCACACGCAACACTCAGGTTTGGGATCGGCTGGATTAGTCACAAATTAAGATGCACAGAACTTCTCTGGGGTAGGCATGGAAATGTGTGTCGGCAATTCTTCCCTGTAATTACATTTCTCCTCCCTAGGAACTGGCTGTGTGTTTAATCCAACCAAACCGAGAAACAGTCTAGAAAAATAACAGTTCTAATGTATAATATTATAAATTCATGCAAGACTGCGTTTTCATTTTTATTATTCAGCTGTTTTTTAATGCCCGTCTCTGAGCATTATGGAGTGTGCAGGAGTTGAGAATATTACACAGTGCTGATGATCACAGTTGAGTGCAGAGGATGTTTAAATTTTGTCCCTGACAATGACAGTTGAAGTTTAACCTCTGAAACTGTCCTCAGGCATTTCATTTGTGGCCCTGGGGATCACCTGTACTGGAGGTTTTACCCAACACTTAACCCTTGGATTTTTTTTTTTTTAGTCAGTATTCTAGAACTTCATTGCTTTCAATTACCAGGAGTGATTGTTACATCAGCATTAGAATGTTCAGTTCAGAATGTTCTAATTACACATTTGTGATCTTGCAAGTTGCACGTAAAATGGTTGAACTAACCCAAGAGACCCAAGCTGCATTTTACAGTCTGAAATCAAATCCTAATGGTGGACACTGCCAACTATGGCTGAGAGTCTTGTGAACTGGCCCATAATTAGACTATAGTCTCATCTGAGATAGGAGGGTGTCAATTGCCAAGGTGTTCCCCAAGTCATTGTGCATTAGTGACACCTCTGGTTGGTCGGGTGCCAACAGTCTACCTTTGAGAATTGCACAAGAAGTACAGTCCTCCAGCACAACGGCTAGAAGGAAGGAGAGGGGCCACTGATCCATGGTGCATTGAGGCATACCCTAGTATGAAACCCTGACTCCAGGAACCACCACACCAAAATCTATCACTTTAGCTCGATGCACTAACCAACAGCCCACACTCATATTCCGAGCTCCGTGAAGCTGCTACTAGACTATTCACTGGGCATGTTTTCAAGGTGCAGCACTTATCTGTGACAACAGTTAATGGATTAAATGAAAGCAATTAATGAATACATCCAAAGTTGCCGGTCACGTTGTGTGTTAAAGTGTCCTCGTTTAATTTGCTATCTGTTATGATCTGTAGCTTAGTTAGAGATGTGGGCACCGTCTCTAATTATCTCTGGCTGAGTTGGGGATATAAGAGCCAGGTCATGGGAGTGCTGAGTGTGCGGTATTACTAAATTGTTTCTGACACCTTGGCAGGGAGCTGTGCCAGATGTCACTGTTGCAAGTACCCCCAGTAAATGAAATGAAATCATAGGTACCAGTGGGACCATTTTTCATCCCCCCCCCCCCCCCCCCCCCCCCCCTCCCAAAAAAGGAAAATGCACAACAACATACTAAACGAGAAAAAAGCCCCCGTTTGTTTCTGTTCTTCTAACAACTGCACAGTAAAACTAACTAATAATACGGTTTTTTTTTTGGCTATATATTGGCAAGTTTTGATTACAAGGTATATATTTATGCAAGCAAATAAACATATGATGAGGTTTTACGTTTGGTTTAAATAATAAACCAAACTTAAATGAACACCTCATCACATGTTTATTTGCTTGTGTAAATGTATTAATGTTGTAATTTATTACTAGTTACTTATTAATAGTGTCTTTGTCTGGGGATGACTCTAAACCCCCATTAGATCAATGTTATTTGGCTAACAAAGCTAATGGCTAACAGAGAGTGAGCTACGCGTACTCGAGGCAGGAGGGCTTCAGTGTTCCCCCAATTTATCACGTAATTCGTGGTGAGTAGCTTGGCGGACCTCGGTCTAAAAAATGCAAACTATCCCTTTAATGCAGACTGAAATTACAGTGACCGGGAGTGCATATGCTGTAGTGCTCTGTGCAAAGCTGTATTAATTAAAAAGCGTGAGGTTGTACATGTGATTTCACTGCCCCTTATCACCTCAATGTTGTTTGGCTAACTGGTTGACTGATTGGATTTTGCTATATTCATCATATTTTTAGCAGGTGGCTAATCACAGAAATGTTCTGGAGAATTGCTATGTGCAAAAAGTAGCACAACTTGATTCTGTTAGTGTAGCGTTGGTTTGCTACTGCAAGTCAGCTCCTTGGTAGCCACACTGAATATTTCCTGACTTGTGCATCAGGTTCAGTTTTGCCTCAAGCTTTTCTAAAAAAAAATGCCTGTCCACCGCTGTCAAGGTCCAGAGAAGATCACTGATCGATTGGTAGGAAAAACACTGCCCTCACCACCCAAAAAAGAAAAAAAAAGAAAAAAAAACTATACAAGCAAATTTGACACTTATTTATAGAAATAAAAAGTATATCTGACAGTTTTTTCTTTCTTCCAGAGACTGAGCTTGGGGTGGTGGGTCAAATATGTATCAGACTATTATTTAATCCTCTGTGAGAGTTCCTCAGTTTCTAAGACAATAGAAGAAAACTAAAAGGAGAAAAAAATAGCTTTAATTATCTGACATCGGAACGACCATGGGGACTGTGCTGAGGATTCCGGCCTGCGCACGTCCAGCCGCCGGCTGCATTTGGATGCTGGGGCCTTCCTCTGGACACCAGACCCACAGAGGTCACCTGGAAGAGGAATGAATTTTCCGAGTGCAGCCGGAGCCTAAGGGAAGGTCAGAACATTAATCATGTCGGATGCCAACGTCTCCCTCTAATGAAGAGGCCTCGATAGCAACATTGATTGAGAGCAATAATTAATTCCCTTTAAGTAGCGGGAGAGAACCTTTCAAAGGACACCTTTAATTTGTTTTTAATTACTCATTAGAGTGTGGCATTGTGACCCTTTGGCACGGGAGAGAAAGGATGGCTTCCTGGTACCGTGCTCTCTTCCTGTGTGAGCTGTCACTTCCTCCCTCCCTCCTCTCTCTCTCTCTCTCTCTCTCTCTCTCTCTCTCTCTCTCTCTCTCTCTCTCTCTCTCTCTCTCTCTCTCTCTCACTCTCGCTCTATCTATCTCTTCCGTGACCTGTTGTGTGTTGGCTTGCTGACGGAGCATTTCTCAGTAAGCATGAGCTGAATTAAAGAGGAAGCATCAAGGACTGAGAAAGAGGGTGCAGTAGCCTACCCTGTTCCCTGTTTTCCTAACAGAAAATGGACAGAATTTAAACACCAGAAAAGAGTTATGTTTTTCTTTTTCTTTTAGCTGCTCATTAGATTCGCTAAAGGGGATGTGAGCCACACTCTGGCCAGCATTAGCACGCCAGTGGGACTGTTTGGTAATGTAAACGTGCTACACAGGCCAGCTAGCATAGAGCATGCCAGTGGGACTGTTTGGTAATGTAAACGTGCTACACTGGCCATCATAGAGCACGCCAGTGGGACTGTTTGGTAATGTAAATGTGCTACACTGGCCAGCTAGCATAGAGCGCGCGAGTGGGACTGCTTGGTAATGTAAACGTGCTACACAGGCCAGCTAGCATAGAGCGCGCCAGTGGGTCTGCTTTGGTAATGTAAACGTGCTACACAGGCCAGCATAGAGCGCGCCAATGGGACTGCTTTGGTAATGTAAACGTGCTAAAGGAAATGAACACACATTGGGAGGCCTGGCTTCCATTTGACTAAAAAGCAAAGTCTTCCACACGTGCTGCTCGAGTCCCCCGGGGGTGGCAGGAGGTAAGGAGGTCTGTGGAGATTTATAGAATGCCTTTGGAGCCTGGAAACCGTATTCATCAGGGGCTGGACCACTTTGTCAGACTCAGCCGCTCCAGGAACAACAGATGCAAACTATGATGGATTCTATTCTGGGGTTTGGAGGTTGGGGTGGGGGGGTGGGGGCTTATCTGGATCCTCAGTTGTTCTTTTCTATTAGCCAAATTATTAACACTTACATTTTTTATTTTTTTTATTTCCTCTCTGCAGTTCAATGAAGGGGCCAGTGTATGGAGCCAGTGTAACTGGCTTTGTAGCTTAAAGGTTGCAGGACACTGCCGTTGTACCCTTGAGCAAGGCACTGAACCTGCATAGCCTCAGTATAGATCCAGCTGTATAAATGGATACTATGTAATAACAAAATGCATAAGCTGTGATAAGTCCCTCTGTATAAGAGCATCTGCTAATATGATGACTGATGACTGCCTCCATCACGTTTGGGGGCACGGTGGTGCAGTGGTCGCGGGTTCCGGTCGCGGGTCCTCTCTGTGTGGAGTTTGCATGTTCTCCCCGTGTTCGCGTGGGTTTCTCCGGTTTCCTCCCACACCACAGACACGCATGTCTGGTGAGATACACTCCTGTCATTGACCTTTAGAAATCTGTACATGTCTTAGTTATAGAGACTTCACCAACTCCAGTTTCCTCCCAAACCAAAGATACTGTATCTATGTCAGGTTAGGCATACTCCTGCCATTGACCAAGGCACTGGTCTCAGAACTGGAGTTGGTCCCCGGGCGCAGGACAAATTACCCCATGGGGTCAATAAAGTATAACTTATCTTATCTTACTTATCTTATTTCAGGAAGGTTCAGGGGTAGATCCACTAAGAAAGAGTGTAATTGGTGCTCATTATTTCACACAGCTGGGAATGTCATCCGTGCCATATTAACAGCTGAATAACTAAAATTCAAGTATGATAATATGCCATGTTTTTTTTGGTTGTGACATTTCGGCCATCGGATCAATCAAGATATTTTTTAAGAGATTTTTCAGCTTTGTCGGCCAGCACAGTGTAGAGAGACAGGAAGAGCGGGGCGAGAGAGAGATAGAGAGAAAGAGAGAGAGAGAGAGAGAGAGAGGGGGAGACATGCGTCAAAGCTCGAATCCAACTGTGCAGCTCGCAATGAGCATGTGGATAGTGCTCCAAAGGCTGTGCCACCGAGACACCCCATCTGCAGGATATCTTCTGAGTAAGGGTCATGCAAAGGGTCATGCTAAGGGTCATGCTAACGGTCATGTTAACGGTCACGCTTAGGGTCATGCTAAGGGTCATGGTAAGGATCGTGCTAAGGGTCATGCTAACGGTCATGCTAACGGTCACGCTTAGGGTCATGCTAAGGTCATGCTAACGGTCATGCTTAGGGTCATGGTAAGGATCGTGCTAAGGGTTGTGCTAAGGATCATGCTAACGGTCATGCTTAGGGTCATGCTAAGGTCATGCTAACGGTCATGCTTAGGGTCATGGTAAGGATCGTGCTAAGGGTTGTGCTAAGGATCATGCTAACGGTCACGCTTAGGGTCATGCTAAGGTCATGCTAACGGTCATGCTTAGGGTCATGGTAAGGATCGTGCTAAGGGTTGTGCTAAGGATCATGCTAACGGTCATGCTTAGGGTCATGCTAAGGTCATGCTAACGGTCATGCTTAGGGTCATGGTAAGGATCGTGCTAAGGGTTGTGCTAAGGATCATGCTAACGGTCACGCTTAGGGTCATGCTAAGGTCATGCTAACGGTCATGCTTAGGGTCATGGTAAGGATCGTGCTAAGGGTTGTGCTAAGGATCATGCTAACGGTCATGCTTAGGGTCATGCTAACGGTCATGCTAAGGGTCAGGCTAAGGGTTGTGCTAAGGGTCATGGTAAGGATCATGCTAAGGGTCATGCTAAGTTTCTCATTGAGGCTGTGCCTTGTCTCAGCTTTCAGTTGTCTCAGCATATGGAAATATTCAATATTTCTTTGAACAACTCACTATCGCAATTCATAGAATTGGTGCATTTCAAATGAATCATTTTTATGAATCATTTAGGTAAAAAGGTCATTAGTGTTGTCTAAATGTATATCTATGTACAATAAAAAAAAAACTTAATTAAACTATAACAGGAAACAAATCACACTGGGGCAGGTTCAATGTCATCTTTGCCATCAAGCAATTGAAGACCCTGGTGCTAAAAGTACTGAAGTCACATTTTTAGACAATTCAAGTTGAGCATAGAAACATGTTGTATTTGTTTAGCTAAGTCCACCCTATAAATATTAACAGAGAATGTGCCTAAGCAATGCATAAAAACAGCAAAAACTTTAATGGCTGATTTTATGGATCGATAATATTTTCGGATTTGATTTTCTCAAAATAGACATTTTGTGACTTCAGTACTTTTAGCACCAGGATCTTCAGTTCTACTATTGCATGTGTAACATGTTAGTGGTGTCTTCATATTGTGGCTATGGCAGCTGCCATGGTCATTGCCAAGTTTACACATTGCATGGCTTTGAAATGGAGTGTGTCGCATTACCTCCAGATTCCAGGTGGTCTTGGGAAATCCGTGCTTATTGTGAGTGCTAATTTGCCATCATCTTTGTGAATCAGAAACAAAAATGAGCCATTTCAGCATTTATTTATGTTATGTAACACAATTTCAATATGCCTGACACAGAAATCGCACTGTGTTGCTATTTCACTAGTAGTGTAGTTACATTAGTTTCACGCCCACTGCAGATGAATCTTGTGTAGCCTTTTTAAAAAAACATTTTTAGACTGAGCTTTTTGGTTCATAAAATATTCCATCAAAAAATGGACAAAAATCCCTCTAGTTCAGATCCATAAAATACTTTTTTAGAATCCTCGATTGCTACTCTTGAATTACTGAATAGAGCCCACGTATTACTGTACGTATTACCACGTATTATTATTTTCATTTGATAACTGGGTGCCTAAAACCTAACTTGAACCCTCACCTCAATGAATAATTCAAAAATATAAATTCATAAATTGAATAAGAGATGTGTGTGTGTGGGTTCAAATAAGTGTTAGAAAAATTCAATTTAAGGCTCAGAGTGGTAATTTGAGGGTGAAAATTAGGGGCGGATTTGTTTTATCATTTCTGGTTCAAAAAGGAGGACGGCTCCTTCTATTCTTGCTTTGGCCCTCGTTTTTAATTAGTGTGCCCTGATCATGAGAAATACTCTGTAAAAATACTACACTTTTGAAGGATTGGTAAATGTTTGGCTTCTTAGTCACAGGTAATGCCTGGCAGTCACCCCTGGACGGTTGTTCTGTTTTATATGGACACATATTTTCAATATAATTTTAACATGGTGTTTACACATATGACCATTCCGTCATGCAGAATCCTTAAAAATCCTTCATTTTCTTGTGGAGCAACCCGTTTGTGAACAAGACGACAGCAGTTTTATCCTTGTGATGGGTGGGTGAGGGAATTACTGAAAACAGGGAAATAAATGTACTCATTTAACAAAAAATCTTCTTCTGTATACAATTGCATTCGTATGAAAGAATATAAATTCCACCGTTTTGAAGCATATTATTTAGCTCTTTACCTGTGTTTATTTTAAACAGCCTTTATCTGGTCAACTCTATCAAGGGTGGCAGTAATTCTGAAGGCCACTAGACAGTATATATTTGTGTAGTATTTGTTTTAGTAGAACAAAACAGTTACTTCCATCCACATCAACAAAAGCATTATCATTTGATCTATTACAAGCCTTGGGTTTTCATTACTAGCCTACATTAACAGGGGTTTATTAATAGCCAAGGCATCATATTTTTCTATGAATGGACATTAGTCTCTGGCAGGCCATTTAAATTTTAAGGAAGGCTTTTGCAATAAAACTTAAATTTAGGAACTGGGCTTAATGGTGACAGTGAAGTAAAAAAGGTAGTAAAAAGCCAGCAGGCCTTTCGGATGTTCCTTTGACATTCACTATATAGCTTTGCATTAGTTACAATTATAACCTCTATCACAACGGGCTTGTTAAAGATACTTGACTTGAGAAAACAAGTGATAATATTCTCATTAACACATTGGTTGTAGCACACTAATTTTGGTTGTTATTATTTATTTATGTATTTTTTTGCTGCACGATCTAGCGCACGGCAAATTTTTTGGTTTTTATTTGCATTGCATCAAAGCGAGCCGGGTCCCCTAAAGCGGTTTGTGTGATCAGTGTAAGATTGAGGATGCGCTCCTCTACATCTTCCTTCTGGCTTTTAATTTTTCAATTAAAATGATTAATGGGTTTTGCTTAGTGCAAACGCCACACAGATCTGCGTCTGCTCCTCAGAAGGGCTGGCCGTAATGAGCGCTGCGCACAGCGCGTGTGTGTGTGTGTGTGTGTGTGCGTGCATGTGTGTGTGTGTGTGTGTGTGTGTGTGTCCATGCGTACATGTGGAAGTCTGTGGGTGCACGGGCACATCTATGTGTGAAACATTTACTTATATTTTGTTTCTGCAAAGCTTAGCTATGTTGATGTTAACAGTGGCTTAATGTGAGTGCTGTGCAGGGTGTGGAAGCATCGCTGTAAGCAATGCCGGCCCCAGCCTGTGAGGGGCGCTAAGCAAGATTTGATTTGAGGTGCACCCAACCAACCCACCCTCTTTATATACCACCCTATTTATTCTAATATAATATACTAGAATAAATAAGGGGCCCCCTGGCAGTAGCGGGGCCCTAAGCTGATGCTAATTGGTTCGGGCCGGAGCTGACCGTGTCGTCATGGAGAAACAGTTCCAACTGTAACCAGAGAAGCGACTGGCTGGCTTTTCTGCTGTAGATCACATGCCATGGAAGGGCATGCAGTGCCCAACACTATTATTGGCACCCCTGGTAAAGATGAGTTAAAAGGGTTATAAAAAATTCACCGTTTGGTGAATTAGCTTAATGTCACACTGAAAAAATTTGAAAAATCCAACCTTTAATTGAAGTAAATTTATTATGAGAAAAAACAAATCCCACCTCAAGAAATAATTATTTTTAACAAAACCACATGTGCCACAATTATTGGCACCCCTGCATTTATATATAGAATAAAGTAATCATTTTTAATATTTGGTCGCATATCCTTTGCATGCTATGCCTTCCTGATGTCTGTGACCCAACAACATCAAAAGATATGTTTTTTTCTGGTACTCTTACAAGTACCACTAAAGATGGTACAGCGGCATTTCAGACATAACAATAATTCAAATGTCCTCATGAAAATGTGCATTTTCCTTACATGGATATGCTCTTTCTATTCATCTGAATGTACCCATGCTTCTATGAATATTACATTACATTGCAGCACATTCATTTAGCAGACTCTCTTATCCAGAGCGACTAACTGTGAAAGCGAACATGCTGCTTTTAAGGCCTTTCTTATGAACATGTTGCACTACGTTATAAATACAGCAGGATGTGGAAAGAGGAGATGCATGTACGGTACAGAGTTGTGGGGAATTGCGCGGTCTATGTAACGTCACGTTTACAGTGAATGTGCGACGAGGATCTGTACAACACGACACTTTTTGAGGAAGGAAAAAATTTAAATCTTTATGTTGAGCGCGCTGAAGAAGGCTGGCCACGCCTCGGGTGTGTGCAACAAACGCACGGTTTCATTTAGCGAGCGCTATCTGACCGTTTTTTTGTCTATTATATTTTTTGAGGGATTCGCCACCCAATTATAGATCACATTTCATTTTCTATTGACTTTTGAGGAAGGACAATAAGGTCAGCAACAGAATTAGGTTTTCAGGCTAATATGCTAAGTGCATTGGAAAGAAGGTTTTACCACAGGCACGTGGGGGGGGGGGGGGGGGCTGAGCACCTGCCCCTTTTGTTCCAAGTTCCCGATGTGCCCTTTTGATTTGAATAAAAAACAGTTTTTCCAGGTTGGTGTGCCCCTCAAAAGGTCTCCGCACGGTCCTGTTGTACCCCACTTCTGCATGTCAATGCTTCTGGTTCGGTTAAGATCTTTTAGTTGTGTTCAATTCTTACCACACCCCTCAGCTCTCATTCTACATCATTAAATTCAGTTTTTTTTTATACATCTCCCATTTCTTTCTTTCTCTCTCTCTCTCTCTCTCTTTTTCTTTCCTCAGTCATTGGCTGTGCCGCCCTGCTTAATCGGGGGAAGGTTGTCACTCCGATGAAAAGCAGATCTCCTCTTGAGTTAAACGGCTTGTTTTGGCTGCAGTTAAATATTAATTACGTTGTGAGCAGACACTAAAAGCATGATTTATAATTTGATTAATTACACAAAAAGCATGGGCTGTTGAGAGAGAGAGAGAGAGGGAAAGAGAAAACCCTCAGGAGTGAGTGATTGCACTTCATCTTGAAGAAATGAATTTACTCTGCTTACCCCCCCCCCCGAGGCCGCATTCCAGAAAGAAGTGAGTTATTTATTCACAGCGCTGAACATTCTATCACAATTTACAAGGCTGTGTGTGTGTGTGTGTGTGTGTGTGTGTGCGTGCGTTGGTTTGTGTGTGTGAATGCCCATTTGTACCTTTCATTTAAATGCATTTTGTCTCTGGAATCCTTTCCAGAGACTTTAACTGATAACTTTAGCTATTAGAACAGGCAGTGTGATGGCTGAATGGTGTCAAATAATAAAACTTACCAAAAGGGAGATACGTTATTTGACCTGAGACAATAGTACCCCCCCCCCCATAAAAATCAACAAAAGCTTTCAGTTTTACAGAACACTTACCGTATTTTTTTGAATCAGGGGGCTTGTGGGTTTAAGTTAATGATTCACGCTTAAGCCATCAGCCTGAAGTCTGATATTCTCATATTGATTTGATCAAAGAGCTGTTTATCTGCAGGCCCAGGGCCCTCATCTGTTTTTCTTCCTGTCTCTCTCTCTCTCGCTCTCTCTCTCTCTCTTCCTCTGTCTGTCTGTCTCTCTAAAAACATAATTATTATCCTAACAAATGATGTCTGATTCCTCCCTACAAGAATATAGTGATAATTGTTTGAAATCCTGAGTACTGAATGTGGGGTACCTACAAATAAGTGTACCTATAAACCAGAAGTGGGCAACGAGGGCCGTATCTGTTTCTGGTTTTTATGCCAACTTCTGGTCTTAATATTAACATTACGTTATCTGACATTTTAGCTACATTTCTTGATAATGTATGAACGACAGCCGAAAACCTCTATATAGCCGAAGACCGTCCCTATATGAAACATTTTACTGTGATCTAACTTACGAGTGAACCAGTGTTGGTGTAAACAGCCAATTAGGTCATTTAGCCAGGGTTATTGGTGGAAACAAAAACCTGCATACACACGGGCCCTCCAGACCTGGAATTGCCCACCCTTGCTATAAACTGATTGGCTATAAAAAAAAGTAAGGTCTGAAGTAGGATAATACATCTACATGTTAAATTCTGACATTGCACATACTGTTCATGTGTACATATTCCTGTAGATGTGCTCTGGCCAATTGCATTCTCCTTCAGCTAAAGTAGCCTGATGCGTGAAGCCCCCATGTATAGGCACTCTCACACAGACATACTGTCCCTCTACTGAGGGGTAGGAGAGGAGAGGGTTGCCAACTCTCACGCTTTTGACGTGAGACATGCTTTCTGGCTGTCTCACTCTCCCACCACCGAAACCAATGTAATGCCAAATAAAGAGACAATCTGAATCAACAAACCCCCCCCCCCCCCCACTCAACAATCTCACTCGCAAACTATCCCTTTTCAAGTACAAAGGACCTAAAATAAAACATCAGTTCTAACGCACGTTAATAAGTTTGACTAAATTGATATTTTGAGTTAATCAAACTTTGTTTGTGTTCAGTTTACTCAAAATGTTGTTTGCAGAATGTTGACTTGTTTTTTTTATTATTATATTATTTTTTTATTTTATTATTATATTATATTAGTTATATTGACCTGCTGTCAGTATTACCCAGCACTGTGAGGTTTTACTTGGTTTAATATGGAACAATTCGAACCATCTTGGCAACCTGCAAAACAATGTTTTCCATCAGGAAAATTACAAACAAGACTCTGCACGGCCCTGTGTGCCTTTCTGAAATGAGCTCTCTCTCTCTCCTTCTCTCTCTCTCTTTCTTTCTCTCTTTCTTTCTCTCTCTCTCGCTTTAAATTGGGGTTTAATCTATCGTTCCACCCCCAGAGGACCGAGGCACAGCATAGTGCTCTTCAAGCAATTTCCATCTACCGTTAAACACTCTACATAACTGAATTAAAATTATAATCATTTTTTTTCATATACAAGGGAAATAACATGTTATATAATGCAAAACACTTAAAAAATAAACACAGTCAAGCAATAGAAATCAACAGCCACAGCTTCCTGTCCCTTGTGTCACTCTAGTCTAGATCCAGTAGATTAGATGATGTACCAACTACTGCTACAACCTCCCACCCGCCCCCAAAAAAAGGCTTGATTACCTGTATTAGGTGTGCTTAAGATGGAACACATCAAATGCCTGGATTCGGCTGGGGGTACCCAAGGAGAGGCTTGGGGAACCACTGCACTAGATTAATATGAACATAACACTTTCCTGACGACGCAATGACAAAAATGGAAGTAAATCTGTGACACGGGTGTTTCCACTGTACATCCTAAGATGATGTTGCCACTTGAAACGAATGGTAAGAAAACTAGGTGTGAATAAAATAGCATGCTATCTACATTCAGATAACAGTAAAGATTGTTGTCATCTAAATTGAACTTGTGTTCAGTTTGTAAAGGAAACACCATATATTACCCAGAATGCACATTCGTATTGGGAGGGTTCTTATGTGAATGACTGGTTCAATGATAAAACTTTTAGCCACTCATGAAAAGCTCCTTACTTTGAGTCAAGATATAATTCAGCTTCTCCTGCCTTTTGGAGCTTACAGAAGGCAGAAAGAAGTGACTTAATGCATCGTCTTAATGTGACCTAATGCAAATTATTAAAGGCATAGCAGGGAATGTGTCATTTTGCTTATTTCTGTACTTTTTGAAAAAGTTTGCGTTTTGATGATGAGTATACACAATATCTCAATTTCTGATTCCACTGCAGCAAATAATCAGGCACACCACAACATTTCATTTTAATTCAGGGGTGTCCAGTCTTATCCAAAAAAGGCTGGTGTGGGTGCAGTTTATTATGTTTTAGCCCAGCACTAAGACACAACCGATTGTACTTATCAACGTCTTGATTGAAGACCATAATTGCTTAAAAAGTTAAATAACACAAAAAACCTCACCCACACCGGCCCTTTTCAGATAAGCTTGGACACCCCTGCTTTAATTTACAAGGAGGACTGCCGCACTGCTATACTGTTAGCCTGGATGACCACACAGTGAGTCACTAAGTGTGGTTGGCCTGCAAGCATTTACTCATTTATTTTAAAAAGCACCCGAATCATTACTGCATGAAAAATATGTAATATTCCATGAATATCCATGTCATCCTTAGATTCTGACAGAGCCCTGTGCAGGGGAGACCAGTATATCAGAGAAATGTTCCAAATGCTTTTTTAAAATGTAATAAATATACTTTTTAAAAATACAAAGTACTTTCTGAAGAACTGAACATTTTGTTCTGGAGTGCTGGCCACTGGCCATCCTTACTTTCTTTATACGTATCTGCACTTTAGCGCCCTCAGAATGAATAGGTTTAATTCAGTTGAGCTCATAGAATGACCCCATAGGGGCCGAGCGCTTATCATTATTCATCAGTCTGGAATGAGATGGTGCTGGCAACAGCTCAGAGGGGCCTCAGCAATGGAACCAATGCAGTTGTGAATAAAAAAAGATTACAGTCTTGTAGATTACATGATTTCACAGACATTCAGAGTGATAGAGAAAATATAAGGTCAAACAGAACCAATTCTGCAACAGGCACCAAATTAATTTTTTTTTTTTTTTGATGCAAAGCAAATTTTGAACAGCGCAAGTGATTTACTCCCTCTGTTTGTTTGCACCACTCTGAGCCCAAAGTGTCTGATACTGATTAATATAAATTTACAAAACTAACATATCATGTAGAGCAGGGATAGTCAAATCTGGCCCTCAAAGTCAGTCAGTAGTCCTGCTGGTGTTCTATAGTCCAATAATGTCACACTATAATAATACACTCACCTGGTGCATCAGGTTTAAATCAGTCCCTGATTAGAGGGGAGGAATGAAAACTAGCGGTAGTACTGGCCACGAGGGCCAGATTTGAGTATCCCTGACGTACAGTAAAGTATAGAACACTGATTGTTAAGCAAGCACAGGATAGCACCTGGTTGGTACAAGGGAAATGGGGGAAATTCTGCCTGCTTTCAGAACAAGTCAAGCTGTGGCTGTTGGAGAACTCTCATTACCTGCTCATACACACAAGAACTGTTTGACATTCTGAAAATTGACGTGAGATATTTCAACCACTATAATTTTGAATTTACTGCAGGTTGGACAAAAAAATAAATAAATAAAAAATACCTGGGATAGCAAAGTTATGTCTACAGTGGAAGCTCTTGGCAAAAAAAGCAGATTCCACGGTGAACTGAAAGAAAAATAGAAATCATTGGAGTGGGTTATTAATTGATGTTAGCACATGAAAACCCAGGTGACACAGCGTACAATAGGAGCCGTGGCACTTTGTGTCTTGGCAGTGCAAACTTGGCTCGAAACCACCGAAGCAATGCTGGGAGATGCATCCCACACTCCCGTTACAAGAGAGGGGGCAATTAAAACTGACATAATTGTGGCAGGTGGGGAGAATGGATCCTATTTGACTCTAATGGGGCAGGCCTGGAGGTCATGCCGCACAACCCTCTCTGGTAGTAAGATTCCACTGTGTCAGGGAATGAGGGCCTATTCCTGAGCATATGGTAGGTAAATGCGCCTGACTGACTGACTGACTGACTGA
This sequence comes from Synaphobranchus kaupii, assembly GCA_029718625.1. Classification (NCBI taxonomy): domain Eukaryota; kingdom Metazoa; phylum Chordata; class Actinopteri; order Anguilliformes; family Synaphobranchidae; genus Synaphobranchus; species Synaphobranchus kaupii. Next base: position 121,739,776 of record CM056378.1, read on the forward strand.
CTGCACACGGCCATGTGCTCTAACTGTCAATCATTCTGCTCCAGGCCGGGCTGTCTTGAAGTTACACCTTATCTCAGCAGCAATATTTTTCCCCAAGAAAAATCCACTCAACTTTCTAACGGGAGACATTCCTTCGATAAAATATTTTTTGTCAGGTGTGTTAATGACATCAGCACTGTGGAAACCCAAACAACACCAGTGCGGGCCCTTAAAACTCGCACTACGGGAGGGTAAGGTGAGGCAAATTGCTGCTTGCTGGCAAGTTGTGTCTCGCTGTTCTCTGGGTTTCTGCCTGACTACACTACGCGCTAGAGAGAAGGGTCGTGGACTGCATATGGCTACCAGAATGCATGTAAAACAAATGGATGTTCTGTAAAGATCGATTTACCAAAATAAGTTTCCTCCTAATATTTCTCGCTCTCTCACATGCTCTCATAGTCTCATTACTAATTGGTCACAATGGGTTGAAACCTCTATTATCCCCAGTGCTGTTCACATTATATATGAATGACTGCAGGAGCAGTGACTGAGATGCGCTCGTTTTTATATCATTCTGAGGACACTTTAATTCTGGACGTATCAAAAAGTCAATAAAATGCATAAATCCAAAACGTATGATTTTTCTCATCGAAATTGTCTTAAAACACATTTCAGATAGATAGACTTGATAGACACATACATCCACACAAGACATATTACATCCATCACCCCAATTAAACCCCTCAACATCAAATTTAAATCACAATTTTGGACCTCGCCTTCACCATTTGAATGGATTCTGGGATAAAAAAAAGTTATTGAATCTTATGTCATCTGTACTGTGGGACTCCTCTCTGATGGTATAAACTGAAACTCTGAATGTAACACATGGGACATGTCACTGTGGTGATATTACCGTTTGTCGGACAGTCTGGACGCTTGAATACGGACTTTCAGGCTAACACCAAAAAGGCAGAAACTACTTAGGCCTGGACAAGGGATATGACTGTTATAAGGCTGTGTGCTTTGATATGAAGTGAAAGGAATTGAGTGAAACGGCTCTGTAGGACATTTATCTGTATTTCACTACTTTGCCACCGGAGTCGCCAATTCCCACAAGTCTCCAAAATGTGCGTACGCACGGGTCATAGTTTCCGTAAATTTGCACGTGTTTTGACATCAAGTTTGTTTTCATAAATCCCAAATCTGCTGGGAACATAACGCATTTTTTGTGTGTGCATACACACCATTTATAAATAAGGCCCCCTGGTGTGTATTGACACGGTGGGATTCTCATAAGATGAGAGCGTCCAGCGTAAAGTCCAGCCTTGTAAATGTTTTAATTCGTTCGTAAACCAATATAGATGGATTGGGGAGGGGGGGGGGGGGGGGGGGCAGATGGACAGTGATCCCGAGCGCAGTGTATAATTATCCTGAGCAGAGCGGCCACCCTCCTCTCCCTCTGACCACGCCGAGATCGCACGCAGACATCAATCAGCGCTTCCATTAACGTCCATTACACCCTGTAATCAGGCCCGCCTCCCCATTGTTGTTCTCCCCTTAAAGAGACGCCGCCGCGCTCCTGCTGTGCGCCACGTTTATTTATCCTCCCATTTATTCATACGTTCATTTATTCTCCCGCTAATTTACAATCCGCGCAGAATTAAAAAACACTTAAGCTGGTTTTCCTATTCATTTCCATCTCCTTTAAACTCAAATAGCATCAGTTTTCATCGCTCCGCTCTTTGCTTTTTCTTGTGTGGTAATGTTGTGCTGTTCTGACGAGCATCAACATGTGTATTGATCTTGACCAGAGGTGGAAAATCCAAAAAAGTCCCAATCATGTGGATTTGCTAATTAGCACAATTCTTCAGCCAGGGGGTAGATCTAATTGCTGAAATCAGCTGGCTGGAGTCCATGGGTGGAAAAAAACAAATGGTAGGACTTTTACTTTCTAACCGCTGGACTTTCAATCTCTGATGTTGATGTACTGATTGTTTGAATAATGAACATATGGTCAAAGTGATATTTCGATGTTTTATATTTTGCACGACATACTTATAGCCACTGTTAAGGTCTGCTTCTGCCCCATTAATAAATGTAAGTTTCACTAGCATCACCAGTTTCCCTTTATGATCACTAAATTATGAAATTGCCTCCATAGAATGTATCCGCATGCAGTTGTCAACATGCTACATACAGGCCTAATTATGGATGAATAATCTGCTTCATTTTGAATACAGGCATAAAACAGTGCTTGCACATGCAGAAGGGAAAAATGTGTTGCAATAAATTATCACCAGATAAATTTCACCTGACCTGATTCCCAAAAATGAATAAAAACAATGTAAAAAAGGTGCCCTGGTTTCTCTCTAATTTGCAGGTGTCAGAAGCCACTGGCTTTTTTTCCCCTATTTCCCTTTTCTTCAGCAATTTGCAATACTCAATCATGATAATACCCGTTGGCCTGGAAACGTTGTTCTCTTGGGCAATGCCATGGCCAATTACATGGGCCCCTGGGTGATGTTGACACTGACGTGATTCAGGGTGATGGAGATGGAGTTAGGAGACCGTATTTCAGAACTGTGGCTCATTTTATTCGTTGGTCTCCGAACAAACAGAACGGCACTGTCCAGCTACATCTATGTTTTCTGGGCATTTGAGCTTCTCCTGTTTAAGTTAATATGTTTTGTGGGAAATGCGATACAAGATGGTGCGTGTCGTTCGAGATTATTAAAGATCATTCCATGAGACAAAAAAGGATGACATCCAAAATGAAACAATTTAAATAGAGCCATAGTGTTGTTTTGTGACCATAGCTAGCTTGGTCGATTTGTTTTGCATAGTTTGACACCAATCAGGAGGCAAAGAGCTAGCTTATGAATACCTGTCCATATCATTCAAAAATATAGCTTTGATGGATTGATTGATAGTTGACGAGACTCTTGAGTATCTAAATATGATCTAAATATCTAAATATGATAACTATTATATAAACACTAGTCTGGCCAGCCATCAAGCTTGCAAGAGACTAGCTAGCTACATAATGTTATCTGCTTGAAAAGCTTCCCTCCTTGCCCCAATGGGTTCGGCTTCTAACTGATCCTTGCACTGGCAAAGAAAGCTTATAAAATTACATTGTCCCTAAAAAATAATTTTATTTTTTAAAAAGCCCTAAAACCTTTGTGATAAAAATGGAAATTCTGCACTCTAAGAGTCGTGAACATGCTTTACATTTTTGGACTCGCTGGCGGGTGTCGCTTTCCCGGGGAGAGGAAGCACATAACTCAGGCAGATTTTACCATACTGGGAGAAACATTTTTCAGTTATTGACCATATATTTTCAGTGGACCGACAAATTTACCGTCCGCGATTGATTTTAGGGTGAATTCTCCCTTTGAATCTGTGAATTCATTTTACAGCCCTAGTTTTCATCATTTTTGTTTGTTTTCTTTCTTGATCCATTCTTTGTCTGTAAGCTGCACTAAAAAAGTAATACATATAAATCACACTGTATCAGTGGTGCCGGGTGAAGGAAACAGGGTTGAATAATTATACCTGAATGAGTACTGTAAGCTGCACCATCCACTGTAGCAGAGAATAACAATAAAACCGTTCCCAGATGAGACATGCTAAGCTGTTGCATTTTATCCTCACTGGATGTAACAAAATCCATAAAACCCATTATACTTCTGCCCATCTATAAGCCTGAGACCCCAACCCACCCCTCCCCATTACCTTATGCCCTCACAAACAACACAGACTCACACACTCAACAGAAGGTACTTCATATTTGAGAAGGACCACGTTACTCACGCCCGTTACCTCCAGCCCAGCGCGAAGAGACAGTGATGCACTGTGTCCCATCCTGTGATCTGTGAGCATGGCGTACCTGGCGGGAAACCAGAGGAAGAAGCCTTGGCCCCACAGAGGTCTAAACTGCTGAAAATTCCAGTTTAGACCAGCCTAATCTGGTTATAGCTGTGTTTTCGACACTTCTAGCTGGTTTTAGCTGGTTGACCAGCTGATCACCAGCTGACCAACCTATATTTAGGAAGTCCACCGGTTTGGCCACCAGCTTACTCTACCAGCTTAACCAGCTTTGTCCAGCCACATACCAGCTTTGACCATCCAAATGACCATCCCATGACCAGCTAGAAGTGCTGAAACCACAGCTTAAACTATCTTAGAATCCCAGCTGGAATTTCCAGCAGGGTAGCCACCACTGGCTCTCACAGAAGGGAATGCTCTGGACATATCCGAACTGCTGAGGCTAAAAGGGTGGGAAAGGGCACTCTAGACCTCCACCTCACTGCACCCATTTCTAGGATATCGTACCACTTAGACCAGTGCTTCACAACTCCATGTCCTGTGGGCCACAGTGTCTGCAGGTGTTTGCTCCAACCATGCACTACACCGCAGCAGTTCACTAATTATTTTACCTCTTTGGTTCAGGAAGTAAGCTCATTAGTGAAATCGGGCGGTGTAGTGCACGGTCGGAGCAAATACCTGGAGACACTGCAGCCCGCAGGACCTGGAGTTGAGTAGCCCTGGCTTAGACATATTCTGATACACTTTAGAGTACAGTGTGTACATAAATTCTTAACAGAGCATTAATAACTCCATTATAAATAAGTAATAACGTGTAGTTGCTATTATGTCCAAATATGTCCTGGGAACAATTCTATTATTATTATAATAATAATATAATAATAATAACTTTATTTGTATAGCACCTTTCTAATGCAAGGATACAAGGTGCTTTGACAGGCAAAGGAAAAATGACAAAATATATAACAAACAGAAGAACAAGAACAATAAGTATACAGAAATACAAGATAATAAAAAAGAGAGAAGAATAAATAAATAAATAAATAAAATAATATTTTTAAGTAAAATTTAAAAAATTATTGAGTAAGTCTGAGTCACCAGAGAGATACATTTTACACACTATTAAGAATATATACAGAATTGCAACAGTAGGCCTATATACTGTACACAATTAACATAAATAAATAAAGAAAATGATCACCTGGTGATATATTATATATATTTCCCCGAGGTGGGTGCTTCAATTGAAATGGGCCCTGAACTGTCGTGGGGGACCCCCAACTGAATGAAAGGGGTCCCCCAACTGAATAAAAACAATTTTGTTTCCAACGTCTACTACCGCTCACTCAAACACCTGATCCACACTTGTGCACATGCCAGGGGGCGGACAATTGCACATTGCGAACAAAAAGCGATACCACATCTTATCCGGAGAAATGGGAAAATGTGATATTGTTGGGAGAAAGTAGCAGAGCAGTGTACAGGAACAGCGTTCATTTCTGAATAATGTACTCGTATACATGCAAAAAGCCAAAATGGGACTTGCGAATGGAACCCAGAAGTACCAAATCCACCTCTGATAGTTTTCCTCAAACTTTATTGCATTTTCTGTTAACCATTAGCACACCAGTCTATTTACAATGTACAGCAGGACATTGCTGCCATTTCATTGCTGTGAAAAATACTTTTTGTTCAGTACCACAGTATAACGAGAAACTTTTTTTCGTTATAACAAGAAACCTTTCTTGTTAAAACGAGATGCCTTTCTCATTAAAAATACATACCAACATACAGTGAGCACCATAATTCATTGGACAGTGACACATTATTTATTATTTTGGTTCACCAACCATGTGTTTCATACTGTTCCTGCATAATTTACAGCTAAATCTAGTCCCACCCCTCAATTCCCATAGAGAGCCATTCAAATGCAGATTATAGTTATAGTATCGCTTGTAAGAGTACCAGAACATAAGATATAAAGAGTCTTTTGATATTGTTGGGTCCCAGACATCAGGAAGTCATGGCATGCAAAGGATATGCAACCAAATATTAAAATGATTACTTTATTCTACATTATGTTAAACTGTCCAATATTTTTTGATGCCCGAAAATGGGGGGGCCTATGTACAAAAGGTTCTATTATTTCTAAAAGGTTCATTCGATATGGATGAAAATACCCTCAAATTAAAGCTGACAGTCTGCACTTCAACCTCATTGTATCCTTTTAAACTCAAAGTACAGAACAAAATAACAAAAAATGTGTCACTGTCCAATTAATTATGGTGCTCACTGTATCTCTTTATAATGAGAAACTTTCTTGTCTCATTATAACGAGAGAATATATTGTTTTTGAAGAGAGGGCGACACGTAGATTACTCTTCACAAGGCGCAGTTTATTGACATCACTCAGAGCCCTAGAGCGCCCTCTCTTGGTATTACAGAGAACTATTCTCACACTAAAATGTAAATATAATAGCTACTACTGTCAACGTAGCCTATCGAAAATTATACACAGAATAAGTTCAATGAAGGCCAATAATTTGGAGGGTCAGACTGATTATTTCTTCTGTACGGCCCCATAAGATAATTTTTTTTAGTGTATGCACACTTATCGCAATACTATCTAAAGTGTTCAAAGATAGCCAAATCGCAACCCAAGGCTAAAGTAAAACTTAACTATCTCATGCACACAGGAGCCATTCTCCGAGTTATTGGCCTTCACTGAACAAATTCTGTGTAATATTTTAGATAGACTATGGTTTCTCGTTATACATTATAACAAGATTAGAAATTTCTCGTTATACCGAGACAAGAAAGTCTCGTTATAACAAGATCCTTTTCTCGTTATAACAAGATATGTTGTTCGGTTCCTGACAATCAGAAAGGTTTTCCACTTATAACGAGATACTGAGCAGAAAATGTTTCTTAACTGTGGCAACCATGTACTGCAATAAGAATGACCCCTGTCGTTAAGTAATGCATACAAAAAGCATTCAAAGTTCAAAGTTCAAACTTACCTTGGTTCCTCCTTTAGAGTCCAGACCAAGGACTTTTACAGAGGTGAATTGCGAGTAAAGACGTCAAGACTTAATTGGTGCTTAAGCCAACCAGCATTTCTCCAATGTATTTTATTTAGATTGCTGTGTCCAGATTTGCATACTGTATATTATGAGCATGACCTATTGTTTAAAGGATTATTTGTTTGCTGTAAACTGGGATATTTTGTGAAGTATTTGAAAGATTGTTATGTTTATATTTCAGTATATAACATGCCAAATAGCATCTGCTTTCCAGGGATGTAGTTGAAGATTCGCATAATTCCCATTTTTATTGATGTAATGAGATTTAAATTATCATAACATACAGTGAGCAAAAGTTAACTGTGTTTGTACGCACATGTACATGGCCTTATCTATGCCTGTAGCAACATTACCAATAATATAATACATTTCTCTCACTGTTTACATATTCGGCAATGTTTTCTCATTTGACTTCTTAACAAATGAAACATATGGATGCCGGCAATTAATTTGTGAATTGTTTTGTTTTTATCAGATTGCAAACACATGCTAATGGGAAATATGCTACCAAGCAGCGGCTGGACTCCCACAATCAGCTTACAACCCTGCTCCTTGAACTTCCATCAATTTCAATCCTTTTCCTGATCAATTCTCTAAATTCAGTTCCAGTTAAATTCCGGTCATGCCCCACTGTTGAGTAAATTGATTGAACAAAAGTAATTCTAATGCAATATTGTATTTATATTTTTATTTTTATATTATATAGCAATTTTACTTTCCAGACACTTCCTTCAATCCCTTAATTTCATTATTTTAATTCTAAGGCATTTACAGATGTATTCAATTATATCATTATCGGATGAATAACTTGGCAATGCTGAATGATCAAAAATATATATGATTAAACATGCTTAATCTGGTTTTATAATTTCTACACGTGCAATGTTATGGTTGAAAAATATCCAGAATTTTGTTTGCATATTTGTTTATTGGTTTAGTGTTTATTTACTTTATTGCTATTGTTTGTTTTTGTCATTCATCATTTATAATTTTTTTTATCATTATTTCTTTTAGTTTTATTTTACATGTTTGAAATAAAAATTTAATTAATTCATTCAAATATCCAGAAGTCATGCTGTTGTTTTATTGCCTCTTTTTAAGTAAACTGTACACAGTGATCTGATATGCAATTTTCCAATTAAGTACTATTGAAAAGCTCAATTTCTTTTTTCATTTATAATTTTTTTATAATACATTTGGCACCAACGTGAGGCTGGGCGTGTCCAATTTCCCGCTCTAATTTGGACTGTCCAATGATCTCACACCGCAAGCGCATTCATGCACGAACCCCACTGCTGATTCCGGAGAGTGCAGAGACATCCACGGCTCTCCTCCCTCAGAAAGCTGCGTAAGCGAGTTTCCACGCATGAAATTCCGACGTATAAAATAAGAGAATGTGCGTACCTCGGCGCACGCTGGACACCGTGCGTACGCAATGTTTGGATTCAGGTGCGATATGGCGACACAGAGGCAGAGGGAGACAGTGCTAAACTTTGCGTAAGCGGATTTCTGACTTTCTCCCTGAGCATTCTTTTACGCATTCTTTTACTCAGAGGTTTATACACAACGTGGTCTCATGCGGACTCGTCACATAGCGACGCTTCTGCCCAAGCGTCGCTATGTGACACCAAAGGTAGCCTTTTGCGGTCGTATACTGACGCAGCCTTTTGCGTCGTATATTGACGGTTGTGGCCACATAATTTGTCGTTGGTTGTGGCACTTCAATATTATGCTTTTTTATGATTTTTTTTTCTTCATCTGGTAGAGAGTTACGTGAACTCTTGTGGTCGGGCTCGCCCACTATCTTAACAGTTTGGGCATGAGCCAGAGTTACATGAACTCCTGTGAGGTTATGTTTAGGGGTTGGGGGTGGGGTACAGGAATCACAAACTCAGAAAAATCTACGTGCACACGGCGAAGACTGAGCGGGCATGCTCGCAGTCGGTTATCATGAGCAAAGCCTTCGCCATAGTAGGATTTGTAAATTTGCGACGAGTGCATCAAATAATGATGCAAAAGGCCTCCTTCTGCGTCTAAAGGATGACGCCGTAGGAGCTGCCCAAGCGTCGCTATGTGACGACTTGAGAGTGAGACCAGGCTGTTATACATGTGGCCCGTGGTGTCACCAGCCTGCTTCTTTTCACACCGCAGGGTACAGCTGAGAATAGAGAGGCGTCGGAGGAAGACCTTTTATATGCGGCTTTAACATGTAGTCTTGATCGACCGGTTGGGGTTGCTAGATCCTGATGAAAAACACAGACCCCTAACTGACTGAACCCATTGAAACTCCTTTGGCCTATGCAATCGTCAAATAAGCATCGCCCCTATGGATCTACCAACCACAGTCGGCAAGCTTGATTTCTGTGTAGATGGTATGACAAAAAAAAATAAAAAAAGCTTCCCGAAAAGAAACCCATGCTATAAAGCAGACATTAAGTTTGGACAAGTAGACAGTATACCAAGAACAAGTTTTTTTGCTAGCATAGACAAAACAGAGAAAGAATATGTGCGTGTGGACTTAGACAGGCCAAACGTCCTTTAATTGCATTTGCTGGTGACACATCTGAAACAGTGTCAACATTCCAGAAGCTTCCTCTGAAAAGCAGGATGAGAGCTTGCTTGCTTGGTACAATCAACTGACTGCTTCTCTGTTTCTACATATCATGTGTAATGAAAGCACTGATTGTGGCAATATCAGCCGGCTGTAATGCTTTTCTCACAGATTTCTTTCTGCGGGGCAATAGTTTCTGATGACCTAATCACTTCTGTTTTCTTTTCTAT
>CM056378.1:121749949-121804521 GCA_029718625.1 Synaphobranchus kaupii
GAACAGCTGGATGCCTCTGCTCAGGGCCCCAAACTAGACCGTCCCGTACTCACTAGGGTCCACCTGGGCCGACCCCAACCGGCGAAACTCGTTTTCAAAATTTGCTTCTCTGATGGACGCTGGTTGTTTTTCTTTTCGGTGAAAGAGGTCAGGAATGGGTTTCCATGGTTGGCCGCTTCCTCGCGTTGCCATGGTTACCCTGCTTTAAGGCAGAACCGGGCTTTCCTTCATCTACACACGGAACATCTCTCGAGAACATGGCACTTAATCAATCAATTAGAGAGCGGTTGATTACACAGTTAGCTCACTTCACCCCGGTTACTTTGGTCTGAAATGGGTGTTGATTTTAGAAGGTGAAAACAAAGACCAGCAGAGCATGTGGCTCTCCAGCACCTGCTCTAGATAAAGGAGAGAGGGAGGCCTGGAAAATCAGAACGAGACACGTTTTTTTTTTTTTTTTTAGCCAATCCGATAGCAGAGGAGAGCATGTGACTGTCAACAGGACCTTAATTATTCATCTAAAATACAAGCAAGTGCTAAAGCCTTTTGGCAGCACATGTCAGAATATGATTTATGTTTTATTATGACTCATGAATAAATTACAGTGCAGCTAATATGGTTTACATACATATATATTTAAACTATATATATATATATATATACATACACATGGTGTTAGATGTCAGCCATGTGTGGAATGTGGAATGTGTAATGCGGCAAGCTGAGTTGATCTTAGGCGGTGAAAATGAGAAAGAAAGAGGCTTCTAAGAGCACTGAGGCGTAGCACGTAGGTGGGTGACTCGCACTGTGGGTGATATGTGGGGCGGGGTTGAGTTCTCGCACCAGGGGAGAAATCGAAGTTGTTTACTGATCTTGTTCGGAAATCCCTTATCCTTCAACCCCCCCCCCGCCTCTTCCGCCCGCGGATCTGCCCCAGCGCTCACAGCCTTCGCCACCGCCAGAGGGCACGCCGTATCACATGATCCCGTGGGGCGACACCGGCGGATTGATGTTAACAGGGCGATGGATTTCGGCGCTCTGTCTCTCTGATGTGGAAACAGAAGCGAAGCCCTGGGAACCCGCTGATTTATGGAACTTGTTGAGAGAGTTTTAAATAAATAAATAAATAAAAACAAAACACAAAAACTGAAGAAATCTTTTTTTTTTTTTTTTTCTCCCTTCCTCTGAGGAGTTGTCTGGGGCGGAAGAGATAGAGCTGTGCGGTACGCTCGCACGGTTCGTTGGCATTTTGCAGGCCGGGTTCTGATCGATGTAAATGGGTCTCACAAAAGTACACCTTCAGAGGATCTTTACCACCCCCTCCCGTCCCCACCTCCTCGTACCTCCCCCAGGCAGGCCGAGTGTCTGCCGATACAGTTTAAAGTATCTCTCCTCCTCCCGAAAACTTTCCTCTCGCACGCGGGGGTGATTTTAATGAGGGCCCTGCCTGGAGAGGAGGGCGGAACAAACCACACTCCCTCCACCCTCCACCGCTACCCTGGAAGCTAAACATTCAATATGAACAGTGCAAACAAAGACCTCCTTCCAAATCATTTCACCCCTGCTCCTGATTACACAGTCGCGATGTATTGATTTGGGGGGGCAGTCGGGATAACCTGTTTTGCTTCGGCGGCCGAAGGGGCTGAAACAAAGACAGTTTTCCTGGGTAAAAAGGGAGAAAGCGAAGATGACGACTCGTCATTCCCGGGAGAAATACTCGGCTAGATCACCCTCTGTCAACATAGCTTTCCTGTTACACTTTATTTACCTGTTTCAGGTAGAGCACTGTGGCTGCCTATAATTGTAGTGATGCGGATGGAATGCTTTTTTGAACACTTTTGTGTGTGTGTGTGTGTGTGTGTGTGTGTGTGTGTGTGTGTGTGTGTGTGTGTCTGTCTGTCTGTCTGTCTGTGTGTTTCGCCATCGTTGATCTTTGTTCGCGCTTCTGAATTCTGAAGAACACGCAGACCTTGGAACGGTGTGTTTAAATCACGACCTCTGCATTTTTCTCCGCCGGCTTTCTGAGATTGGAGCTCCGCAGGGATGCACAGAAGCAGATAAGACCTCTTTAGATGATCTCCAATTAGGCGTTCCGTACGAGGGGGAAAAAACACACCCTCCACGCGCAAGTGAACAAACACCAACATAATCTTGACAGCGAGCGCCATCTCAGATCTCAGAGATCCAGTTTAATTAACGTTCAAAATTATAATTAGCATGGGGAGGTTTGTGCTGCATTGTAATAGGAGAGGAAGAAAAAGTTACAAAGTTGCTCTTGTTAGGAGGGATGTGCATATTCATAGGCACACATTGTTTATCTTTTCTTTCTATCCTATCTGTCCCAATTGCTGATGGCGAGATGGTGCAGTCTCCCATTTTGGAGTCATGAGAAGAGGCCATTTTGTGGGCAGTCAGGTGACTGAGAAGACGCCATTTTGTAAGCAGTCAGGTGACTGGGGAGAAGGTATAAGAAGGCCCATTATTGAGTGCCCCGCCCCATTGAGTCTCGGTTTGGAGCATATTGGGTGCTCTGGTTGCTACAGGCCTCGAATGCTGCTTGTTAGTGAACATCGTTTGGCGAACACTGCCTTGAAGAGTTCCTGTTGGCCTGGTGTTGGCCAAGTTTTTAGTTTGTTGTGTGTTGTTTTCTTTTGACGATTCCAACCAAAGAAAAATAACTTCAGAACCTCTGAAGACTCCTCCTTAGAGGGAAGCTGGAGCTGGTCGCTCACAGAGAAAGCACATGAACTGGCTCTCAACCAGAGTGATGAGAACTACATAGACCACTATCTCCAGCCAGCTTCATTATTCTCTGTTTTGTTTCTACCTACATGCCTCCATTTGACACACAAACGCTCTTTGTTATGAAAGAGCTGTGCGTGCATTAGATCAGACAGCAGTGAAGTAGCTCCTCCAATAACACTTAACTTTTGCACTTTTCATAACAACATCTTAACAAAAAGATTTTTATTGCAATAAATCTTAACAACTGACTCATTGAAGTTCCTCTTTAAAGTAAGAAATTATTTGGCTCAATGTGGCGTCAGTGGAGAAGCACATGGGCAAAACTTAAAACTGACCAATGAAAGCGTTTCTCACTAGAATTAAAGATAATTGTTTATGAGGAAAGGGCTTCAACCGATTCTTCCATAATATGAAGTGAATCAGTGCGTTTTGAAACCAGGAAAGAAAGATACGAGTGCTACGTGTTCAAAGATTTCACCAAGACTGTCAATTTGAACATGTACCACACATGTCTATGGTCATGGAAGAGTGGACATTCCATGGTATTCCTACTGAACACAAGGGTGAAATTCCCATCAACCACACCGTTGTCGCTGATGAAACGTTTCGGTAATACTTTATTTTAAGGTTCCGTTATAAAGAATTTGTAAACCAAACTAATGCTTTACAAATATGAGTCATTATGTCTTACTAACTTATCTGTACTTAATTCATATGAATACATAATAAACTGTGGCCACTTTAGTTTAGGTGGTGCAGTTGAGTTTATGAATGTGTCATATACATGATTTCATACATATGAACTATTAACTAATGCTTTACAAATATGGATTCTAATAACTCATTACTAGAAAACACTTTATAAATAGTTAATAGATATTTTACTAATGGTTTACAAATTCTTTATAACAGAACCTTAAAATAGTGTTACCACTTTTTCCAGAATGGTGGGTATTTAAAGGAAATTTGCCAACAATTGAATCTAATTCAGTTTAGCCCGGAATGTTAGCCAGTTTAAACAGGAAGTCACTTTTCCACGCAGAAATAAATTGAAATGTTTCGTAACCTGATACTGATCAGACTACATACTTCTAAGTGCTGTTCTTCAGTTATCCATCATAACTGCGGCCGTACTGTTAATTAGAAATGATGGCTCACTGAATTAAATTTGTACGAGAAAACTTTGTTTCATGCGGCATGCCCCTGTGTGCATCCCTTGGCAGTCATACAGCTGGTAATTGAGAGTAATTAAAGCCTCTAAATACCTGTTGGAGCCATTAATGTGGGTAATGTCATCTTTTTCTGTTCCACTAATCAGATTTTTCTATCACACTGATGTAACATAATGGAATCTAATGCAATTCATACTCATTGCTGCCTTTAATGTAAAGCAATGTTGCAGGAAATACTGTGTGTGAGATTCAAGGAGCGCAGTTTGTTTGGTGACATTATTACCAGCCGAAGATGTGAGCAAGTGGCGTGTGCTGGCGGCGGTTAAACAGCGACAGGCGCGATTTTAGACTGCAGTGATTATTAATTGCATTAAATCTGCACTTGGCTTCCATGTCACTGAAGCCGTTTAGCTTCTTCCTGGCCTTGTTAGTCTCGGGCCACCTGCTTTTCTCACTCGTTTGCTGGATGAATTAGATTCCCCCCCCTCCCCCCCTCCCCCCTCCCCCCGTCCCTCCTTCGAATCATTTTTTTTAATCTCCTCTCGCTGTCAATCGTTTTGTTTTCTCCCGCTCCTCTATCGTTCCTCATGTTCTCGAAGGACGACTCGGGCCTGTTTGCTTTTTCCTTTCCCCTTATTCCACTACCCTCCTCCTCCTCCCCCTTTCAATTATTCTAATCTCTCCTTTATCTGGATTTCACCATTCCCCCCACACACACACACACACACACATCACACACACACACACACACACACACACACACACATACATCACACACACACACACACACACACACACACACACACACACACACACACACACACACATACATCACACACACACACACACACACACACACACACACACACACACATACATCACACACACACACACACACACACACACACATGCACACACATCACACACACACACACACACACACACACACACACATCACACACACACACACACACACACATCACACACATGCACATACACATGCACACAAACACGCACACATACACACACATCACACACACACACACACACACACATCACACACATGCACATACACATGCACACAAACACGCACACATACACACACACACACACACACACATACATCACATACATACACATGCACATACACATGCACACACACACACACACACACACACACACACACACTATCTCTCTCATGCACGCTCACACTCTCTCTCTCACACACACACACACGCAAACACACACATGCAAACACTATCTCTCGCTCTATCTCATGCACACACTCACACACATCGATCCTTTCTGTGTGCTTTTCTGTTACCCATAATGCTACACCTGCTCATCCTGTGTGTATGTGCGTGCGTGGGAGAGTGTGTGTGCGCCTGTGTGTACATGCGTGTGTGAGAGAGTGTGTGTGCAAACGTGTGCAGGGGGGCCTTTTTCATAATTTGTTCCCTGCACAAATGATTTCTAGATCTGTCCTTGTGTGTGTGTGTGTGTGTGTGTGTGTCCTTACTGTACTATGTGTGTACCGTTTGTGTGTTTGTGCGTGCGTGTATGTGTCTTTTTTTGTGCACAGAGGCAATAAAATCTGCAGAAAATTCTTTCCATCTTTTTTCCAAATCGACGTGGGTTTGCCCTGAGCTGAAGTACGGCAGCTGTTTTGACAGCATTTGCTCTGGAGAGAGCTGTAATTTAGTGTAATCACATTGGCTGCTCTGGCTTAATTTTTCATCTTGTCTTTTAATTTGTCATAATGTGTTTAACCGAAGGAGGCTGTGGCAAGAGGCTTAGCATTGCCTGAGTGTGGAGATCATAACGGCAGAGTCATTATATCCGCTAGTTTCTCACTATTCATGTCCTGTGCTTCCTTAATGCTTTCCTATTTCCTCTCCAAAGAAAGCTCGGTAACCATTTAAATATGACCTCTGACCTCCTTTGCCTGTCGTGTTGGGGGAGAGGGGGCTACGGGTTCAAATCGCAAATTGGGGAGCTCAAGACTTGAGTGGTGCAGAGCCATAATTTCTGAACACAAAATCATCTCCGCAGAAAATCTCCGGGCTTAAGAGATGATCTTCTGTCCCTCTCTCTCGTATCTTATCGGAAGGGCTAATCGTTCTTTCGCCCACTTGAGAAACCGGAATCGTCGACAGCGAGGCGAGCGTGACATTGAGAGGCAGTTTCCCCTGCTGTCAGTGCTCAGGCCCGTCGATCGCATCGCCTTAAAATAAACAGGATGTTTTATTCGGTTTGTTTTAGCTCCAGCTTTAATGGGCCCTATTTCAACATCCGTTTTAAACGTTTCCTCTTCTTTTTCTTCATCTCATAAATCTGTCCTGCTTCCCTCTGCATGTGTGCGCTGTGGTCTTTTGTTATCGGCGGGTGTGTCTGGGCGTGGTGATTTGACGCGCGTAAATTTTCTCACCTCGCTTGTTTTCCCGCCTCTTCCGTTCTTCGCTCTGGAATGGCGAATCTTTTCCCTACGGCGCCACTCCGAGCGGTAACTCCCCGTGCAATGCACAGACAGAGGTGAAGAGGTCGCGGGGTCAAACTGAGGTTCGTGTAGGCCTCGCTCCCGGGGGTGTGAAGAGGGTCCCGCTAACAGCTTATCTGCGACGAGGGCTTCCCTATCTGGGGCGAGCGCCGCCGACCCGCCATAACCCCCTCTCGTCTCGTCCAAATTCGCCCGTTCAGCGCACCGCAGAGGCGCATTAATTAAACGCTGCCGTCTGGGCTCCGGGTCATCCGAGACTTGGAAGCTAATCAAACGGATGATTAATATGCATGAGAAAAATAAATCACCTCGGCCCTTATCTATCATTGTTGGGAGAGAATTAAATGTACACATTTTTTTTTTTTTTTTAAATAGGGGCGAAAAGTCAATTTTATCAGAATCATAGAGCATGCCGTGGGAGGGGAATGAGGCCTTAAGTGGATGTAATACAGTAATTAATCCCTTTCATCATCAATCTGAGCTTCACAGGGGCCACTGCTCCTTTTAAATATTGCCGATTTCTGTTGGGTTTTTTTTTTTTTTTTTTTGCCTTCCTGTTTGAGGATGGGTCTTATTAGCACAGATGCATGCTGGGGGATGCCTGTTTTGTGAGGTCTTTCCTGCCCTGCAACCTGCTCCATGCGACTCTTATGCTACAGTCGATGTGGGCACGAATGTTGTGAAAACGTTGTGAGACCATTGCAAGGACAATGGGAGAATGTTGCATTTAAGTAAAAAAATGATGAAATTTGAAGGCAATCTTCATCTCCTCTTTTTCGGTGCGTATGTGTAAACATTTTCTCAACAAAACAGTTACGACCTTGCATCATTATCGAAATGCATTTTTCTTCTGAATAAACAGGAATGATCTCTAAATGAATAGATGACAAAATGAAAACGATTCCAACTCTTCACCGCAGCCTATTTGGCTAGTAAACGAAGGGAAAATTGGCTTTAACCTAAAGTGCATAGCAACAAATTCAACAAAAATACACTAACACAACAATTTGCTGATCATATCAAGCTCATCTTTAGGCCTATTCAAGTACATCACATTTTGACAGAGTAAAAATAGTCTATTTATAACAGGAAAAAAAAATTACATTGGAGCCAACCCCCAAATTGTATAGGTTAAATTGTCTTCAGCGGGGAAGTGGGGAACTGCTCACTGGAAACTGAATTGTCTCGTAAGTTCCAGTGCAAATTGAGGTTTGTGTTCGCTGTGAAACCGCCGCGGTGTTGATCTGATCGAAATCTCTCCTCTGCGCCAGCTGTTCGTGCCGGTCTGCTGCGGTGATTCGGGGCAATAACAATGATAAGTTGCTGTACTTCCGACAAAATGATTGAAATGCATATTTGTAATTGTAAAAGCCATTATTTAGCCTCTTGCCTAGAAATATTAATGTATTTTTTTTGTTGGCCAGAAGGCTTTAAATTTCCCCGGGCGTTGATCCTTTTTACGGGCCAGAAAAAAAAATTAATTTCAAATAAACAAACGTTGATTTTTCTCAAAAGTGGTAAAATTGGGCTGAGTGAGTTTTGGAAAAACACTCGTTGCTATTGGTCGGTGGGCGCACATGCTAGCGAGCGCTCCGCTCTAGCGCGCACGATACCAAGCGCAGCTTTGCAGCACACCACAGTCTGCGAGTCGGGTTCGCGGAGACGGTTAGACGCTTCATTTGACGCTTTTAACAGGCAGGCCACGGGCGACCAATCGACCAGCGGGAATCGGACGGTAGAACCGTTTTTTAGCAGGCTGAACCTCCCAGCAGCCTTTGTACTCCCTGTCACAATACATTACATCACTGGCATTTAGCAGGTGCTCTTATCCAGAGCGATTTACACAAGTTTTTTTTCATTTTGCACAGTATCTATTTATGCAGCTGGATATATGCTGAAAGAATTCAGGTTAAGTACCTTGCTCCAGGGTACAACGGTAGCCTGCAACCTGGGAATCGAACCTGCCCCGTGCCGTCCCATCTCATCACCGCTACATTTAGTCCTCATTTTACCTTCCTGGTTAAATAAAGATTAAATTAGCTGTTTTTACAAAAAAGAAAAGGAGGGAATTGATCAGAGCCGAACAGAAGCAGTCTGTGGCCCTCTGTGGCTCTGTGACCCTCTGCGGTTGCAGGAGAAAGCGCTGGCAGCCGTGAGCTTCAGACGCATGGCGGTTACGCGGTTTAGAGCCCCAGCCGTGCTTCGCTGTACGCTTGATACTTCCTTCCTCTCATTATCTCTCTCTCTCTCGCTCTCTCTTTTAGTTCCAGTTGTTTTATTAGCAGCGGAACCTACTGGTAAGCATGTTGTCAGGACGACGAGGTATCCCAATTAAAATGTTAATTTCATGCCGTTAGCATTTTACAGCACGCCTGCAGCCCCGTGTGTGGATCGTACCTTCCGTTACGGTGCAGGCAGGTCGGCTCTTTCCAATGAAATCAGTCACTTTTTCCTTCTCTTGTGGGAGGGGGGTGGGGGGGGTCAGGGAGGGGGGGAGAGATTAAATGATAGGCTTTACAGACACAGCCGTTTGAAAGGTGGCCTTAGATCTCTCTAGATTAATTATAGCACTTCTTCACTCTGAAGGGTTCAGGTGCTGTAGTGTTTCTCGCTGAACATAATAGGGCTGGATATTGCTGGTGATACAATACATGTCCTGATACAGGGGTCAGAATACAATCCATATCCCAATACTGGGGTCACGATGCAATATATATCCCCATACAGCAGTCATAATACAATGCATGGCACAGTACATATCCTGGCACTCATGGGAATGGGAATTTTGAAAACATTTCAAAAACAAAATCTGACATTTATGAGGGAAAAGGGTGTTGTTTGAGGACAACGGTTGTTTAATGTGAGCAGTAAAAGTGCCTTACAGAGAGGCCATATAATCTCAGCCAAGGACAACAAAAAACACAACAGATTTGAAGTTCGTTGACCTCCCGCACAATACGTCACAAACAAAGAAATTGTGTTTATGAATGCTTACAAATGCTAAGTTTTATTTTTTTTGCACTTAAACATTTGTCCTTAAAACAACGCCTCATTGGTGAGGCAAATGCCATGCTTTGCACGGAAGTGGATTTTAAAAATCTATACATGAGTTTGTGTATTGATGTGGCAATGGCTGTATTGATACACAAGTATCCATATGATACATGGACTGTCAAAAGAGGCACGTTATGATATATTGCTGTATTGATATTTTAAGCACAGCCCTAGATGATACCCCCCCTCACCCCAAATTGCATATGGAGAGAATTGGGCTCTTTACAGGGTGTTTATGCTGACACCCTACACCAGGGGTAGCCAACCCTCGTCTTGGAGTGCTGGTGCCGTTTCTGGTTTTTGTTCCATCTGAGCTTGATCACAAAAGTTTGATGGACGATTAAAAGTCTGAGTCTGAATATTCTGAATGGTGAAACGCTGAGCACCTCCAGCACGGTCACCTGCATTCCTTAAAGAGTAACCACACCCACTGTCTCAGCCTGTCTCTGCCTACTACACAATTTTGAAAAATACTTTGTGAGGTGAGCGAGGGAGAGGGGTGGGGGTGCATAAATTAACGTACAATGTACAAACGATTTTTGACTCGGATCAAACTGTCAAACTAGACATTGCACATCAAATATGAATCAAGATTCTGCAACTGCATGGCTTATTTCTCACCTCAAATATTTTCAGAAACATATTTTAATGGACTATTTAGGTGGAATAAGAGAGTTGAACAGGACGCCACGGTTTAAAAACGTGGAGGCGAAACGAAAGTAACGTAGCGGGTCTAACCAATCAGGTGACAACAATTATCCATATGACGTAGAGGTACCTCCAAAGAGGTACTCTGAAATCACAATTGGTGCGGGGGCAGTGTGGGGAGCAGAAAGGAAATTTCAACCATTAGGGGCAGCACAAACACTCTTTTCTACCACTCTTTTCTACAGTTATTATTTCAGAATTGTTGAAATAACCGAATACGGAATACATGAATAAGTTTCATTATAAGGTAGGCATACAAACACATTTACAGCGGAAAAAAAAAAAGTGATCTAGAGTGTAGTTACCCTTTAAAGGAAGACTTTTTTTATCACAGACTGTGTTGAAAAGTAACACAAAATGTGCTGTCCTTAAAACCTTAATTAGACACGGGGGTGTGTTTAAAAAAAAGTGATTGTTGTTTTTAACACATCTGTTTGGGGATTGTAGGACAGCACTGCACACGCAGCTGGAGCAGACGGAGGGCAGGCTAACTGTAGACGCAGTCAGACCCTAATTGACAGGGCCAGTCTTGTGGGTGTGGCAGTGTAGGGACCTGGGATTCCCCGGTGAGACCCTCGTGGGGGCTATACTACAAAGCAGGATTACTGAGTTAGCTGGATAACTGCACTGAGTAAGAGAAGCAGGATTACTGAGTTAGCTGGATAACTGCACTGAGTAGGAGAAGCAGGATTACTGTTAGCTGGATATCTGCACTAAGTAAGAGAAGCAGGATTACTGAGTTAGCTGGATAACTGCACTGAGTAAACCCGTAGTATACCCCTAAATGCCTCAACGTGTGGCAGATCTTCTTCCGCGATGACGTGGGGTAGTAACCGGCTGGCTCTGTCCAGCTATCCCTATAGAGCCTGCCTGTCACACACAACACACATTTATTTATTTTTCCGGTCTGTAAGTTTTGAGAAAAAAAGTAGTTTGACAGCTTTATTATTCACTGTTTGTCATATTAACCAGAGAAGAATGAATGGAGCCCAGCAGTGTTCCGGAACATGGGCGTACAAGGGCAGAAATCCTGACGAGTTTAGAGTTGCTCATAGACGTCACCGGGAAATAATAATCTCTGCGAAACTGTGAAGCTTAAACGCGTCGTGTCAATCACAGAAAAGAAAATGGGAATAATTTGCCAGTGGAAAGGGGGATTGTTTTTCGATGACGTCATTTCCTCAGTAAAGGCCGCTGTCAATATCGGCCGTACAGTACGTAGGCGTCCCGGATATCCGGCAGCCTCCTGCGTGACTGTCCGTTTGCATAAAAACTGAAAAACTCGTGGAAGGATTACAGTGATTCAGTGAACGTTGGTGAGGTGAATGTCCATGTGACCTGTTAAGAAGACGAAGAGATTTGATTACAGCGATGATTTTGACAAACGCTAAAAAGTAACTGAGGCTTCTGCCCACGGCCATCTTCAGCTTTCCTCTTTCCATCAGTAAGATTAAAAAAATAAATAATAAAATAAATAAAAAATAAAAAACATAAACTGCAGAGGTCCTGATTCACGGATGTTATTACCTGTTATTACCTGTGGGAGTAGTTATTACCTGCTATTAACTGTTATTACCAGAGCCAGTGGTTCCATTACGCTGCAATTACATTGTTTATGTGCCTTCCCAGAGGCCCTAACAAAGCCTGGAATAGCAGAACACTTGCAGTACAGCGGAGCTTTTAACGGGAGTCCCGGCGGTCAAACAGAGCCCGCCATAAACGCACTCTTGGTCCATACGAATCACGAATGAGGAAAGAAATGAAATATTATTATTATACAGAAAAAATAATAGCATCAAAAAAATCGGGGTCAGCATCTCCACAGCTTCATCATCCCACCCACTAGCAAGAGGATCATAAACAACAGGTACCGGTGTTCTAAGAAGGCGTCTGCTTTGTTTATGCGCAACGAATCTTGTTTTCAATGTCTTAAAAATAGTGTCTGGAGAAAGTCTGAAGCGTGTGCAGCATTAAAAAAAAAAAAAGGAACATGGAAGATACTGTCGAAGAGCCTGCCAGGCCAGGCAAGTGTGCACAGCGCTGGGTATTTTTAGCGGTCGTCTGTTCAAATGTGTAGATGAGTCGTATACTAGAATTATATTTAGATACAGTGCCGTGTGTATTTTTACAAATACACTGCCTGGCCAAAAACAAAAGTCGCCGTTCCACCCGTCATGCACTGTACAAGCCTCTGGAGGCAGTGTTATGATCTGGGGTTGCTTCAATTGGTCAGGTCTAGGCTCAGCAATGTTACGCAGCAATAAAATGAAGTCAGCAGAGCACCTGAATGTACTGAATGACCAGGTTATCACATCTATGGGCATATTCCAGGACGACAATGCCAAGATTCATTGGGCTCAAATTGTTAGAGTGGTTCAGGGAGCACGAGGAATCATTTTCACACATGAATTGGCCACCAGAGTCCTGACCTTAACCCCATTGAAAGTCTTTAGGATGTGCTGGAGAAGACTTTACAGAGTGGTTCGACTCTCCCGTCGTTAATACAAGATCTTGGCCAAAAATGTATGCAACTCTCGACGGAAATAAATGTTGTGACGTTGCATAAGGTTATCTAAACAATGCCATGACGAATGCGCGCCGTAATCAAAGCTAAAGGCGGTCCAACTAAATATTAGAGTGTGCGACTTTTATTTTGGCCAGGCAGTGTATAACAATTCAGTAACATCCATAATTGTAATTGATAACTCATACTGTAGTTTGGAAGGTGTGGTGAGGGAGCCAAAGCTTTCTCTCAGAAGTAATAAATCTAACCTTACTGACCTTATTTGGGAATCATCATATCGTTAACAAGTGATGATTTGCTAGTGCTTTACGTGAACGTGAGTCACATGACATGAATGATGTAGGCCTAAATGCTCAGAGGGACTGCCCCTCTGTGGGACGTGGACGTGAATCTTTGTTGTGTGAACTGACTCCCCTTCTGCAGAATAAACACTGATTATTTACAGTTTTTGCCTCGTACCCTTTTCGACCAACTTTTTGGAGTCTTACACAGTTATGTGCATGGAGACGTAACAGCAATGTGTGAACTGAGATTCAGAGCCCCATTCAGACTATAGGGAAGACGGTACTATTCGAACCAGTACCAGGATGAGGTATCCGGCTTGCTGTGGTCAGAAGTAAGATGTCACATTTCAAATTTGCTGAAAGAACTTGGGGCCTGATTTACTAAGACCTTTAGCATGTGCAAAAACATGACAGAGTATTTGTTTTACACCAATCAGTGGTCGTGTTAATAGTTTTGCTGAAAGATGTTGCACACGCTAAAGGTCTTAGTAAATCAGGCCCCAAGTGTCTGATTGCTATTGTCTTTGTTGCAACTGGTCAGTTTGTTGCTGTGCTGTTGTTTTTAGTATAAGGGGTGTTGCTGTGGGTATTTATGTTGCTGCTGGCAGTGGGGATAGCGGCTAAGCCGTTTGTGTTGTTGGCTAAGATGAAGGTGTTGTTTTTGTCGCTCTGGTTGTTGTTTGTGTCGCTGTTGTGGGGTGCAGCATTGTTTTCCCTGTCTCGTTAGTTCTGTTCTTGGTGGTTGTGGTGTTTTTAGTGGTTGTGGCGTTTTTGCCTTTCTTTATTGGGTTGTTGAAGCTGACAGTGATGGGGTTCGGTTAGTTCTAGTTGCTAAGCTGCTGGTGGTGGTGAAGTTGTTCATGCCGGTTGTTTGGTTGGTGTTGTTGTTGTTGTGGATGATGGCTATTGTTGGTTTTGTAGTTGCTGATTATAAATAACTAAATCACACTGACTCTGACTGATTTTTTTTTTGTTCTAACTAAACCATACGGTATAAAAAGCTTTTATATATCTCGTACTTCTGAGTTCCCTCTTTTAAACGCGCTTTGTGTTTTAATAGCACTGTGGTGAGAGGTGGAATCTGAACGAGCATATTAGCATCTCTCTCTCTCTCTCTCTCTCTCCCTCTCCCTCTCTCTCTCTCTCTCTCTCTCTCTCTCTCTCTCTCTCTCCCTCTCCCTCTCCCTCTCCCTCTCCCTCTCTCTCTCTCTCTCTCTCCCTCTCTCCCTCTCTCCCTCTCTCCCTCTCTCCCTCTCTCTCTCTCTCTCTCTCTCTCTCTCTCTCCCTCCCTCGTCACTTTCTTTCTTCCTGCTTTATGGCTGTCCTCCCCTCACTCGCTCTACCATTGCCGGTGACAAATGTTCCAGCTCGTAGGCCTAATTGCAGCCATCTTAGTTACATTACAGAATGAGCTGCTCGCCGGTACAATGGCAGTCGATGCCAGCGCTGTCACCCTGCCAGACACCAATAGTTCATCTTGCCGGGGCCCTGGCTCGGCTCGGCTGCTTTTTCTCCGCAGTTTGACTTTGTAGTTAATTTACTTGGGGGCTAAGTGATTGAGCGGTTTACTGGTTGGTTGGTTGGTTGGTTGGTTGGTTGGTTAGTTGCAGGGTGTGAAATGAACATCTGTCACTAGACAAATTCTGGTAAAAAAATTAGTTCCGCTCAGGCAGGCAATTTGGCAGGTAACCAACCAGGTTGTGTTATATCGTAAAAGGTTATGTGGCTGGTAAAATGTAGATAATGGCTGGTGATTTCTAGAATGTACAAGCTAGTCTGGGCAGTAGGTGAAAAAAGTGAATGCCCTGGTTGGTTAGCCAGACAGACAGACACTCATTGATTGGATGTTTGATTTATTTAATAGTTGAGTGAATCATTTATTGGACAGTTTAATGAGTTATTGCTCAATAGTTTGATTGACTTGTCTGAATAACTCTTTGATTGGTTGATAGATTGCGTGATTTATGTTTTGATTGACTGATTGATCTTTTTATTCGGTTAATTGATTTGATGAACAGTAACCTTTTGCATGGATATGTTTTCATAACAAGTGAATTTATCAGTTAAGCCGTGTTATTTCATTATTTTTTTCAAAACACTAAGTTCTAAGTAAAATCAGAAACCGAGGAGGGTTATGGAGGAGAAAAGGTGATAAAGATCTCCACATCATTAAACGGCTGTGAAGTGGCGGTATTTGCTAACCGTAACCTCTGCTTATAGTTACAGTTATCTTCAGTAGTTCAAAATGGCAGTTGGCCTCCTCTGAAGCCTGCAAGCCAGGAAACACCATCGCCAGTGTTGGCAGTAATTATGGTGACATATTGCATCTCTTTAGGAACCCCTTGTGTTCCTTAACCCCTCCTCCCTCCCCCCGCTCTTTTTAATTCATTCATATTATTTATTGCCTGTTCTACTGATAAAGCTATGCCCAGTTGACAAACCGCAAATTGCTTTAATAGCCTCCATTATGGGCCAGATCACTTTTCACGGGCCCTTTTGCGCAGCCCAGTTTGTTAGTGGTGAAATGGATGCCGACAGCACAATGAGACAGACGTGGTACTAATCTCTGCTGCCTGATACGGGAGGTTTAGTCTCCCTTTTGTGCGTCAGATGCAGAGCTCAGGATGTGACCTTTTTCGATAACGGTACGCACAAAGGGGTTGCTGAGTAAGGTCAGCATTACCTGGTTGCCATGGAGCACTTTTGATCTTCCCCTTGTGTGTGTGGCCACTGGAGAATGAGATCTGTGAAGATGAGGATGAGAAAAATTATCTGAAAATTCAAACAGAAAAAAAAAAGATAATCACAAAATGAAATAGGCTTTTCGTACTTTCAAAGGCAACTCGTTTTCTGAAGGAGATGCTTTCAGTGATATTTCCTATTCTGTGGCTGTCAAAGTTAGCGTGTGAACTCATGCGATTAATTTTAATTATAATTATTAATTACAATGGATGGTAGACGGGAAATCTGGTCAGAGATCTGCACTTATGGGGACCGTCACAGAAAAAATAAGATAAAAAAGCATAAAAAAAGCTTAACATCATTAAAATTTAATCAGGAGTTAAGACATTAATATTGACAGCCCTAATTTTTACATTGCTGATTTTCCCTTTACAATAACAGCAGGTGGATGAATTGCAAGAACTTGGTAATCAATAATCAATGATTATTCATCAAATGCCAGTCGTCAACTCTTCTGTACCTAGCACCATAGAGAACCCTAGTTCTTCTTTTTTTGGAAAACTTTCATCCAATTTAGGAAGAGATAGAAAACAAAGCATCTCTCACACCCCCCCCCCCCCCCCCCCCCCCCCATGTTCATTTCCATATACACTGTATGAGAGAGACAAGTAAGAGAACAAACACAACCCAATTACTGCTGGTTTCTTTAAGTTTATTTATTTTATATGTGGTGACTTTTTCCACACTTTTTGTCGTTCAGCTTTAATAACTCTAAGCACACAGACACCCCCCCCCCCCCCCCCCCACCTCTCTCTCTCTCCCTCTCTCTCTCTCTCTCTCTCTCTCTCTCTCTCTCTGCGCTTCCCTGTTCTCTGATTCAGCTCCAGCCACGCCCAAACACCTTTACCAGAGGGGAGGAGCCTTTTATTTGGGAATAATTTATTTTGAAGAACTCTCCATTTGCTTGTTTCTTTTTGTTTTTTTCTCATGTTGGTATAAGGATCTCATTCATAGTTGGACTTCTGGTCTCTATGCACCCCCCCCCCCCCCCCCGAAGCTAAAGCCCACCTTGCTTTTTATTTTTATTTTTATTTTGTTTCCAAATAAGGTAGTAAAAGATAAAAAGAAAGGCTGAGGAAAAGGAAAGCGGATACAAATTTTCAGAAATAAAACCAGGAACAAAAACAAAAAAAACCAGAAACAAACCTACCGCGAGTCGATCAATAAGCTCTCTTGCTTTTAGCTCCTTGGGCAGCGGACGGTCAGCGGATGCCTGGGAGAATGCGGCGGGGTGGCGGCATTCTCTCCGCTGCCTTTTGATTTCCTGTTCCGGCGGCTTTGGCTCCGGTCAGACTCCTGGCACCGGCCGACAAGCTACTTCCTGTTTCGGAAGTTAGTCGATGCAAAAACCCACAGAGGTGCACAGCAACCGTATCATTCTTAGCGTGAAATGAACTGGAGCGGAGACTTTATAAGAGTCCAGCAGGGACCATGTGCCCTTTGATAGAGTTCAAAGTGCTCTTTCAGAGTTGATTTTCTACTCTTTTTTTTGCTGTGTGGATAAAGATTAGGTTGCGGTGTCCTTGCTGTGTGGATAAAGATTACGTTGCAGTGTCCTTGCTGTGTGAGTGTGCTCTAATGGTGAAAGCGCTATATATGTAGCCTGGAGGCTGCTGGTTTCTGCTGCTGTAACCTTGCTGTCAGTCAGTGCAAACTCACAAGCGTAAATACACTAGGTTCCTGTGTCTTTCTGTGGTCACGTAAGATACATGCATTGGTGCAGATGCTATACCAGGGGTTGGCAGCCCAGGTCCTGGAGTGCCAGAGACGGTCCTGGTTTTTGCTCCATCCAAACCTGTAACAACATAACTCATTTTCATTAATCAGGTGTAATGAATGCAGGTGACCATGTGCTGGAGGCACTCAGCGGTTCACCATATAGAATATTCCGGTTCAGACTTTTAATCATCCATCAAACTCTTGTGATCAATCTCCGGTGGAGCAAAAACCAGAAACGGCACTGGCAATCCAGGACCAGGGTTGCCTTACCCCTATGCTATACTCTAAAGCAGTTGCCCCCAACCCTGTTCCCGGAGATCTACTGTCCTGTAGGTTTTCACTCCCTCCGACTTTAATTTGGCACACCTGCTTCTACTAATTAACAGCACAATGTGATCTCTAGCTGTTGAATGAGGTGCTCTTTATTAGGTTTGGAGTGAAAACCTACAGGACGGTAGATCTCCAAGAACAGGGCTGGGGACCGCTATTGTACGTGTATCCTGAATGTTAAAGGTTCAAGTCCTAGACGGGGCACTGCTGTCGTACCTTTGACAAAGACTGTTGAACCCTCAGTAAATTTCTGGCTGAATAAATATGTTAAAAAAAAGTTTAACAAAAATAAGACCATTTAAGCTGTGTCTGCTAATGTAGTAAATAAATATTGTAGGTTAAAAAAAGGCTGTGCTAATTTAGCTTTAATTTATGCTCTGCTTTGTGCAGTAACAGCATGCAGAGAAGAAGAATGCCTTTAATTTATTATAATTTTTTTTGTTACCTGAAGCAGTGCCCTCATAGTCTGGTGCAGTCACGGATAAATGCGATTTATTTCTAATGGGTTTTGATCTTTCTTTTGCACCCGCAGAACGGAGAAGCGTCTCTTTTCGAAGTGAACATCCGTTACGTTGGCGGGCTTCTCTCCGCGTACTACCTGACAGGAGCCGAGGTAAGATTAATTGATGTGAATTTTTCCCCTGCTTCCGTCTGAATCAGCTTTTTTTTTATTTTCTATTATTCCATTTTAGTTTTGCAGAAATTAGGCTTGTTTCACTGGGAATGATGTAGGGCACGGAAATAGAGCCATCGCTCACGCACACACATACTCACACACGCACATAAGCACACACATACTCACGCACATAAGCACACACAGACTCACGCACTCACACACATGCACACACAGAAATACTCTCACACACGCACACACACATACTCACACACGCACACACTCGCGCACGCGCGCACGCACACACACACACACACACATACTCACGCCCTCACACACACACGCACACTCATGCGCACGCAGACACTCACGCACACACACTCACACACGCACATACACACTCACACACGCCCCTCACACAATCACACACACGCATTCACAGACACACACTCACACGCAGGCAGACACTCACACACGCACATGCGCACACGCACAATCACACACGCCCTCACACACGCACACACACACGCACATATACTCAAACCAGCATCACTACTACCCACCCCAGCTGGATGAAAGGTAAGGTAAGGTAAGGTAGGGGGGGGGCATTACACCCCCCCCCCTCCCCACTGTTCGTTGTGGAAATGTGCTCAGAAAAAGGGGGAAAATCCATAAAGTAGCAGAAGGGATGGAAAAGGAGGCCGCTGCTGTGCGTTTGTGCGTTTGTGTTTGATTCCGCTAAACGGCCATTGATCTCAGAGCTGAACGAACGGAACCTGAAGCGTTTCCCTCGGAGCGCCAGGACACGGGCGGCCCGCCGCCTCCGATCGTTCCCCGCGCAGCGGCCGTCGTTTTGACTTTTCTTTTTCCTCGCTTTCCTTTGAAACGGCGGTCACGGAAATCCCCGCCGCTTCCAGGGAGCGTTTGTTATTCGGAGAGCGCTCAGAAATGACCCTGGAAAAAGCACGAGAGAGGGAGGTCTGACTCAGAGCCGCTTGGCTGAAGTCGCACGTTGCGTTCCGCGCTCAGATTTCAGCTCCTCCGTGTCGATTCTAAGCTCGTCTCACGAGCACAAATGGGTTTTTTTTTTGGTTTTTTTTTCTCGGCAAGAGGTTTGTTTGATGATGTGTGAAGCCTGACTTGTGCACTCAGGAAGTTGTAAGGCTGCTCATAAGGGTGGCTCCGGTACCCCATGGCACTGTTTTGGGGATGTGTGCACCTGGGCTGCCCCATTCAGACACAGTGGCTCATATCATCCACAGGGACCCCAGTGAGTATATGAATGAACACAGTCAACCTTCAGTGTGCTGTGAGTTTGGATGTGCGATTCTCCCCCTTTCAGTTATTCATGCAGATATACATAAACACACACACACTCACACACACACACTCACACACACCACACTCGCGCACACACACACACACACACACACACACACACTCGCGCGCACACACACACACACACACACACACACACTCGCGCGACACACACACACACACACACCCACACACACACACACTCGCGCACACACACACACACACACACACACACACACTCGCGCGCACACACACACACACACACCCACACACACACACACACTCGCGCACACACACACACACCCACACACACACACACTCGCGCACACACACACACACACACACACACTCGCGCGCACACACACACACACACACCCACACACACACACACTCGCGCACACACACACACTCACACACACACACACACACACACTCGCGCACACACACACACACACACACACACACACACTCGCGCACACACACACACACACACACACACACACTCAGCACTCTGGATTGTGCGACTTGTTGTTGCTCATCCAGGTGTGATCGGTCTCCTGATGGAACACAATCTGTCTCTCTTCACTTCACTGATGACATGTCAGTATTGTTTACTGAGCCCACATCCATCACTGCATGCTGTGTGTGTGTGTGTGTGTGTGTGGGGAAGTCTATGTATGGGTATACACTTCCCCAACACATACACACACATGCGCACACACACACTCACACACGCTCGCACACACACACCCATACACACATCCATACACACATACACACACACACACATTGTATCTCCCTGCACAGCAGGATGGTGATAAGAGTTGGAAGGTGAGAAACAAGGCTGGCCCACATGGTAGCAGTTACGCCACCACTGCCACGAATCCGCTGGGCCCTTGGCCGCCACGAATCCACCAGGCCCTTAGCCGCCACGAATTCGCCTGGCTCTGCATAGCTGTCAAACAGCAGGCTTAAAACCCACGCCAGGAACCACCGTACTGAATAATGAATACTGTCGAGGGGGGACAGTTTAATAACATGCACCACGCACACACAGTTTTGGTAAAGAGATATATACACAGGGCTGGGTACAGAGGTAGGCCTCACAGAATTGCACCACTGATGTAACCGACATGAAATATTACCTGAGAGAGTCTTTAGTGCGCTTTACCGCGATTTCAAGGTGTTTTTATGCTGCGTGAGGTTAAGCAGCAGGCATAAACGGTAACGGGGGAAAAAAAACAAGTGTTGTAAATCCGACGCAAGGATGGTGGAATTTGCACGTGAGACTGTACAAGACCCGCTGTTAGCTTTTGGACTTGTTTAAATGTTTATGTAGCGCTGATGCGTTTGTGTTTGGGATTAAAGAGGTTTATACGTGACAAGCTGGTTTACCTGGCTTGGCACTGCCACCGGGTTGATCCGATTTAAAGGACCAACTGGTCTGTTGTGGTGCACCCTGCCGTCTACGATTAGAAAGAGTTTTGAAGTGAGATTTCTGGTTTGGCAGCATGCACACACACATACACATGAACTCCAGTCTTGTGGGGACTAGAGAACAGCCATTTAGGCACAGACACAAACTCCATCCCTGTGGGGACTGCCGGAGAGGAGCAGCCATTTAGGCACAGACACAAGCCCCAGCTCTGTGGGGACTGCCGGAGAGGAGCAGCCATTTAGGCACAGACAGAAGCCCCAGCTCTGTGGGGACTGCCGGAGAGGAGCAGCTATTTAGGCACAGACACAAGCCCCAGCTCTGTGGGGCCTGTCAAACAGGAGCAGCCGTGGCCCTCTGTTATAGGAGAGGTGTGTAGGATATCTAATATTTAGATATGAGTAAACTACCCGGCTCCTCCATCTCTTGCTCTCCTCCCCATCTCCTTCTGTCTCTCTCTCACTCACTCACCCCCACAAACATAAGCCAGTCTTTGTCATAAATAACCCCCCCCCCCCCCACACACACTTTCTCACACATTAACCCAATCAGGGCAGGGATGCCCTTCCTGTGGAGAATAAGGTAGTTATAACAGCTGAAGTTCAGTTTTGGAGTTTGTTTGGAGAAGAAGTTTTTCCTTTTTGTTTTTGTGGTGGTGGTTCCTTTCGTTTCTGTTCAGCTGGAGGGTAAATAATATTGGCAATTTCTGGCTTATCTCTCTCTTTACTGGTATCTTCTAATTAATGTCTGGTTTAATGTCTTCCTCTTTGTGAATTATAAGTAGTCAGCCTACATTCCTTAGTGAATGTATGATTTCAAGTCATTATTCTAATTGACTAGTTTTCATTTAATAAAATGATTTTATCTCAAGACCTGATTTAGACTTTGTTTTGGCTTGTTGGTTGATCCTCCAGGTTACTGTTCGACTTACCTATTAACGAATTTGGCTATTTAATTGATGATTGTCATTTTTAATAATTAGTATTAAATTAAATGACATAAAACTTATTTTGAATGTAGGTTAAGTGAAGGGTTTTAGCACGCAATATCGCTTCTGTTCAGTATTCAGAGTGCCGAACATTTTAACAAGGGCATTGACTGTTGGAACCACTGGATTCAGAAAATACACATTTTACCTAATCCTCACTTACCCGACGGGTATCACACCCTCAGTGAGGAGGGGGGCACGCACGTTTGACTACTCCTCTCAATTACCTCAACAAGCCCTGCTCATTGATATACCTGTAAAAATAACTTTTAATCGATTTTTTTAAAAACATCCTCCCTGATGATACATCACAGGAAATTGTGCTTTCTTTGGCCTGCGTCCATATGCCAGCTCCAGCTTTGTGTTCTTCTGACGACAAAGGCACCGCGTGAACGTTGCACTTTTATGCGAGGCTAATTGCCTAATTGAACAGCCCTCGGGAGAGTTTGTTCCGGGGAAACGCAGATCCCTGCTGGAGTCGTGAAAAATAACTCCCCCCTTTAAAGTGGGACAGAGATGAGAAAGGCACAGATGTATGCAGTGCTCCGAGCTGTCATTTCTCCTCTCCCGTGTATACGCTATTCATTTTTTAACGTGTATCTATTAAACATTACGCATACTTACACACATGGATTTATATGCAAATAGGTGAGCTTGCACACCGCAGAATTAATTGCTGGCAAGCTGCTTCAGGGAAATGTACCGCATGAAGACCGTGTGCAGCCAGGATAAAGCATGAGATAAAACTGTGTGCCCAGCCCTTTAAATTCCCCCCCGTGTGATTGGTCAATGTATGGCCATATAAATGCACCAATTTCCTGTGTTCGGGTAAAGCTGAGCACAGGAAGTTGTTTCTCCACTCCTCGATCTGTCCTTCCTGTTTTTTTCCCCTCTGCATTTAGAGGACAAAACCTTTTTTTTTCTGTGCTGTTTTTAATCCGTATCTACCTTACTGCACCGGGCACAGCGAGGGGTAACGCGCTGCTCAAACAATCCATTTGTTACTGTAACTTTTTTACTGTAATTGTAATTTTCCAAACACCGACCCCCCCCCCCCCCAGCATTCATTCTGAGCTTCCTAACTCCTCAGAGGATGGATGCTGAGGGGAAGGTCATTTTAAACATTTTATTTTGTTTATGACTTCGGTAAAAAATTCACAGCGCCGGTTCAAACTTTTTACTCACTGCAGCGTGTTGCCGCGACGACGCCTCTTTTGTCTGTACGATGGTGAAGAGCAATTAAATGCAGAGGTGCCCTACCCTTCACGGGAAGATGGCGGGTGGGGGGGGTTGGCGGGGGGCGGTGGGTAATCTCGAAAAATCACTCTAAAAATGTCCCTGCCGTGCCAAGAAGAAGACTCATGGGGAATGAATAAAAAAACGAAAGAAATTCAATCAGGCCCGTGTGAAAATTGAAAATTGGGGCAGGGGCAGGGGGAAGGGGGGTGGGGGGGTTCACAGGAGACCAGAAGAGAGGCGCAAATTCAGCGCCTCCCCTGGAGCCCAGAGCAGATTAACAGGAGCCACGGTTTGATTTCTCCTTTGCACTTCTATGCCGTTTATATGCGAGAAGCGGGGGGTGGGGGGTGGGGTGGTTTGGCATAGTGCGCTCCGGTGTGACCCCTGACCCCCCCCCCCCCCCCCCGCACCCCTCCCTCCGGTGTCTGGGTCATAATCGTTAAAAAGACGGGGATCCCAAACCTTGTGCCCGTCTTCCGCGAGTGTCGGTTAAGCGCCTGCACCTGCAGGGAAATCTCGTAGGGTCTCCCGCGGGTCTCCCGCCGTTATTTACTCTCCCGCTTTCTGTTCCGCTGACCTGCTTCCGCCACTGAATACGCTTTCATTTTCAGCCAATCCAGGCCACCGAATCCTCACAGGTGCCATCCTGAGTGGCGATTGGATAGCTTTCAATTCCACATCTTTCCCCCTGTCGCCCTCACTCGTTCCCCATCTCTTTCCCTCCCTCTCTCTTTCTCTCTCTGTCCTCTCCACTAACTCTGGTCTTGCCTCTTATCAGGAAACCCATCAGCCTCCTATAGTGGACTTCCTGTCCCGGGAGGGGTCGGGAGGTTGGGTTGTGTGGAAACCTGCAGCTCTGTGATTGTGTTTTTTTGGGGAAGGGGCCAGTGAAATGAATCACTGCTCCACTGGGTCCAGAGTTACAGAGTTATAGTCTAACAGAGATGGAGATACTTATCTCCGGGGGACAGTGGGAAGGAGAGGGGGGTGGGGGGGGGGGACAGGGAGGGGTGGGTTGTGTGGGGGAGAGAGAAGCCTGGGGAGAGTGTCTCTTGATTTAGAAGCGGCCGGTCGTCACGACCTGCCGGTTGTTACCAGGACGGCCTGTCTTGGCTGCCGAAACCGGATGTTCCAAGAAAAAAAAAGTGTTGCGTCTCCTGGACAGGCATGAATATTGGATCCCGCCGTCGCCGCTTAAGCCATTAGCATGAGGTAGAGAGCGCCTCTTCAGGAGCTGTCCCACTGACGCGCGGCTCGATGCTGACACAAACGCTCGCGCTAAGTGGCGCGTATTCGTCTTGCTCTGCCTCGCTGTCACGCCGGTTTAACGACGTTCTCTTCGCTGCACGTCTCAAGCAGCCCTGTCACCTTTTGTTGATTCCCGTTAAACTCCTCGGTTTCCAAAGCATTTAAGGACATACTGCATAACAGGGATGTCCAACTGCCAACCCCAAATGGCCCAACAGGGCCTATGACATGTCCTCTTCACCCTTTTATTATTGAGAGAAGAAAACAAAGAGATACTGGTCAAATAATAGATAATTATAGTCAAATGTTGACTGTCCAGGTCTGCATTAGCACAGTGTAAGTACTCTCCGCTATAGTAAGTAAAACCATTAGAAATAGCTACACATTAAGAAGACATCACACACACGTACAATATTTAGTAGTTTGTTCATTCATTGTTTTATAAAATAGCATGTTTGACCCATACCGTGTGAATCCAAGAAGCAGTAGGCGAAGGACCATGCTGTACATCGGGCTCAAGATGTCATAGATCAGGAATTTCAACCTGGAATGCCGGAGCGCCGGAGTGTTTGTCGGTTTTGTGGTTCACTCCTTGGAAACGAGTTGTGTGAACTCATTAGCTTCATCAGCGGGGTGCCCAACATCGCTGATCTGTTTCAGGATTTCTACCAACTTCTACTCTCACTTAAATAGCTCAATCTCTTATTTTTATTATTTTTTTATTTTTTATTTAACCTTTATTTGACCAGGTAAGAAAAACTTGAGATTAAAAATCTCTTTTTCAAGAGTGACCTGGCCAAAATAGGCAGCAGCAGAAGTCAAAACACAGAAGTTACAAACAATACAACATAAAACACAGTACACGATTAAAAGGAGCAATGAATCCCATAAAATCAATAAAAATAAACACAATAGTCAGGGAATCAGAGTAAACTAAAACATTTACAAATCAAAGAATTCACCTCCAAATCTGACATTAAAGCCTTAAAAGCAACTAATAGAATACACTCCCTAAGTTTGAGGTCATTTTGAAGGGCATTCCAGTAGGAGGGAGCAGAACACATGAATGCCATTTTGCCCATTTCAGTACGGGCAGTAGGGACAGACAGGAGGAATAAGTCCTGTGACCTTAGACAATAAGCAGCACTTTTCTGGGTAATATAAATACATAAATAACACGGAAGTAGACCTAAAATAGCTTTATAAATAAATAAATAAATACCAGTGTATCCGTCTCTTATCTGTACTGAGTTGTGATTTGCAGCTGCAGACTGCATGTTTTCTTGGTGAACATGTTTTATTGTGATCTGATACAAGAGTTAACCAGCACTGCCTTATACAGCTGTTTTAGAAACGTAAGACGGAATAATTGGTTGGCGTTAAGTACTGCACACACCAGCCCTCCAGTTAAGGACCTCTTCTGCAGCTAATTAAAGATTTAAATTAAACACTGAAGTGCTGAAGCATAGTAGAAACCAGCAGAATCTGCAGCCCGGCAGGGGTTCATCTTAAGAGCCCTGACGAGACTAGCGCCCTCTGGTGGGGGGTACGTTATACATACCAGACATCACCTAACGACTTCCAACTAGGTGATTCCAAAATAACAGAAATGAGATCTGTTTATGCAGGTCTTTCAAGCAGGTCAGAGAGAGAGAAAGAGATACAGGCGAGACGTCCACATACCAGAACAGACTGTTCTCAACGGTGATCAAAATGCGCCAAACAGCTGCGTGTGAGAAATGGTTTCCGAAGATCCTCCTCTTAGTGCTGACAGGCCTTGAGCCTCATCAAGTCAGAGCGTGTGGCACTGACATTCAATCCCAAAAAATATGACTTTAATTTCCCTGCAAGCGTTCGCTCACGCGCCCTAACGATTACAACACGCTCTGAGCATCCGTCATCTTTGCCAATTAATCAAGCCTTAAGTGGCAGTTTTTCTGGATCGCTAAAGGCGCTTAACCTCATGTCATACAAATATGCATTAGCATGCGCATAAGAGAAACATGGTTGATGAAAAAAAATGCAGTATGCAACACACTTTGTCTATTTAAATTTTTATTTTTATTTAAATTAAATCTTGATATTCAGCGACTACTAATCTTTGCTGGCCTGGAGTTTCCTTCCTTTTGAAGGGGTGCAGTGGACGCATTTAACACGATGGAGGGGAGCAGGCGCTTCACATTCCCCTCATATTTAAGGCCACCCCGCTTCAGAGCTCTTTAGCGGCTTCCGTATCCGCGAGGATGACAACGCAGGTCTGATGGCGGTCAGCGTTTGTGCTGTGTTCTGATATTACGTCCGTCAGGGAAGATCAATACGCTCCGTCTCTTGCTTCCAATGGTGTGGGACTGTTACATGACGGCTTTGAGTGGCTGCTTTCCTGACCGATTTTGAGATTTCAGATTTATTTAATAAAAATGTTTTTTTATTGGTTTCGTTTGATTCCATTTTTTTTTTCACAGCTGCATATAGTGAGAAGACAAAAGCAACACAACACAGTTTAGTACAAACTTTCAATCAAAGGGAACAGCACAGGATTTGTGAAAAAGGCAGCATTCATTTGAAAGGGTATTTGCTTGAAAGATTTGTGGCAGTTTGCATAAAGGCTTTCTATGAAATCTCCCTTTTTTTTCTTTTTTAGAAGCAAAAGTAGCGGAATTTGTCCACGTAGTGAACCGTGCATGACAATGCTTTTCTGTTCTTTAATTTATTTCAGATTTTATTTTATTTTATTTTATTTTATTTTTGCTCTCTTCAAGGCAGTCTCTTTCTTTTGCTCACGTTACACATACCTTCAGTTTCAAAGCAACAAATCTTAAACGTTAAGCTGCTCAAAATTTTGTCAAACGTCCTCTGTATTTCTTTTTCTTTTTTTTGTATGATTTATTTATTAATATTTTTGATTATTTGAATATTTGTAAAGGGCTTGTACAGAAATTTCTTAGAAAAGCAGCACTTCCAACTCCAGCCTTTGTAATCAAAGAATTCTTGCGTTCTTAGTACGAGAATTACAATCGATTCAGACAAAGCCTAGTAATTTGCTATTTGAAGATTTACACAGGCTTCTGGCAGAAGAGAGACTCTTCTGTTGTCCAATGGTCCCTTTGGGAAATTACATTTCCTTAAAGATCATGGTAAATCATAAGTAATCGCACAATAAACTACTGCGCCGTTTATTGGATTTGGCATGTTGATTTGCTGTTGTAAGACAGCACTGTACTGTTTTGTACTGATTTAAAGATGTTTAAAGTACTGTACATGCATAGCATTAATGTGATACTTGGTAGTAAATTGATAAATGTACAGTATGTATAATTATGAAAGAAAATATATCTTAGATTGTTGTCTGAAATTGTTTGTATATATGTGTCACAGTTCAAATAAAAGACATAAGTATATCATTACGATGAATACTTTATCCAATGTAATGTGTGCATTGCATGCCCTTAAAGCACAACTGAACTTTGGTAGAACTGTGGGTTGTGTAGTTACCTGGCCATGATATGAGTCCAGATGGTGGCGAAATATGTTTGTTAGTTGGTCTGTGCTCCCCTGGGGTGATAATCCAGAATAGGGTATTTGACGCTCACCATTCACTTCTATAGGGCAGCTTAAACAGTATTAAAATGACACTTCTAGCATGTATACGAATGCGAACAGAAGTGGATTCTGTCAATACAGTCCTCGTACATATTTTTTTTTTCAAAATGAAATGACCCTTTCCTGGTTTTTTTGTATTTTATTTGGAACGTAGATCCGGTAGGTAATTCTTGCGGCAGAAACAGCGTTAATGCACCGATGCATCAGAAACCACTCATTGGTCAAGCGTTCCTGGTAGTATATATCTATGGTAAACAAACCGACCTGCTGACATTTTGCTAGTCTTTTCTGGTAACTTGCGAACAACATTGAAGAAAATAGTACTTTTATAATAAATTTTAATTACACTAAAAAAATATGTGTGAGGACTGGTTATTGTTTGTATTGACAGAATCCGCTTAGTTCTACTTCGTATACGTGCTAGAAGTGTCATTTTGAGACCGTTTTAGCTGCCCTATAGAAGTGAATGGGAGAGCGACAAATACCTTATTCAGGACTATCACCCCAGGGGAGCACAGAGCAACTAACAAACATATTTCGCCACCATTTGGACTCATGTCATGGCCAGGTAACTACACAACCCAAAGTTGTACCAAAGTTCAGTTGTGCTTTAACACTGTGGTCCCCAACCGTGTTCCTGGAGATCTACCGTCCAGTAGGTTTTCACTCCAACCCTAACAAAGCACACCTCATTTAACAGCTAGAGATCTAGTTGAGCTGCTAGTTGAATCAGGCGTGCCAAATCTCCAGG
This sequence comes from Synaphobranchus kaupii, assembly GCA_029718625.1. Lineage (NCBI taxonomy): Eukaryota > Metazoa > Chordata > Actinopteri > Anguilliformes > Synaphobranchidae > Synaphobranchus > Synaphobranchus kaupii. Next base: position 121,778,916 of record CM056378.1, read on the forward strand.
AACAGGGTTGATGACAACTGCCTTAACACATCACAGTTCTTGACGTTAAACAACTTATGAAGTTGGGTGGATGCAGTTGGTGTGACATGGCATGCCTGTCGTGAAACTGTCTAACATCAATGGCTGGTTATGTCAGGTACGGTGATGAATTGTGGAGGTGCTGTTTTTATTACCAGACCAGCATAACACAGGTGACTGCCCAGGAGTCTGCCACCCCAGGCCAGGATAGCCGCAGGGTCTGCTGGCTTCTGTTGTTTCTCAGCACTTAATTGAGAAAATTACAACAGTTTATTACACAGTTAACTCACCTGACCTGGTCTCCTGGGTGACTGAATTGGTTTGTGTTTTCAACGCGAAAGCAAAAGCCAGCAGACCTCCGCAGCTCTCAGAGATAAGGGTTGCAAAGCTCTTGGATAGCACTTGAAGCAGTCATAGTGCCTTATGGGAAATGGAGTGTTTTGCCTACTTGGGCTGAATTCTAAAGTGGGAGCCATAGATCTTATATGATACCCTTTAATCACTGTAACATTCTATGTGCTCCATTCCTTAGAGGCACATTTTATCACGACAGACGGAAAAAAGGGATTTGTTGGGGAAGGCGTGTCTTAGCTCTAACAAACTGAGACGTCTGGCTTTTGTTGTATTCATGTCCCTAATTCCTAATGAATATTTAACTGAATCCTACATTATACATTCAGCTCTCTCTGTCTCTCTCACTCGCTCTTCCTCTTTCCCTCTATCTCTCTTTCTGTTTTATTCCATTTATTATTCTCGCTTTTTTTTAAAGTCACGTTTTCCTGTGATCTTCAAGGGATCACGGTAGGCTGTGCCAATTGGACGAGGTTTTTTTTATTTATTTTTTTGATCGCAAACCGTTGGGCCGAAACCCAAACTCAGCCATCTGAGAGGTCAAAGTGCTTATATTCCGACCAGGTATCCAGCACCTTATGTGTCCTCATTTTCTGGGAGTTTCCGTTGCCGTGGGTGTTGCTATGCTATGAATGTTCCCTGATCAGACTGCACTACATTGCGGGCGCTTGCGTACGGGCTACAGTCCCTTTGACCCGTTATCCCCCAACTCAGCCAATCGAATCCGGCAGATCATTATGTGAAACTTAATGATCCGTGCCTGCTGAGATTAGACCGCCGCTCTTTTTTCCCGCTCTTTTTTCCCGCTCTCCAGCGCGGTTTACTGTTGCCGAGGTATCACTCCAGGGGCGTCATTCGCTCGATAAAGCCTCGCCCTAATTCGGCCCTGTTGGCACCCCGTTTGTCTGTAGCGTTTCTCCATTTTGCTCCGCCATTCTCAAGCTATAAATTACCCTGGAGCTATGGGACAGGGATGCAGGAGGAACGAGCTCAGCTACTATGGAAGCACAACACTATTTAAGCTTTCCTGCGCTGGGATGAATAGAATGGCATATCTGTGTGCAGCTCAGACTGGTGATTGGCTCAGGTACTGTAATTCCACAGGCTAAACCTCGGGTACTGTAATTCCACGGGCTAAACCTCGGGTACTGTAATTCCACGGGCTAAACCTCGGGTACTGTAATTCCATTGGCTAAACCTCAGGTACTGTAATTCCACCGGCTAAACCTCCGGTACTATAATTCCACCGGCTAAACCTCTGGTGCTGTAATTCCACCGGCTAAACCTCCGGTGCTGTAATTCCACCGGCTAAACCTCCGGTGCTGTAATTCCACCGGCTAAACCTCCGGTGCTGTAATTCCACCGGCTAAACCTCCGGTGCTGTAATTCCACCAGCTAAACCTCCGGTGCTGTAATTCCATCGGGCTTCCAGAGGGACGGCCTCCCATTTGACGGCACCATTAGGCCCAGCCTTGGCGGCTAGATGGCGGAACCCAGAACCCAGCAGCGGAACTTAGCTGCACGAGCTAATCTGCTTCTTCAGCAAAATAATCAATATTCACTGATGTAGTGAAAATCCAGTTGGATTAATGACGCAACAGTGTGGAAATTATAAGCATTCAAAATGTCTCTTGAGACTGTCTCGAGCATTATAAAAGACCTCTCGCTCGTTGTAAGTGAAAAGGTTTTTTTTTTTTTTTTTGCTGAATTGTGAGATAGAAAAACGAACCACTGCGGTTATCTGTCATAACTCCGGTACAGCATTACTTTCAATGGAATTAATTTGCGAGAGAAAGCTATCGCAATATATAGTCATATTACAGTTATCTCATATATTCCAAAACCAATTAGGTAGTAAGTTTTTACTGCAGCAGTGAATCCCCTGTGATGCCCTTTCTGCAGCGGTTCTGGGAATAAATAACAGAAACATCCATAAAAAAATAGACGTCTTGCATATAGAATTGTTTCCGAACTTGTTTATTGGTCAAAGGGGTTTACTTTAAACAAGAGCGAGGGGGGAGGGAGGGAGAGGGGGAGGGGGTATTGATTGCCAGATGGAATTTGTCCAAGATCAATGCGCTTGGGGAACTGGGGAGGATGTAAGGGGGAAGGGGAGGGTTTGGCGGGCAAGCGGTCTCGTTCCCAGGGTGCACTGCACGGCAGATAATTTGTTACCTGAGAGAACGGAGGAGAATTTCTGGCAGCCGCCTCCTTAAGAAGTCTACAGGCGACGCAAAGGCATTTGGCACAATCTCAGTGTCCTTGAAACTCTTTTTTATTTATTTACTTACTTTTTTTTGTTGTTGTCAGAATTACACCTGTTATTTCTCACCCCCAGCTCCGGAGCCAATAACAGGTGTCCTTGATCTAGTGACGGAAGAGTTTGATGGTTTCTAATGAACCTTTTAATGGGAAGAGCTACAGTCAGCTGTTTATTATTTGACTTGCTTGAACCAATCAAAAAGCATTAGACCTTCCATGGCAGAACTCGATCTGCCAAGTCAGTGCTGTTCACTGATAGGTCAGGATAGTTCTGCCCAAGGTGTGAAATTAACAACAGCCGCTAGCCACAAATACCCAGTGGCGGCTCCTGAGCTGAAAATTGGGGTCGCGGAAAACTTCCCTTTAAACTGATTATTGGTCTTAATAATTTTTCAATCCGTTTCCTTGATTAACAATAGGCTACATCAGCGTTTAATTCACCAATTACTCAATGCCATCAAATGTAGCCGGTTCTCCTCAATTAGGCTATTAGGCAAGTAATAAAATTATTTTAACTTGCGTCGCAAAATTGTGCACATTTTAATCAACATTATAATTGTGGATACATGTGCTCTTCGTTCTCCGCACTCTTAATTCCGAAAATATTAATGGAAATGAAACGATCTTAAAGCTCATCTTTTGTTAGATTATTTTTTTATTGCAGGTTGTGCTAAATAAAAAAAATAATCTAACAAAAGCTGAGCATTGAGTAATTGGTGAATTAAACGCTGATGTAGCCTATTGTTAATCAAGGAAACGGATTGAAAAATTGTTAAGACCAATAATCAGTTTAAAGGGAAGTTTTCCGCTACCCCAATTTTCAGCTCAGGAGCCACCACTGCAAATACCGGTCAAATTTTGATTGTGGCTGGTAAGACTTTGTACTCTAGCAGCCACTTTGGCAGGTAACCAATTAGGTTGTGTTATATTGTAAAAGGTAATGTGGCTGGTAAAATGTTAAAATTTTTAGAATCCACAAGCCACTCTGGCCAGTGGGTGAAAAAGTAAATTTCATGCTTTGCGTGCGTGCGTGTGTGCATGCGACGGAATCCGAATCTTCAGCGCAGTTGATGAGCTCATAAATTTGCATAACCCCCATAAATCCCCCATCCCCTGACGAGCTTTTACGATGTCCGCTTCGACCTGCTGTCTACTTTCGGCTGTCATTTAGAGATGGGGGGGGTTTTGGAATGAGTGGATGAGCTTAACTGTACTTCATGATCTTGTTGGAATAGCCAAAGAGCTCTCAGAAATCACCAGTGTTAAAAAGTGTTATTTTGGGCCTCTGCAAATCACAGCGTACAAGTGGTGGGATAAATGAGTTAGTGAGTGCTTGTCAACAGGCTCAGAATGGGATTTCAGGGGGTCCTTCGTGATAACAGCTGTCGTTTCTTTGCTTTTGCGATGGATAACGCTGTGTACGCTCTGTGGCTAGCCTCTGCTAGCGAGAAAACAGCCTAGCAAGCCGAACACAAGGCCACGCCTGAGCGCAGATGAACTCCAAACAACTCTCTCAATAATGCCGTTAAGCTAACAGGGGGAAGGTCAAGAGATGGGAGGGAGGGAGAAAGAGAGACAGAGGGAGAGAAAGAGAGAATGACAGAGAGAGAGGGGGGGGTGAGAGAGAACTCCAAAATGTACACTGCTGTTTTCAATAAATCCCTTTTCATGGTTAAAAGCCAGATCCATTATTTTTCCAGATTAGTCGAGGTGGGGGAGAGGAGGGGGGGAGAGGAGGGAGGGAGGGAGGGAGGGAGGGAGGGAGGGAGGGAGGGAGGGAAGGGGGGATGAGTGACGGACGGGAAGGGTGTTTGATTCTATCCCTCTTTTCTCTCCATCTTGCGTACACCGCCGTCTGAGTGCCAAGAAAGCAGTGAGCATTCAGGCACGGCTAAGACGGCTCACCAACCCCTATAGACATCACAGGATAACACACTCTCCAACCCCTCTAGACATCACAGGATAACACACTCTCCAACCCCTATAGACATCACAGGATAACACACTCTCCAACCCCTATAGACATCACAGGATAACACACTCTCCAACCCCTATAGACATCACAGGATAACACACTCTCCAACCCCTCTCGACATCACAGGATAACACACTCTCCAACCCCTATAGACATCACAGGATAACACACTCTCCAACCCCTATAGACATCACAGGATAACACACTCTCCAACCCCTATAGACATCACAGGATAACACACTCTCCAACCCCTATAGACATCACAGGATAACACACTCTCCAACCCCTATAGACATCACAGGATAACACACTCTCCAACCCCTATAGACATCACAGGATAACACACTCACCTACCCTTATAGACATCACAGGATAACACACTCACCAACCCCTATAGACATCACAGGATAACACACTCACCAACCCCTATAGACATCACAGGATAACACACTCTCCAACCCCTATAGACATCACAGGATAACACGCTCACCAACCCCTATAGACATCACAGGATAACACACTCACCAACCCCTATAGACATCACAGGATAACACACTCACCAACCCCTATAGACATCACAGGATAACACACTCACCAACCCCTATAGACATCACAGGATAACACGCTCACCAACCCCTATAGACATCACAGGATAATACACTCACCAACCCCTATAGACATCACAGGATAATACACTCTCCAACCCCTATAGACATCACAGGATAACACACTCTCCAACCCCTATAGACATCACAGGATAACACACTCTCCAACCCCTATAGACATCACAGGATAACACACTCTCCAACCCCTATAGACATCACAGGATAACACACTCTCCAACCCCTATAGACATCACAGGATAACACACTCTCCAACCCCTATAGACATCACAGGATAATACACTCTCCAACCCCTATAGACATCACAGGATAACACACTCTCCAACCCCTATAGACATCACAGGATAACACACTCTCCAACCCCTATAGACATCACAGGATAACACACTCACCAACCCCTATAGACATCACAGGATAACACACTCTCCAACCCCTATAGACATCACAGGATAATACACTCTCCAACCCCTATAGACATCACAGGATAATACACTCTCCAACCCCTATAGACATCACAGGATAACACACTCTCCAACCCCTATAGACATCACAGGATAACACACTCATGCAAGAAAACATGTCAGTACGCCATTACTATCTTTTTTTTTTGGCTTCATTTTCATTGATAATTTGCAGGCACAGATCGGTTTGTGCAGAAACAGCTGATGCATGACAAGACATGCATCTAATCTGGGCTGAACGCGGCGTTCCGGAAACATTGCAAAAAGAATTCCGGAAGCTTTTTGGGGAAAGTTTTTCACTAGTACGAGGAACAAGTTTTTGTTGTTTTTTTATTTTATTATTATTTTTTTTTTAATGCGGCAGATTCCCTCTGGGTCACCCAATTCCCGGGGCTTTTATCAAACGCTGCAAAAAGCATTTCCTCATATTCAATTAGGATGTAATCGACTGTTTTATGCTAAACCTGCAGTGCTATCAATTAAATGCAGGAAAAAATACCATTTTATTTGCCAAGCATGTTCAAGGGGTCTGGGTTTATGGTAATTAGCTAATAAATAAAATAAAATGAGTGAATAAATACGATTTTGTCTTTGCGGTTCAGGGGAATTGCAAATGAGTTATTTTTATTTATGGATACCTCTGGGGCATTCACATCTGTCTGGATACCAATAGCTTACTAACCAGACCTACTGTTTTCACCTGCTTCTGTGGAAACCAACAACAACACACACACACACACACACATGGACGCACCCACCTACATGCACACACACACAGACTCCCAGACACATAGACACACTTGTAAATGATGGGGTTCTTGTTTATGTAGTGTACGGCCATTAGCTAATGGTTTTGCCCGTTTAATAGGCAGAAGGCGTATGGTAGGAAAGCTGCGGAAGGCAGAAACAGTCCCTGCGGGTTAGCGGCTCAGAGAGGATAAACGACCGCTGCGTCGCGCCACGTCTCTGACGCAAACAACCGCCGCCCGACTGTTTTTTGTATCACCGCTCCTCGCTGCAAGCCCCAGACTTTTGTGGGAAGTTCCTGGGAAGCTCTGGCTCACTATCGTGCCGCCTAAACGGGAGCTGCTTAATGGAACGCCCATGGCTCCACGCTGGCTACTGGCTGCTGGCTTTCTGACAAATCGCAGTCCAATCACGGGGCTGGGCTTGATTAGTATTCGGATTGGAAACTTAAGTTGGTGCTGGTGGGCCAATTGAATTTCGGGAAGAAAAAAAAAACGGACAAATTCCCAGCACAGAGATGGGGGTACTGTGCTGTAGGAGGTGCCCTCTTTTACGTGAGACACTTAACTATGGTCCTAACTTTGATTGTGAAAGATCGAATGGAACTCTTTGACAGTTGAGATGTTAACCCCCGACTCCTGGTAAAAAAATTTAAATAAAATTTCCCCAGAAACCCAACTCTCTGCATCTGGGAAACATCTGGCCGTCACACCACATCTGATTGGCTATCCCACAATCCCATGAATTTGTGAGCCACTTTGATTCCCGAGGTCACCACTGCAAAATAGATCTTGGCTTCTAGATTGACCTGAAATAAAAGCCGCTTTTTTGCTGTTGTTTTGTGAAAAAAGGACTCCCAAGATTCATGGAACAAGCAAAAAATACCTGATAAATGGTTGCAAGTGGCTCCCTTGGGTTCCAAATAGCTTATTGAACCAGAAGGCGCTGACATGATTTGGACACCAAGTCCTCCATCAGAGGAATAAGAGAGTCTTACAGGCTGATAGAGCTCTGCAGGTGTGGGACAGCCAAAGGGTCTTTCTTTAAATTATTTATCGTTCATTTAGCCAGGTAGGTCAACTGAGAACTCATTTCTGTTCTGCAGTGAGAACCTTTGGGAATGTGTGTCGGGAATACAAGGGACAGTGCAGCCAATCAGATGTAGGGCCTGGTTATGTGTATCCAATGTAGATGCAGGGGGTGATTACACTGCAAAAACATCTTTCTTAACATTTGTTTTTTTGTCTAGTAAAGAGACCTAAAATCTCATTATTTTATTATATATTATAAGTGCAAAATATTAGCTTGTTTTAAGTTACTTTTTGCTTGACAAGGGGAATTATCTTACCTCATTGCCAATGTTATTTAGCAAAATAGAAGTAAGATTTTAAGTCTAAATATAAGACTGAAATGCTTGTTAACAAACCATTTTTTTGGTTTTTGCAGGGTATGTGTAGCCAATCGGATTTAGGGGGTTATTAGGTGTAGCGAATCAGATGTAGGGGGTGAGTAGTTGTAGCCAGTCAGATATAGGGACTGAGTAGGTGTATCCAATCAGATTTAGGCAGTGATTAGGTGTATCCAATCAGGGGTGATTATGTGGCCAGAGTAGATGGGCAGTTTTTGTGGGATGTTAGCCTAATGCCAGCGTTGAGACTTCTCTACTCCTCTGAACAGTAGCTTAACTTCAACAGTCAGCCATGACGGGTACAGGGTGTTACGGCAGCTGATTTAACATTTCAAATAAATGGAAAATAGAAGGAAATTGAATAAAGAAAGTCCTTGGAGCAAAGCTTACAAGTCTGATCTCTGATCTGAAATGAGGGGACCAGAGGACCTCGGCAAGTCCGAGATAAAATCTCCCCTTTTATATTACCCGACTCCTGTTCGCCAGAAAAATGTCTCCACTTTCTGTGGTTCTTTGATTTCAGGTTTAGTGTACATTTTCCATCAGCCCAGACATCGATTGTGTGCGATGAATGATCAGTTGGATGCCTACAGACATTTCTGTCTACCTGCCAGCTTTACAGTGCTGGATATCAGGGCGTTTTGGGGATTTGTTGTCTGGAGCAAGAAAATACAGTATACGAGTAACTCGTGTCATGCTGCGTTGGGTGCCCAGTTTGACTGTAACTCGCGTCACGCTGTGTTGGGTGCCCAGTTTGACTGTAACTCGCATCACGCTGCGTTGGGTGCCCAGTTTGACTGTAACGCGCGTCACGCTGTGTTGGGTGCCCAGTTTGACTGTAACTCGCGTCACGCTGCGTTGGGTGCCCAGTTTGACTAATGCGCGTCACGCTGCGTTGGGTGCCCAGTTTGACTAATGCGCGTCATGCTGTGTTGGGTGCCCAGTTTGACTGTAACGCGCGTCACGCTGTGTTGGGTGCCCAGTTTGACTGTAACGCGCGTCATGCTGCGTTGGGTGCCCAGTTTGACTGTAACTCGCGTCACGCTGCGTTGGGTGCCCAGTTTGACTGTAACGCGCGTCACGCTGTGTTGGGTGCCCAGTTTGACTGTAACGCGTGTCACGCTGCGTTGGGTGCCCAGTTTGGACTGTAATGCGCGTCACGCTGCGTTGGGTGCCCAGTTTGACTGTAACACGCGTCACGCTGCGTTGGAGCTGTACACTCTCCTCAGTATCAGGCTCTGTGCTGCATTAGGTCCTCACAAGGTTGCCTGCGGGGACCCTCACGCGACACATGTCTGGATGAGTGTTCCGGAGCTCGGGAGCATCGGGGAGCGCATGGACATTCTCCACGGGAGATGATGTCATCCCCTGGAGCTCTGATAAGTGTGATTGGTTCTCACGGCTTTTGCTCTATAGCTCAGGGATCCAATCGCCTCTCCCGTTGCGTCGCACAAATGACAAGGCGCTGGGGGCTCTTGTTTCATTGCATAACAGGGGCACTGAATTCTGGGAATTGTTTGATTTGCCTGCACCAGAAAATAGCCATTAACCCCCCCCCCCCCCCCCCCCCCCCTTCCAGTCTACACAATTCAGTCAATGGAGGTCTTCAGTATTTCCCCATAGTGAGGATAACAACCCCCCCCCCCCCGATTTGATTGACGTCTGCCCTAGCTCCGCCTCCCCGCCGGGCCGGGTGCCCACGTGTCGTCCCCCTCTGCTGTTTAACATGGCCGTCGGTGGTGATCTATCACTCCATTAGCGGCAGAGGGAGGCCTGCAGACCCGCATATTTTGTTGACATTAAGGCTTTTTTCATGGTTTTAGGTTATATTTTTTTGGAGTTCATTTATTTTATTTTTTTATCTTCTAAGGATGCACTGCAAAAATGTCTGTCTTAACAAGTCTTTTAGTCTTGTAATAAGACTTAAAAATCTTATTTTTTTCTCAAAAGTGGAAAATATTAGCATGTTTTAAGTTACTTTTTGCTTGACAAGTGAAATTATCTTACCCCACTGACAAATCTTGAAATGAGTAAAACTATCTCACCCCACTGGCAGATAGTTTGTTTTATTTAGCAAAAAAGTAACAGAAATAAGATTCTAAAGTTTGAATATAAGATTAAAATACTTGTTAAGATTTGGTTTTTGCAGTGTGTAATCTGTGTATTTACAGATTTTGTATTTTGGTTCTTGGTCAGCATAGATCACTTGCGCTAGTGCTCTGTTGAGAACTTGAGTTTAAGGCTTTTTTCATGGTTTTATGTTAGATTTTTTTCATAGTTTTAAGTTTATCTTCTAAGGATGTAATCTGTGTGTTTTATGAATTTGCATTTTGGTTCTTGGTCAGAAATAGATAACTCGCACCGAGTGCTTGCATGATCACATCTTTAGTCGCAAGTCTGGGGAATGCGCTTATGCATATATATATTATATATATACACTTATGATTTTCCTATATTATACGTGGCTCTCGATAAGAGCATCAGCTAAACGAGTGTTATGTAATGCAGTGGTCAGAGTGCTGGACTTTGTCTCATGTGGGTTGCAGGTTCAAGTCCAATATTGGAGTTCCTTGACCGCTCCAAACTTAGCCGTGTCAGGTAGATAAGAACATTTGCATAAGTGAATATTTGTTAGTATTTTACCTCCTACCTCTAGGGTTACTGTTGCTCTTAACCCCGACTCATGCGCCCGTCTTCTCATTGTAAGTCTTTCTGGAAAAGTCTGCCAAATGCCAGCAGTGTAATGTTAAGTATTTCAATAAATTAATAAAGTTGTGGAGCGAACGCCACAAGAATTAGAGATGGGATGCATGTCTGAAGGGACAGAAAGGTTAGTGTGTTTTTTTTTTTTTGGTAATAAAATCATTGAAGTGTCATCTGATAAGTTGGGTTTTTAGACCCACACAAGAAAGTAAAAGTCCTGTCATGTGTTTCTTTCACCCATGAACTCAGCCAGCAGCCGATTTCACTAATTAGTTTTATATCTCCTGGCTGAAGAAGTGTGCTAATTAGCAAATCCAGGTGATTGGAACAGAATACTGGAGAGGACGTTTACTTTCTGAACCTGGATTTTACATCTCTGACTATTACTACTACTAGTACAACTTGTCCTACTACTACTAATACTAATACTAATACTACTACTAGTACTACTACCAGTATTACTACTATTACTACTACTGTTTAATTATAATGATGGCATCATTGCATTTCATTACATTCCATCCACATGCAGAAATGTGTTCATGTAAATTACTTCACATAAATTTCAATACAATATGAATTTAATGGGTTCATGTTAAATCGTGCAGTAGAATGTATAGTATGACTGTAAAACATTTCTAATGTTATGAAAAGTGAAAGCACTGATAAAAACAGATTTCAAGCTCATCTGACTTCATTAAAAGTGACGGCACCAATAAGCCTCCATTTTAATTCACTTGAATTAAACGTGAAGTACCTGAAGTGATGAAGACAGAGTTTGAAGAGGAATTAAATTTGAAAATGGGAGGCTCTAATTATTAAGTACAGCCTCTGTTATATTTTTTTTTAAAAAGGTTCCACAGCTCGTACTTAGAGATATCCATTGCATTCTCTGGAGACATATGTAGGTCATCTGGCTGACGGGTGGATGAATGCTGTCAATCAACATTGTGAGTATTTTAAGATCACAGCTGAGGTCATTTAAATAATGCAGTCAGACGCGAGGGGATAATTGTCCGCTGTTAAGCGCTGTGGATTGCAAGGCGGATTTGATTGGCACCCCGTGGATGGTGATGAGAAGAGACGGTATAACTCAGGGGACCTACCTATGGTCATTGTTTTTCTCTCTTTCGGACTGTGATCTGAGACCGTTCGTAACCATGGCAACTTGGTGGAAAGAAAGATGGAGTGAATAAATTAATGAAAGCGAAGGGCCACACCTTTTCTGGTGTTTCCCCATAGGGTCAAAATATAAAGGTCGTCACTGGAACTTTTGGGTGTTGGGGTGGGGGTGGGGGTGGGGGGGGGTTATGTCTCAAAAGCACATTCTGAAAAGCACAATGTCACACACAGCAGCTGATGTGTGCGGTATGAAATTTGCCGGTTGCAAACCTGTGAGTGAAGCATGGCAGTACAGTATAGAGTGAATTACAGCTGCAAAGAGCACCGCTGCGATAATGGAGGGAGAGAGAGAGAGAGAGAGAGGGAGAGGGAGAGGAGGAAGAGAGAGGGAGGGAGGGAAGGAGGGAGAGGAACTGGAGAAATTAGCAATTGCTGCCATGTAATAACATTCATTCTACTCAATTCAATTTTATTTGTATAGCGCTTTTCACAGAGAACTGTCACAAGGGCACTGTACAGAGAAAAAAAAGGGAAAATTGGTCAAGAACCAAACAGCAAACGAGGTAAAAACTCCCCGGAAGAAAAACACTCACACAGTGGCGATAAAAAAAACTTCCCAATGGGAAGAAATCTCAGAAGGAACCTGACTAGAGAGGGGGAGACATCCTTCGCTGTCTGGCCAGCTAACAGGAACGACCAGGAAACACAATCTTTCCTTTCTACAGTACTGATACCAATGTAGTTTCCAATGATTACAATGCAGTTACCACTGCATGAAAAGAGTACTTTCTGGAAAATATCCGACCTGTTAAATTTCTGTGAAATTTTCAGTGTGTCGGTTGTGAGCGGTAGTTTCCCGTGTGGACAAGTATATTTCCAGAACCTTCTGCACACTGTACTCCCGGTCTGTGATCAGGGATTTCTGGACTCGCATATTCCCGATTAGGAGAAGTGGACGGCCATGTCTGGTAATTTATGCCAAATTTCTTGACAAGAACACCTCTGTGCACGAGATTATGTCAGTTTCCGATGACAGATACGCCATCCACAAATGGCCAGATACAGTCCTGATTTCAATAGTTACATTCCACACTACTGATTCCAATGCAGTTACATTCCACACTACTGATTCCAATGCAGTTACATTCTACTCTACTGATTCCAACACAGTTACATTCTACTCTACTGATTCCAATGCAGTTACATTCTACTCTACTGATTCCAATGCAGTTACATTCTACTCTACTGATTCCAACGCAGTTACATTCTACTCTTCTGATTCCAATGCAGTTGCATTCTACTCTACTGATTCCAATGCAGTTGCATTCCACACTACTGATTCCAATGCAGTTGCATTCTACTCTACTGATTCCAATGCAGTTGCATTCTACTCTACTAATTCCAATGCAGTTACATTCCACACTACTGACTTCAATGCAGTTGCATTCTACTCTACTGATTCCATTGCAGTTACATTCTACTCTACTGATTCCAATGCAGTTACATTCTACTCTGCTGTTTACAATTGAATTACATTCTACTCTGCTGCTTCCAATGCAGTTACATTCTACTGGACTGATTACATCACTGTTCTATTCTACTCTCCTGTTAGGATTCCACTGTTGTTCTAATCTTCTCTGATGATTCCAATATAGTTTCATTCTACTCTAGTTATTCAAACATTACTCCATTCTACTCTGCTGTTTCCAATGCAGTTACATTCTACTTTGCTGTTTCCAATACAGTTACATTCTACTCTGCTGTTTCCAATGCAGTTACATTCTACTCTGCTGTTTCAAGCATTTGTTGAAAGATTCCATTCTGTTCTTCTCATTCCAATTTTGTTCCATGCAACTTTTACTGATTCCAACAATATCTCATTTCTCATTCATCCAGTGTACCTTTGTCTGGGATGTGATCTTCCCTGTTATTCCCACACATGTCCATACTGCTACAGCCGTAGGTCTTTTACATCCCAGAGCTAGAGGGTTACTGAAGAACATATAACTCAGATCACAGCAAACAATAGATAAATGATTCTAATGGGGGAGAGTGTTCTCTTCAACTCAGATTCAGTTCACAACTCAGGTTCACATCTTGTTTTTCTGCAATAAGTGCCTTCCGTGTATCATGCTCTCAGTTTTAATCACATCAATCGGACCAAAGCAAATAGCTTGTTTGAGGTTGGATGCTAATCCCCCTGCCATCATTAACCTGCAGCACAGTCTGTCAGCTGGAGGTCATGCCAGCCCAGACTCTGTAGATCAAAGACTGTGGATGTGGGCGGGGGGGTGGTGGGGGGGTTTGGGCATGGTGCCATCCCAGGTTGCAGTTCCATACCAGCTGGGTTTGAAGGGGCAGCAAAAGCTTTCAAGCGGCTCCAGCTCCACCTTCTCCAGACGGCTCTCGGCCAATCACGGCCAGGCAGCCCTCATCTAATCATGGCCAGGCAGCCCTCATCCAATCACGGCCAGGCAGCCCTCATCTAATCACGGCCAGGCAGCCCTCATCCAATCACGGCCAGGCAGCCCTCGTCCAATCACGGCCAGGCAGCCCTCGCCCAATCACGGCCAGGCAGCCCTCGCCCAATCACGGCCAGACAGCCCTCGCCCAATCACGGCCAGGCTTCGCGGCTGCGCCGGTGGGCATGCGGCGTTTGTGCCTCCACAGGTGTGTACGTAGCAAATTTTCGCTGGGGGGGCTACCTGCTGAAGTGGTTCTGCTTTTTAATCTCAATACCCTCAGAGGTAAAAGCGGAGCCTCTGGGTTTGCCTTCTGTCCCGAAAAAAGAGCCGCTTCATCTTTTTGACTTCAGAGCAAAAAAAAGACAGAAATTGGTGCGTTTGATGTCGGGGTCTGTAGCTGCTCGGCTGCTGGCCTGTTCTTCCTTTTCATCCATCTCTTTTTCTTCTTTTTAACTGCCTTAATTTGTCTACAATGTGTTATTGTGTTGTGAGTTTTTCCTTGCTGTGGTTTCAAAATCGAACTCAAATCAGGTAAAGACTTTTTTTTTTGTAATTAGAGTCTTTGTATCAGTGACAGCTCGGGGGTGAGGAGAGAGAGAGAGATTGCGAGGGCCTGTTTAAGCGGGAGAGTGGTGAAACGGCGACCCCTGACTAAATTAGCAGAGGCCGCAGCTGTTCCTCTCCCCACAGAGCAAGGAGCGCATCTGCTGTGGCATAAACCCCCCCCCCCCCCTGCCCAAAATCCCCCCCAACGCATGGCCGCCAACCGCCCATGGTCCCCTGGGACTCGTGGCTACTCCCTGGCCCTTCAAACCTTGGCAGGAAATGAATCTGCACTGCTCTGTGGCGCTCACGCCTTGGTCACAAAACGAGCTGCCGGTGTGTGTGTGTGTGTGTCTGTGTGTGCGTGCGGGTGGGAGTGTGTGTGTGTGTGTCTGTGTGTGCGTGCGTGCGTGCAGGTGGGAGTGTGTGTGTGTGTGGGTGGGAGTGTGTGTGTGTGTGTCTGTGTGTGCGTGCGTGCGTGCAGGTGGGAGTGTGTGTGTGTGTGTGTGTGTGTGGGTGGGAGTGTGTGTGTGTGTGTCTGTGTGTGCGTGCGTGCGTGCAGGTGGGAGTGTGTGTGTGTGTGTGTGGGTGGGAGTGCATGTACTCTCATGCATGTACTGCCCTTAGAACCGCGTCTTTACACTTTTGAAGGGTACATTTTTCCTTACTTGCCTTTATCTATTTATTTTTGGCCGTGTCGTCACGGTGCTCCGGGATAATCCGAGGAGACCTTGGCCCAGAATCCGGGCCGCCCCGGCGAGGTGACGCCTCCGGGAACGCCGCTAGGGAAGACCGGAAAGCCGGGAATGCCGAGCGGTTCCCTGTCTCTTCTTTTCTGGTCGCAGTCCCGTGAGTCAGGGGTGCGAACGGTCAGCGGCGAGGAGCCCGTCTCACGCAAACCGCCGCCCCGCTTCCCCGATTCCCCGCCGGCTCCTGTCGACGCTCCGAGCGCCTTTCCCCCCGACTGCTTTCTCACGGTCCGCCGTCGCCTCGACTGCTTCGTACGTAAATATCAATTTGAATAATAAGTATGCAAATGCATTCGTCCGCACGCCTACAATATTTCACTTAATGGGAAGATGTATTCGTCGAAGCAACGGAAAGGACACAGTTTAGCGTTTATTTTATACATGAACCTCCCCCATTAGAAGGCGCGTGTAATCGAAAGTGACCTCCTTCCCAAGCAGGTGTACTCCCCCCCCCCCCCCCCCCCCCCTCCTCCCGGTCTATCTCTCTCTCTCTCTCCCCTGGGTCTCTGCTAGTGCTAATTAGATTGATTAAGTGATGATTTTACCAATAATGACCCAGTGGGGAGAGTCTAAGCCGGTTTCCCTGATCACTATTCGCTCTGTCTTTGGCTATGTTGTGGTTAAACGCAGTCTGTAGTCCCTGGATCTGCTCAATTTAACCTGCCAACCAACCAAGAGCCCTGGTCGACTCAGAGCCTTCCCACACTCCCCAATGTGCGTTACTCTGCGTCACACGCCATGCCAAAGGCTGCCGCTAGGCTGCCAGGCACGTTGTAGGAATGCTAAGCTGTGTCGCCGAGCATGAACCCGTAACTCTCTTGCAACGCCTGAGCAACGTTTCGTCAGCGCTGTCTGCAGACGTTGAATGAGCTGGAGAGCGGCTCTGCCTTCTGGAGCTGTCAGCGTTCCATCTGAGAACGCCATCCCCTGTCACGCACACCTGCCCGACGCCCCCCCCCCCCTGTACCCCCCTGACAGGACAGACGGCTCGTCTCCAAAACTCTCCCCTCTCATCTCCTCTGAAACTGTCCCTGTTGGGTCAGCTTGCCATTGGTTCTGTTACCCTGAGAAGAGAAGAACCTAGACAATATTTCCCCCTAGTACCTGCCCCCCCACATACACAAACACACAGGATTACAAGCGCCCCCGCCCCGCCCAGGACACCCCCGGGGGGTGTACTACAAAACCGGATTAATGAGTGAAATCCAGAACAGCTGTTTTTACTTCGGTCCATGTTCCAGATTTTGGCAGGTTCCAGGTTTTACTCAGTGCAGTTATCCAGCTAACTCAGTGCAGTTATCCAGCTAACTCAGTAATCCTGCTTTGTAGCAAACCCCCCCAGGAGCGTGCATTACCTGCGATGGCCATTATCGCGTTTGTCTCTCTGCCTCTCATTGGCCCTCAGTCGCCATGATCGCGTTTGTCTCTCTGCCTCTCATTGGCCCTCAGTCGCCATGATCGCATTTGTCTCTCTGCCTCTCATTGGCCCTCAGTCACCATTATCGCGTTTGTCTCTCCATCTCATTGGCCCTTAGTCGCCATGATCACGTTTGTCTCTCTGCCTCTCATTGGCTCTCAGTCTTTGTAAAAATATATACTGACTCACTCTCAGGTGCTGAGCAGACACAATATCTTACCACATAAGATTAATTCTCCCAAATAAACCTTTTTTATTCACAGCAGTTTGATCCAGGCGGATCTTAGCCAGGTCACCTGGTAACGCTTTACTTCAGCTGCTAACCATGAAGCCGACATTGCGCTGTCACAAGCGTAAAATCCCATGCATGTGTTATAACAGCATTATGGAGGTGTTATGTATGCTTTATGGCATGTAGTTCAAGGTCAAACCTTTGAAATGGTGTTGATGAGGGATCTTCAGCAGATTTCAAAATTTGAAATGCTCAGCGGTAATTTAACCCGGACAGGATTTATCTGTGTCCAAGCGAGATCAAATGTACTCTTGTCGGGGTAAAATATACTCTGTCAGAGTTGATTGAGGACTGAACATTCCACCGTGTTCTCTTATCCAAAGAAGACCTGACTGACCATCACGCAGTATAGTGAACAGTGTTAATCTAACGGAGTTTAAGTCCAAGAGGGCTCAAATGTACTCTCTCTGAGTTAAATGCATCTTTAAATCTTTCAGAGTTGATTTAGCATTTTTTACTGTGCAGATCCCCAAGCGGGGTTTGCTGTTTAGCTGGTGTGTGAAGTAGCATTTGATTCGTGGAAGTGTACACCAATCCCTGCATGGAATCATGAGCCGCCTGCCCAACCCGCCTCCAGCCCCCCGCCCCCCCCACACACACACCCCATACCCCCACTACCCCCCCGCCATAAACTCCTTGTGCCCTCGGCCCACCGCAGATGCGCCAAGTTACCGCTAAGTGCAGACGTGTCACAGGCTGTCCATTTGAAACATTGTGCTCTGCTCTGTTCTATACCTGTTCTATACCTTATCTGCATGTTCACTGGTCTGCCTCATTGGAGTCCAAAATGCACCAGCATGCTTTGTTTCAGGAAATAGGTCTTGAATCCATAGGTGTCACAGATTTTTAAATAATTTCCCTCCCCTTTTAAAATAGTCAGTGTTGAGCTGGATGTGTAGAACAGCAGTACTTACTATGGCAGTTTGTGGAACTGTTCAGTCTAGGAACCCCTGGTGTGCTTAACAACATCTTTAAATGTTAAATCTCTAAACATCAATTACATATTTGATATAATGCGGCTATTATTGCCTTACAACAGTTTATGTCTGATGAATGTCAATAAGAAGGAATTCAGATTAATTTTGTCAGATAAATATCAATATTTGTACACTCAGTCAGTCATGCAGACGTACTGTAGCGATCTGTAGCAGGAGAACATTTACCGCTAATGCGTATCGACAGATAGACCTACTGTGGGATTAAAGGAAGTTCATTATGAAAGGGAAGCGTGCGTTTTTGAGTGCGTTACGGTACAACTGCTGCGTGTGTTAGACGTGTGTCACAGTGCTGAAACCATGGTAACCATGGCAGTTTGAGTTGATGCTCTTCATCGTATTCGCAAGCCCATTGGGAACGCTTGGGAGTAACTAACCGGCTGAGGAATTTAGCCGGGGAACAGATTTATACGTCTTTTTCCTCTCCACGCTTTTCCATCAGTGGGAGTTGTCCATGTCGGAGGGAATCTCAGCCAGCTGTGTTTGCGAGCGCGGCTCAGCGCTAATGAAACGCCGCGAGTAAAAAAACTGCGGGATGTGTTTACCTATGCCACGATATAGCGGAGCCGACTTGCGAGGCTCTGACTGCTCCCGCAACTTTCACTGAACTGCCCTCGCCTCTCAAAAAAAGAAATAAATATATATATATATGTAGCCGCTGGATTTCTGAGGGGAAATTAAGTTGCATTTCAAAAATAAATCTAGTTGAGTCACCGAGTGCTTCGCAGACACACAGCTCAGGAAGCAGGAGCTCGCGGCTGTGTTCCCTGGGCCCTCTTACGGCGGCACCAGCTGTTCAGGTCAGGACTTTGGCGGGAGAAAGCGTGGCTCTGAGAGGTATAAATCCCATTACCTGTGAAAGGCCACTGGGATTCTTCACTCCGCTAAGCTCCGCGCTCACACCTGGTCTGTATCCGAGAAGCGATAGCGCGCGGCTCACCTTTTCAGCCTTCCCCCCCGGCCGATCCGCCTTTCCCATCCCCTGCCGGCTGATGACTTGGGCCCGGGGATTAAGGGGGCCTCTTTTAAGGCCCGGCGCCCCCGGAGATAGTTATTCCACTTTGCAAAAATGGAGGCGCAGTTTAAGCGCAACTCATCCGTGCTTCTTGGCCAAACCCCCGGGCTTTACCAGGCCAAGCAGGCGTGAAAGCCGTGGATTAAGCCCTGCCGCCTCGTCGGGGAAGCAAAAGGTCACAGTTTGCTCAGCTGGTTGGCTGACACCGCCCCCCAGGGTGGGTGAGCGGGCATCTTGCTGGAGGGTTATTATCTTCTGTTTCACAGAGAGGAGGAACACGTTGAAATGTCATAGAGAAGGCAGCAGGGAAAGCAACAGCCAGAGCACTTAGCTTAAAAGCATAGGGCAATCACACTATTTGTTTTGTCCATGTTAGAAAGTAGGGGAAAAAATCCACAAACACACCATCGGTGCATGGAGCTGAGTTTTTAAAGACTGAAACTTAGAGAGTTGCTCTGAATAATTTATCCGCGCGATAGTGCTACTCGTCTTTTTATTTTTAATGGTTCTCTTGCAGCTTGTCACTGATTTTATCGCTTCGTGAAATTAGTGACCTGTGCACCTGTTCTCCCACTACTTGTTTTAAATCACGGCACGTTTTTACTTTTTAAAAAAAAATTTTGCAGTCATACTTCACAGCGTTCTTGCCTTCACAGCGGTTGTGCTGTCGCTATGGCGATGTACAGGGTTGTGCATGCTTAACCATTTAAGGTGTGTAAGGTCACAAACAACTGAAGTTCTTTTACAGGACAATAAAAGTTATTCTATTCTATTCTATTCTAACCATGTGATTAGAATGTCCTTAACTGAACATTCTAATGCTGATGTAATAGTCAATAGTGGTAATTGAAAGCAATGGAGTTCTAGAACACCGACTTAGAATTTAGAAAAAAAAATCCAAAGAATCTACTCTTCAAAGGGTTAAACATGCTAATAAAAATCCCCTGCCAACACCCCCCCCCCCCCCCCCCCCCCCCCACCCAGACCCACCCTCAGTTCCTCCCCTGACCCCCAATAGCTCAATGCTCTGTGCTCTGTTCCCATCTGGGCTTGTCGATTAAACCAACAGCCAGAGAGAAATAAAACTAATTCTGTAGCTCCTAGGAACGGAACCGCTAGCATCTCTGTGCATTATCCGGGCCAAGGGGCTTTGCAGTAAAGATTTCCTTACTGTGGAACTCATGTTCCCATCCTGTTCTGAACCTGGCTTTAAAGTGGGTACCTGGCAGGAGAGCAGGGGAGCGGTTGCATTCCATTAAATTGCCTGCATCCCGCTACGATGTCAGGTGCTAGCAGCCTCCCAGTAAATCACAGCCCCGTTCGCGCTTGTTTGCTTTCAATAAGAACGTGCGCGCCTCTGCCCGCGTCTGCCCATGGTTTTCCAATTCCCACTTAGATAAAAAGCAGACGCGTTTTAGCTGTTCGCTGGTGTGGAATTCTCCAGGCAATTACACCGTGACCGCCGGTTAATCTTCCGGGGAAGTGGGTTCTCAGAGCGCGCGGATAGATATGGGAAAGATCTAGGTTTTCATTACTGATAATTCCAAAGAGATGGCTCCACTTCAAACGCTGTAATCAACATCCTCCTGCCGTCTCCGTTTAAAACGGCGATGAAAAAACTGTAGTAAATATAGAGTGAATACTCGTTTAATCTGCATAAATGCAGCACGTATACTGTACGTATTAACATGTTTTGAGTTGCACACAAATGGATAAAAACTGTGGAGTGGCACCCAGCCCAATGAAAACAGATTTAAATTTAAATGCATTCACAATGCTGAAACACCCTTCTGCGCCACACACACACACGCGCACACACACACACACACACGCACACACGCACACACACACTCTTACATGAGGCTTTGAAGAGCGCTTTTGTCACCAGGCCCTTATTAAACGGCCGCGATGTGCGCTGCTGTTGTGTGTGGCCCCGGGGCCCCCGATCCTGGGGTTCTGGCTCCGTACGATAACCCCAGTCAGACAGCCCCCCCCCCCCCCCCTGACTCCACCTGACATCCCCCCACCCACCCACCCCTCTTTGCTCTGCCGCTGTTGCCTGTGGCTGTGGCTCTTTTGAGGAGCAAACTCGGTTGTTTGTGGGCTCCACTGGGACACCACCCCCTCCTCACACTCACCGTACCCCCCCCCCCCCCCCCAACTTACCGTACCCCCCCACCCCCCTCGTAAGATTTAGTGCCTTTTAAAAGGCCTGTGCTAAATCGAAGGGGAAAGAAATAAGCAGGTTAGAGAGTAAATGCATTGCTTTGGCGTCTGAATGTATAGATGTCGTTTGCAGGGAATGGCTGTAAGGAATGCCTATTCGGGCTTTTGATTTGATTTTCTCTCTCTGTCTCGCTCTCTCTGTCTCTCTCTCTCTCTCTCTCTCTCTGTCTCTCTCTCTCTCTCTCTCTCTGTCTCTCTCTCTCTGTCTGTCTCTTTCTCTCACTCTCCCTCTCTATTACACTCTCTATGATGCTAGTGTGTCTTGTGCGTGTGTGTTATTCTGTGTATACCAATGCAAGTGCATGTTGGTGATCTATCTGCGCCTGTTTCTGTCTCTGCCATTCTTTCTCTCCCGCAGGTTTCCTTCCATCTCTCTGTTTCTATCTCTCTTCCTCTCTCACTCTAGTCTCTCTCTCTCCCTCCCTCTCCACCTCTCCCCTTCTCTCTCAGAGAGAAGCCAGTGAATGAGCATAAGGACTCAGAAGTGTGACTGAGCTCCCAGCACTTCTTGGCCTGGTGCTCTTAGGTAGTCAGATTTGGCCTTTTTAAACACGAGCGCAGGACGTGACGCAGGAACCCGTTCATCACCCCCCCCCCCCCTTCCCATTTACGCTGAATCACTGCCATTAGGCGTAATGAGAATCTGAAGATTATAGGGTCCCTCTGAGGCACACTGTCATCCCTGTGAGGGGGCAGGTCCATTCATCCTCAAAACCAGTTTACGGTCTCAGGATTGAGTCCGCCTCGCCTTAAAAACCAAGAGCTTGTGCCCCATGACCGGTGTTAAATCTGGGCGGGGCCAGTGGCAGTGTGGCCTGTAGGATGGGAGAGATATCAGCTGGCAGGACACACCAGCGCCCCTCCCTGGTCAGTTAGGACACTCGCAGTCATCCTCTGTACAGTGATAACTGTACAATCTAAAACATAAATGTAAAATACTGATCCAGTCCGGCTCCCTCCAAGGAACAGGAACCAATCTGTTAATTATTCATAGGCCTCTCGTCTCATTGGTTGTGTAGCCGTGATGTCACGTTTTTAATAAGGCATGTCCACTGACGGCAATGCCTCTAGGCCCCTTGTCTATTTTGGTCCTCCCGCAGTGCATGATGGGAAAGTACATGGCCCACTAGGTCAGTCTCATAGAAACTGCTGCCATAATGCTGTTTTTTGGTTTGTCTGTTTGTTTGTTTTTCCGCTAACTAATTTAGCAGTCAGTGGGAATGCTCTTGACTGTGGACAGAGGACTCTCAAAGCCCGAAGACATCCATTTTTACATTTTTTTTTTTTTAAAGAACTGTTGCGGGTGTAGCTGTGACAAGTCAACCTTTTAAGCATAATTATTGAAGGGGAAAAAAATATACTCTTGTGGTTTCAAAAAGATTTAAATGGCCTGCATTGCAAAAAAAATCTTCAGTGTTTGAACTGTAGAATATAAGGGTGTGTAATTTAGTGGACAACTTTCTCTCTTAGTCCCCAAGCTTTTTACGTTACCTTTTATATATTACCTGTGTAAAATGTGTGTAACATACTGTATATATGTAGATATCAGTGTATCTGTGTGAGAAATGTGCTCGTACTTTGAACTTCTGTGGCTGGTGAGCTAGATTTCCTTTTAAAAAATAAAAAATAAAAAAAACAAACCTGAAAGTGACAAACATGTATCTGGCCAACTGCCTAAATAGCTACATTAGCCGTGGTTTCGCGGCTCGTTTCCATGGCAACGTCTTCTCCTTTTGTTAACGACGAGTTCTGCGCTTCGCTTTGTGATGACACACACGGAAAGTCGCCTCTTTCCCCCCCACAGGAACAACACAAGCATCTAGACTGGTACAAAAACGTCTTTGCACTTGGGACCAAAACATTAGAATGGGAATAGATCAGAGAAGAAGCAAAGCAAAGCGATTCAGACTGAAAACCTGCCAGGCAGCCATTAACAAGCGCATACGAGACTGTGCTGACTTACAAGATGCTATTGTTATTATTTTATATTTTATTATGTAATTGTAATCCCTGGTGTTCAAGGAGGACTGCCAACTAGTTCTGTGAAGGCACGCACAGATTTGTGGTCTCTACGGGAACAGGCGCAGGATATATGAAATGGGGGAAATAAATGCTCATTATTTAAAAAACGCACAGGGGCTCTGTAAATGCCAAGCTGTCATGCTGCCATGTTTTAAGCGGCAGACAGTGACCGTACCGATCTAGCTGTCATTTATGTGAGGTGAACAGAGACCCAGGTGCGTTAGCTGGCCTTCCAGTTACAACAGGTGTCTTTTAACCCGTTAAAGAGTTTTTTTCTGAATATCTTTTCTAAGTCAGTGTTCTAGAACTCCATTGCTTTCCACAGTAGTTACCACAGTAGTAGTAGTAGTGATTGTGACATCAGCATTAGAATGTTCAGTTAAGAACATTCCAATCACATATTTGTGATCTTACACCTTAAAGGGTTAAAAAAAATGTGTGAATTCTTTAAGGACAGCGGGACAGTCAGCCATCTGCATGTCCTTTATTACTTTACTGACAGGGGGAACACACATAGTTACAGATAAAGATGCAATCACAGTTTTTGGAAAATGCCATGGTGGGGAGTCAAACTCAGAGCTGTGCCAGAAGGAAATTTTGTTCTGTTTCAAATGGGTTTTTTTTTTAGCACCCATTTCACGAAGGCAGAGCTGTTTGAAATAAACCTGCTTTGTTGACTCTAGTGTGAAATGTAATGATTTCCTACAGCCAAGACTAAAGGTAGTTAAATGTGTCCCCTGGGGCAGAGACACAAGTGCTCAAGTACCGGAGGATTCCCACAGTCGTATGTAAATCTCTGCAGGCTTAATTGGCTCCACAAACAATAAGTACAACATGCAGACAGTGACCGATTTGTCTCCACCCCTTGTCAAGACGTGTAAATCAGTCTGCCGATTTTTCTGTTGGGGACAGTGCCACCTGGTGGCCACTGGAAAAACGACCCGCATGATTTTCCACCACATTGACTGCAAATCACAAGCGGATGAGCCAGCCCAGGGAAGGGAAACGTCGAGCCACCCCCCCCCCCAAATTAATTCCAGAAGAGGATGGTGATGTAACCAGACAACCGTTCCCAGGCACAATATGCCCGCCATCGCCGTGGTAATTACTCAGGAGGAACACAACAATCTCTGTGTTGGAGCAGATGCACAAATGCGCTAAGGAAAAAAAAAAAACTAATTTCATCATGAAAGAACGACGAGAACTACACTGTGAGGTGTGTTATAGAGCACCAGTGGACCGTGAAGCAATTTTATACACACAAGCGCTTTCTGAGCAGTGGGGAAAGAGCCGCGTATTTCACACACGTAAAGACTCCAGAGCCAGAGCATTTTCACTGGGTGTAATTGGAGATCGGTTCGTAATATTCTGCGTTTTCCAGGGAACGTCTCCTGGATGCGGTTTCTGCCTGTTTGTTTTTGAATTAATTATTTCCCGAGTAAATCTTGACAAGAGAGTTCCCACTGAGACACCCCTCATATCTAATTTATTTGATCTTCCTTTTAATTTATTTATAATTTTTCTGCCTTGTCTGCTCGAGAGCGAGTCCACTTACGTTAAATTATGCACGGCGCCTCTCTCCCGACCGATCGTCAAAAACAGGAAAAAGCGTAAACTTGTGAGCGGTCACCTCATAACGGAGCCTGCGTCACGTTGTGGGATCTGCTGTGTGTTTGAGACTCACACTCACCCCAGAAACATCGACCAATCAGCTCTCCATTTCAATTCCATTTTTTATTCACACACAACCAACACAGCCATCACTCTTCTTCATTGGAAAACATCTTTATTATCATGCTGAAATAAACAACTGAATAGTGTAAGTATTATACAGCCATTTTTTGACGTCCCACCCCACCCACCCCATCTCTCTGTCGGTAGCTTTAGGGAAAGGCTTTCACTCCGGTCTGCTTCACTTGACTCGCCCTCTTGAGTTCAGGAAACTAGTCTAGCCTCGAGCCGTGTAGAGCTCGGGTTTCTCAGATCGTAGGAGTCCGGAGTGTGTTCTGCAGCAATGGTCTCTGAAGACCTCCATCCTGAGGGTGTGGGGGTGGGGCGGGGGCTGCAGCCAACTCTCCTGACAGGTCCAGGTGTGCTGTTGCCATGGCGCGGCAGTTTAGAGAGAAAATGGCTGTCCACTTCTCACCAGCTTGAGGTGGGAAAACCAGAACATCGGCAGCAGTCTTGGCGGGGGGGGGGGGGGGGGGGGGAA